>CATKUM010000021.1:1200000-1587500 GCA_949786405.1 Onychomys arenicola | reverse complement strand
GAGAACTAAAAGAAAAAAAAACCCAGAATTTCCACAATTTGTCACATGGTGGCTTCCATCTTGGTGAGGTCACCGGGTAAGATGGCTGCCATCCTCTTGAATGCTTCCATGTTGGTGAGGTCAACGGGCCATTCTGAAAAGTTTAGAACTGTGACCGATCCACCCCTCACCGCCCCCTCCCCCCAAGCAGGCCTACAGGCTCACATGCACATGCATGATCATATGTGTACATGCATGAACACATTTTGAAAGTAAACTAAATGTACAGTGAAGTTAACAGGAGAAGAAATTAAAAACACACACAGAGAAAAATGTTCCTGGGGTTTTATTTTATATTTTTAAATTCTGGATTGATTTTTTGACACAGGTTTTTTTCTGTGTAACAGTCCTGGCTGTCCTGGAACTCGCTTTGTAGACCAGGCTAGCGTCAGACTCACACAGATCCACCTGCATCTGCTTCCAAAGTGCTGGTACTAAATTGTGAGCACAACAATCACCTGGCTATAAATGTATTTTTTTAATTAAAGAATCAAAAAAAGCGGAGGGCAGTGGCCTGTCCTCCACCAACCCCCACCCACACACCTTGTGTGCACACACAGGCATACACAGAGACATGTAAATACATTTTTGAGATTAAACTAAACGTACAATAAAATAACATAATAAATAAGAAAGTAAACATGCCTTTAATCCCAGCACTCAGAGGCAGAGCCAGGTGGATCTATGTGAGTTTGAGGCCAGCCTGCTCTACAGCAGAGTGAGTTTCAGGAACTCTGTCTCAAAAACCCTGTCTTGAAAAAGCACGTTTTAAAAATTAATAAATACATAGAGAGATAGAAAGATAGATAGATAGATAGATAGATAGATACATACATACATACATACATGCATACATACATACATACATGCATAAGTAAATAAAAGAGGCCTGACTACCTTAGAGTTGCCTGCACCGGGGCCTACCCCTTCCTTCATAAATCAGATCCCCAGCACTGCTGTCTGTTGTTTGTTTCATTCCAAGTGAATTATATTTTTTTATGTTTATGTTTATTGATTTAATTTTAACTTTTTTTCTGGTTATTGCTGTTTTTTGAGAGACAGGGTCTATCTGTGTCATGCTGCCTCTCCTGAAACTGCCTCTCCCACTGCGTGCGTGCGTGTGTGTGTGTGTGTGTGTGTGATTGTGTGTGTGTGTGTGGGTGTGTGTCTGGGTGTCTGTGTGTGTCTGTGTGTGTCTGTGTCTGTGTCTGTGTCTCTCTGTGTGTGTATGTTTATCTATCTGAATACAGGAGTATAAGTTCTTAAGTTGAGTTCTGTCATCATGAAAGAAGGAGACAGGACACCGAGGGCACATAAAATCAGCAGAGAATCATATTTAGCCCAGGTTTTCAAGAACCTTTTATTAGCCTAAATACTGCTGGAATAATCAAGAAAAAGCCCAGGCCTCAGGGATGGGTGGAAGTGAAAGACCCCCCCCCGACACCCCTATAGTAATGCTATGTTTGTAAGGAACAAAAGACAGTTCCAGGAAACAGAATGGCCCCACCACAGCCCAGATAGCTATTAAGAAATGTTGCTCAACCCTTTGATGGACACTGATTGTTCTCAGCCAAACCTTCGTCAATGCCCTGTTGTGCAAACCCCCTAAGAGCCATTGGAAATTCCCCAGCTTGTGAGATAAGGCACGAAGGAATTCAGCTAGAAGGCAAAGGTGTAGAGATAAGCAGGATGTCAGGGACAGACCACCTGGCGTCAGAAGGAATTCAGCTAGAAGGCAAAGGTGTAGAGATAAGCAGGATGTCAGGGACAGACCACCTGGCGTCAGTACGGGAGGAATTCTAGATAGGGGTTGAGTCAACACACATATCTGGTTACCAAGGAGACCCACAAACCGCCCTGAGCCTGAGTTCACGCCCTATTGGATTTATACTTGTATACTCGCGCCTCGCTTTGTCCAATTAGAGCTCTGTAACCATTCGCGCCTTGTTTGAATTATCCAATCAGAGCCCTTTGACCAATGCTTTCTGCTTCTGTACCCGCGCTTTTTGCTATAAAAACCCATCTCACCAACCCAGAGGCGCGCAAGTCTTCCGAGAGGCTTTGTCGCCCAGGTACCTGTGTTTGAATAAACCTCGTGCTGTTGCATCTGATTTGTGGTCGCTGCGTGCTCCTTGAGACGGGGGTCTCACCTGAGGGGAGATCCCTCCGGGGGTCTTTCATTTGGCGAGCCAGCCAGGAGCCAGAGACCCTCTACTCACGGACCACCAACCCACCATCAGGAGGTAAGCCGGCCGGCCTCGGTATTTGTGTTTAAGCTCGAGCCGTCCTGTGTCTGTTTTGTCTCTGTGCTGTCTGTTTCTGTGTTCGAGTTCTGTTCCTGCGCAGCGTCCGGAGGGACCAGGAAAGGAGGCGGGCAAGGTCTGCCGTGAGGCCGGGCCGCCTGATTGTAGTGCCGGGAGAGGAGGCAGGCAGACTTGTCGTGAGGCCGGGCCGCCTGAGTCCCGCACTAGGGTATCTCCCCTAGTGTTCTGTATCGGGGTGAGGCTGAAGGGGCTGACGAGCCCGGACTTCGCTCACCAACCCTGGAAGACGTTCCACGGGAGTCTGAAGTCCCCTTTGGGGCACGGTTGGCAGGGGACGGAGGGCGCAAACCCTCCCTATCCCCGACTGAGTTCTTGCTTTCGGTTTTGCGCCGAAGCCGCGCAGCGCGATTTGTTGTAACGTCTGTTGTTTGTCTGTTTCTTGTTTGTTGCCTAATTCTTCTTTATCTAGACACCAGAATGGGACAAACCGTCGCTACGCCCCTGAGCCTCACTCTTGACCACTGGTCGGACGTAAAAGGCCGTGGCAACAATGAAGGAGTCATCATCAAAAAGAATAAATGGACCACCCTCTGTGAGGCCGAATGGGTTAGGATGGATGTCGGCTGGCCCCGAGAGGGCTCCTTTAACCTCTCTTTGATTTCACAGGTTGAAGGGAAGATTTTTGCCCCCAAACCCCACGGGCACCTAGACCAGGGCCCCTACATAGCCATCTGGAGATCCCTGGTAGAAAACCCATTTCCATGGGTCAAGCCCTTCCTCCTAAGTCCCTCTAAAACCCCTTTGGCTTCTCCCCCGCCCTCCGCACCGCCTGCGATTTCTTCCTCCTCCTTATACCCTATACTTCCCCGCAAAGAGGCTCTCAAGCCTTCCGTCCTCCCCCCCGACCCCGACTCTCCCCTCATTGACCTCCTAACAGCTGAGCCGCCGCCTTATCACGCGGCGCCAGCCGCGGGACCGGAAACAGGGACGCCGGCCATCGGAGGGGCAGCAGCCCCTGAGAGGATGGCAACTAGCAGGAACACAGGGGGGACCCCGGCTCCCTCACCCATCGCCGGTCGCCTTCGGGTCCGCCGGGATGACACCCCCCTGGAATCCAAGGCCTTTCCCCTCAGAGAAGGGCCTGGCCGCCACCTCCAGTACTGGCCATTCTCGGCCTCTGATCTCTATAACTGGAAACAATTTAACCCCCCGTTTTCCAAAGATCCCGTGGCGTTAACCAACTTGATTGAGTCTATCCTAGTGACCCATCGGCCAACCTGGGATGACTGCCAACAGCTTTTGCAGACCCTCCTGACTGTGGAGGAGAAGCAGCGGGTGTTCCTGGAAGCACGGAAGCTGGTCCCCGGCGAAGATGGGAGACCTACCCAGCTCCCCAATCTCATTGACATAGCTTTTCCCCTCACGCGCCCAAATTGGGATTATACCACCGATGAAGGTAGGGGACACCTACGTCTCTATCGCCAGTTGCTCTTAGCGGGTCTCCGTGCCGCTGCCAGGCGGCCCACTAATTTGGCCCAGGTAAGAAGCACCATCCAGGGAAAGGAGGAGACTCCAGCCGCATTCTTAGAAAGGCTAAAAGAGGCTTATAGAATGTACACCCCCTATGATCCAGAGGACCCAGGGCAGGCACCAGGAGTTATCCTGTCATTTATCTACCAGTCGAGCCCAGATATCAGGACTAAGTTACAGAGGTTAGAAGGACTGTCGACATTGAATCTTTCGGATCTGTTGAGGGAGGCAGAGAAAGTATTTAACAAAAGGGAAACTCCGGAGGAAAGGGAGGAGAGGATGTGGCAGAAACAGGATGAGAGGGACAAGAGACGACACAAGGAGATCAAGACACTGGCCGCCGTAGTGTTGCAGGGCCAAGACAGAGAGGGAGTTAGGATGGGAGAACGAAGGCGACCCCCCTTGGAGAAGGACCAATGTGCATACTGCAAGGGAAAAGGACATTGGGCTCGGGAGTGCCCACAGAGACCACAGGGACCCCGACGACCCAGACCCAAGGCTGTGGACCTCCTTAATCTGGAAGACTAGGGGGGTCCAGGCCAGGAGCCCCCCCCTGAGCCTCGGATAACCCTCAAGATCGGGGGGCAACCCGTAACCTTCCTAGTTGATACGGGGGCCCAACATTCGGTCCTAACCCACACTGGAGGCCCCCTCAGTGACCGTTCTGCTTTGGTCCAGGGGGCCACCGGTAGTAGGAGATACCGGTGGACGACTGAAAGAAAAGTCCAGTTGGCGTCGGGGCAAGTAACCCATTCCTTCCTACATATACCCGACTGCCCTCACCCGTTGCTGGGCCGGGACCTACTGACCAAATTAAAAGCACAAATTTATTTTGATGAAAGAGGACCCATGGTCACGGGGCCTGGGGGAACCCCTTTGCAAGTCCTCGCCCTAAATCTGGAAGAAGAATACCGCCTTTTTGAGCCTGAGCCCCCGGAAGAACCACCGGGTGAGATGCAGGACTGGCTAGACAGGTTTCCACAGGCATGGGCAGAAACAGGAGGCTTGGGGCTCGCGCACGACCAGCCGCCCCTTGTCATTTCATTGAAGGCCTCCGCAACTCCAATCTCAATCAGACAGTACCCCATGTCACGGGAAGCGCAGGAGGGGATTAAACCCCACATCCGGCGGCTAATAGACCAGGGAGTGCTCAAACCCTGCCGATCTCCCTGGAATACTCCCCTCTTACCCGTCAAGAAACCAGGTACGGGGGAATTCAGACCGGTCCAGGACTTAAGGGAGGTCAATAAGCGGGTGGAGGACATACACCCCACAGTACCTAACCCCTACAACCTCCTCAGCACCCTCCCACCGACCCATACTTGGTATACGGTGCTGGACCTAAAAGATGCTTTCTTTTGCTTGAGACTGCATCCTCAGAGTCAGCTACTGTTTGCTTTTGAATGGAGGGACCCAGAAATCGGACTTTCAGGACAGCTGACCTGGACCCGGCTCCCCCAAGGGTTCAAGAATAGCCCAACACTCTTTGATGAGGCCCTCCATGCAGATCTAGCCGGATTCCGGGTAGAACACCCAACCTTGACTCTGCTCCAGTACGTAGATGACCTCCTCTTGGCCGCCAGGAGCCGGACCGAATGCTTGGAAGGAACTCAGGCTCTGCTGACCAGGCTTGGGGAAAAGGGCTACAGGGCCTCGGCCAAAAAGGCCCAGATATGCCAGAACAAAGTTATCTATCTGGGCTACACCCTGGAGGGAGGGCGAAGATGGCTGACCGAAGCCAGAAAAGAGGCGATAGTCTCAATCCCCCCTCCCAAGGGCCCTCGGCAGGTCAGAGAATTTTTGGGCACGGCCGGCTACTGCCGCCTCTGGATTCCTGGGTTTGCTGAACTGGCTGCCCCCCTATATCCTCTCACTAAGCCGGGAATCATGTTCCGATGGGAGGAAGAACATCAACAGGCCTTCCAACAAATTAAAAGAGCATTGCTCGAGTCACCAGCCCTGGGCCTACCAGATCTAACCAAGCCCTTTGAACTATTTGTGGATGAGAACTCAGGCTTTGCTAAAGGGGTATTAGTGCAAAAACTGGGGCCCTGGAGGAGGCCGGTGGCCTATCTATCCAAGAAATTGGACCCGGTAGCCACTGGATGGCCCCCTTGCTTACGCATGGTAGCCGCTATTGCAGTCCTGCTCAAGGATGCGGGTAAACTGACTCTGGGTCAGCCAATGACTGTGCTATCCTCCCATGCAGTGGAAGCCTTAGTCCGGCAGCCCCCAGACAGATGGCTCTCCAATTCCAGAATGACTCATTATCAGGCCTTACTGCTGGACACCGACCGAGTGACCTTCGGCCCCACAGTTTCCCTCAATCCGGCCACCCTACTACCCCTGCCTACCTCCTCGGGGGAGCATGATTGCCTCCAGATCCTGGCAGAAGCGCACGGCACCCGTCCAGACCTGACCGATCAACCATTGAAGGACTCAGACTATGTCTGGTTCACGGACGGGAGCAGCTTCCTCGAGGAAGGGATGAGAAGAGCAGGAGCAGCTGTCACCACTGAGTCTGAGGTGGTCTGGGCCTCGCCGTTGCCGGCTGGAACATCGGCCCAGAAAGCGGAGCTGATTGCACTCGCCCAGGCCCTCCGGATGGCGGAAGGTAAGAGACTCACAGTCTATACTGACAGCAGATATGCCTTCGCCACTGCCCATGTGCATGGAGAAATCTACAGACGGAGGGGCCTCCTGACTTCAGAAGGCAAAGAAGTCAAAAATAAAAAAGAGATTCTGGACCTCCTACAAGCACTATTCCTCCCACGGCAGCTCAGTATAATGCACTGTCCAGGGCACCAGAAGGGGAACACAGCAGTGGCTCGGGGAAACAGGCTGGCTGACCTAACCGCCCGAGCCGCAGCCTCCCAACCACCCAAGGAAGGGCAGCTGTTGATGCTCCTGCAGGGTCACCCGCCGCCTAGCAGAAGCCCTATGCCCTACAGCTCTGAGGACCATGAGCTAGCAAAGAAAATGGGGGCGGAATGGGACTCTGAGAAGCAGGCTTATACAAAAGAAGACAAACTAGTCATGCCTACTTCCCATACTCAATACATGCTCAAGTTCCTTCATGCACTGACCCATCTAAGCAAGGGCAAAATGAAGGCCCTACTGGCCGACGAGGCTTCTGGGGCTATACTACTGAACCAGGACCAAATACTCCAGCAAGTGACCTCTAGCTGTCCAGCATGCGCCCAAGTGAACCCCGGAAAGGCCCACTTAGGCAAGGGAACCCGCCTAAGGGGCCATCGCCCTGGGACTCATTGGGAAATAGATTTCACAGAGGTAACGCCCGGACTCTATGGTTACCGTTACCTCCTGGTTTTTGTGGACACCTTTTCTGGATGGATGGAAGCATTCCCCACCAAGAAGGAAACAGCCAACGTCGTGGCCAAAAAGCTGTTGGAGGACATTTTTCCCAGATATGGGATGCCCCAGGTAATGGGGTCCGATAATGGGCCTGCCTTCGTCTCCCAGGTAAGTCAGAGGGTGGCCAGATTGCTGGGGATTGATTGGAAGCTTCATTGTGCATACCGGCCCCAGAGCTCAGGACAGGTAGAACGAGCTAATAGAACCATTAAGGAGACTTTGACCAAATTAACGCTTGCAACTGGCTCTAGAGACTGGGTGCTCCTACTCCCTTTAGCCCTTTACCGGGCCCGGAATACTCCCGGACCCTATGGTTTGACTCCCTTTGAAATTATATATGGGGCCCCCCCACCTATTGTAAATTTCCTTCATCCTGACATTTCGTCCTTCGCCACCAGCCCTACCTTAGAGGCACACCTCCAGGCCCTCCAGCTAGTACAGAAGGAAGTTTGGAAACCTCTGGCAGCGGCCTACCGAGAGCAACTGGACCACCCAATAGTCCCTCATCCCTTCCAGA
Organism: Onychomys arenicola; assembly: GCA_949786405.1. Classification (NCBI taxonomy): domain Eukaryota; kingdom Metazoa; phylum Chordata; class Mammalia; order Rodentia; family Cricetidae; genus Onychomys; species Onychomys arenicola. Next base: position 1,579,775 of record CATKUM010000021.1, on the reverse strand, counting down.
TCGGGGACTCCGTCTGGGTTCGGCGACATCAGACCAAAAATTTGGAACCACGGTGGAAGGGACCATACACCGTCCTGCTGACCACACCAACTGCTCTCAAGGTCGACGGGATTGCTGCCTGGGTCCACGCCTCCCACGTGAAGGCTGCTAAGGAGATTGACCCGACCAGTGCCAAGGAGTCCACATGGAAGGTACAGCGCACTCAAAATCCACTGAAGATAAGACTCTCTCGTGCCTGATTCTCCTCCTTACTCTCACCCCTCTCCCAACCCTGGGGTCAGGATCCCCTCACCAGGTTAAAAGGCTCACTTGGCAAGTTATATCCCAAACCGGGGAGACCATATGGTCAACCACAGCCAACCATGCCCCCCACACCTGGTGGCCACCCCTAACTCCCGATATTTGTCAGCTGATAGCGGGCCTGGACGCTTGGGACATTGCTCATTTGAGTCACTCTGACTTCCCGGTTCGCACAGCCCGGTCAATCAGGCCTGGGGGAGGACGGGGCCATGTCCCACAGAGGGGACCGGGATGTATCAATGCAAACACCCGTTGTTCCTTGTCCACTTATGACTTTTATGTCTGCCCCCGTGATGGCCGCAACCGGAAGGAGGCCCATAGATGTGGGGGATATGAGGAATTCTTCTGCAAACAATGGGGATGTGAGACCACCGGCGGGGCCTATTGGAAGCCCAGCTCTAGTTGGGACTTGATAACGGTGTCTAAAAATTATTCCAGCCCCAACAAATGTACAGTCAGCACTGAGGGAACTGTCCCCTTACCAATTGTTATCTCTTTCACTGAAAAGGGCAAGGAGGATAGAGGATGGCAGTCCGGGCATACTTGGGGACTCAGGTTTTATATGACAGGGTTTAACAAAGGCCTGACCTTCAAAATTCAGCTCAAGGCAGAAACCACCCCCCTGTCAGTTGGCCCCAATACGGTCCTCTCAGATCAGAAACCCCCATCCCAGACGGGACAGGGTAAGCAACTCCTCACTCCCACTATGTCACCCAATATGAATGTTCCCAACATAACTGCAGCCCCAATAACTGCGGCCCCCACCAGGACCCGCCTAGGGACAGGGGATCGACTCTTTGGTCTACTGCAAGGAGCCTATTCCACCCTAAATGCCACCCAGCCTGACCGAACTCAGGAATGTTGGCTATGTTTACTCTCTCTCCCTCCCTACTATGAAGGGGTAGCAATACAGGGCCCGCATTCCCAGCTGGACACCCCCCCAGCTCGATGCCTGGGAGAGACCCAACATAAGATGACTCTGTCAGAAGTATCTGGACAGGGACTATGCCTGGGGAATCCTCCCCCATCCCATCGTAACCTCTGTAATACCACTATGACCTCGGGAACCGGATACTCCATTGGTCCTAATGGAACTTACTGGGCATGCGACACGGGACTCACCCCCTGTGCATCCTGGTCAGTATTACAAGGCAATGAATCCAGCTTTTGTGTATTAATTGAACTGTTTCCCAGGATAACCTATCATGAGCCTGAGGACATTTATGCTCAATTTGAGGTGAGACCTGCCCGAACCAAGAGGGAACCTATGTCCCTGACCTTAGCCGTTATGTTAGGAGGTCTCACTATGGGGGGAATTGCGGCTGGGATAGGAACAGGAGCAACTGCCCTAGTTGAAACTCAAAACTTCCTGCAGCTCCAAGCCGCCATGAACCAGGATATACAGGCTCTGGAGGAATCTATAAGTGCCTTAGAAAAGTCCCTAACCTCTCTCTCTGAGGTAGTACTCCAGAATCGTAGGGGACTGGACATCCTGTTTCTACAGGAGGGGGGACTATGCGCCGCTCTGAAGGAAGAATGTTGTTTCTATGCTGATCATACAGGTTTGGTCAGAGATAGCATGGCAAAACTCAGAGAGCGGTTGAAGCAGAGACAGAAATATTTTGAAGAACAACAAGGATGGTTCGAGGGATGGTTCCACAGGTCCCCATGGCTCACCACCCTCATATCGACCATCATGGGCCCCCTACTGATTCTTGTGCTTATTTTGATGTTCGGCCCTTGCATTTTAAACAGACTTATCCAATTTATTAAGGAGAGAATTTCGGTGGTTCAAACTCTGGTACTAACTCAACAATATCAACGACTCCATCAGTCAGAGACTGAACCACCACCCCTGGCCCCTCACCTTTATGCATCCCAATAAATGAAAGATTCCATTTAGTTAAAAAGAAAATGGGGGAATGAAAGACCCCCCCCCGACACCCCTATAGTAATGCTATGTTTGTAAGGAACAAAAGACAGTTCCAGGAAACAGAATGGCCCCACCACAGCCCAGATAGCTATTAAGAAATGTTGCTCAACCCTTTGATGGACACTGATTGTTCTCAGCCAAACCTTCGTCAATGCCCTGTTGTGCAAACCCCCTAAGAGCCATTGGAAATTCCCCAGCTTGTGAGATAAGGCACGAAGGAATTCAGCTAGAAGGCAAAGGTGTAGAGATAAGCAGGATGTCAGGGACAGACCACCTGGCGTCAGAAGGAATTCAGCTAGAAGGCAAAGGTGTAGAGATAAGCAGGATGTCAGGGACAGACCACCTGGCGTCAGTACGGGAGGAATTCTAGATAGGGGTTGAGTCAACACACATATCTGGTTACCAAGGAGACCCACAAACCGCCCTGAGCCTGAGTTCACGCCCTATTGGATTTATACTTGTATACTCGCGCCTCGCTTTGTCCAATTAGAGCTCTGTAACCATTCGCGCCTTGTTTGAATTATCCAATCAGAGCCCTTTGACCAATGCTTTCTGCTTCTGTACCCGCGCTTTTTGCTATAAAAACCCATCTCACCAACCCAGAGGCGCGCAAGTCTTCCGAGAGGCTTTGTCGCCCAGGTACCTGTGTTTGAATAAACCTCGTGCTGTTGCATCTGATTTGTGGTCGCTGCGTGCTCCTTGAGACGGGGGTCTCACCTGAGGGGAGATCCCTCCGGGGGTCTTTCAGAAGTGAGGCTGATCTCCATCTTTTCAGCTACTTAGGACCTCTAGACCTTCTGTTTCCTTTTGTTTTATGTGTGTTGTTGTTTTTCTCGGTCTGTAAATACACATTTCTTGCCCGCTGGTGAGGTGGAGGTGTATGACTTTCATCCCAGAATTCAGGAAGCAGAGGGGCGTTGTGACCTTCTGTTTCCGTTCTTTCTTTCTTTCTTTCATTCTTTCTTTCTTTCTTTCATTCTTTCTGTCTGTCTGTCTGTCTTTCTGTTTTCTTTTAAGTTCTGGGCCTCTAGAGGCCTTGAAAACACAGAGAACAAAAAGAAAAAAAAAAAACAGAATTTCCACAATTTGTCACATGGTGGCTTCCATCTTGGTGAGGTCACAGGGTAAGATGGCTGCCATCCTCTTGAATGCTTCCATGTTGGTGAGGTCAACGGGCCATTCTGAAAAGTTTAGAACTGTGACCCATCCACCCATCACCGACCCCTCCCCCCAAGCAGGCCTACAGGCTCACATGCACATGCATGAGCATATGTGTACATGCATGAACACATTTTGAAAGTAAACTAAATGTACAGTGAAGTTAACAGGAGAAGAAATTAAAAACACACACAGAGAAAAATGTTCCTGGGGTTTTATTTTATATTTTTAAATTCTGGATTGATTTTTTGACACAGGTTTTTTTCTGTGTAACAGTCCTGGCTGTCCTGGAACTCGCTTTGTAGACCAGGCTAGCGTCAGACTCACACAGATCCACCTGCATCTGCTTCCAAAGTGCTGGTATTAAATTGTGAGCACAAAAATCACCTGGCTATAAATGTATTTTTTTAATTAAAGAATCAAACAAAGCGGAGGGCAGTGGCCTGTCCTCCACCAACCCCCACCCACACACCTTGTGTGCACACACAGGCATACACAGAGACATGTAAATACATTTTGGAGATTAAACTAAACGTACAATAAAATAACATAATAAATAAGAAAGTAAACATGCCTTTAATCCCAGCACTCAGAGGCAGAGCCAGGTGGATCTATGTGAGTTTAAGGCCAGCCTGCTCTACAGCAGAGTGAGTTTCAAGAACTCTGTCTCAAAAACCCTGTCTTGAAAAAGCAAATTTTAAAAATTAATAAATACATAGAGAGATAGATAGATAGATAGATAGATAGATAGATAGATAGATACATACATACAAACATACATAAATACATGCATAAGTAAATAAAAGAGGACTGACTACCTTAGAGTTGCCTGCACCCGGGGCCTACCCCTTCCTTCATAAATCAGATCCCCAGCACTGCTGTCTGTTGTTTGTTTCATTCCAAGTGAATTATATTTTTTTATGTTTATGTTTATTGATTTAATTTTCACTTTTTTTCTGGTTATTGCTGTTTTTTGAGAGACAGGGTCTATCTGTGTCATGCTGCCTCTCCTGGAACTGTCTTTCCCACTGCGTGCGTGTGTGTGTGTGTGTGTGTGTGTGTGTGTGTGTTTGTGTTTGTGTGTGTGTGTGTGTGTGTGTGTCTGTGTGTGTCTGTGTCTCGCTGTGTGTGTATGTTTATCTATCTGCATACAGGAGTATAAGTTCCTAAGTTGAGTTCTGTCATCATGAAAGAAGGAGACAGGACACCGAGGGCACATAAAATCAGCAGAGAATCATATTTAGCCCCGGTTTTCAAGAACCTTTTATTAGCCTAAATACTGCTGGAATAATCAAGAAAAAGCCCAGGCCCCAGGGGTGGGTGGAAGTGAGGCTGATCTCCATCTTTTCAGCTAATTAGGACCTCTAGACCTTCTGTTTCCTTTTGTTTTATGTGTGTTGTTGTTTTTCCAGGTCTGTAAATACACATTTCTTGCCCGCTGGTGAGGTGGAGGTGTATGCCTTTCATCCCAGAATTCAGGAAGCAGAGGGGCGCTGTGACCTTCTGTTTCCGTTCTTTCTATCTTTCTTTCTTTCTTTCTTTCTTTCTTTCTTTCTTTCTTTCTTTCTTTCTTTCTTCCTTTCTTTCTTTCTTTCATTCTTTCTGTCTGTCTGTCTGTCTTTCTTTTTTCTTTTAAGTTCTGGGCCTCTAGAGACCATGAAAACACAGAGAACAAAAAGAAAAAAAAACCCAGAATTTCCACAATTTGTCACATGGTGGCTTCCATCTTGGTGAGGTCACCAGGTAAGATGGCTGCCATCCTCTTGAATGCTTCCATGTTGGTGAGGTCAACGGGCCATTCTGAAAAGTTTAGAACTGTGACCCATCCACCCCTCACCGCCCCCTCCCCCAAGCAGGCCTAGAGGCTCACATGCACATGCATGAGCATATGTGTACATGCATGAACACATTTTGAAAGTAAACTAAATGTACAGTGAAGTTAACAGGAGAAGAAATTAAAAACACACACAGAGAAAAATGTTCCTGGGGTTTTATTTTATATTTTTAAATTCTGGATTGATTTTTTGACACAGGTTTTTTTCTGTGTAACAGTCCTGGCTGTCCTGGAACTCGCTTTGTAGACCAGGCTAGCGTCAGACTCACAAAGATCCACCTGCATCTGCTTCCAAAGTGCTGGTATTAAATTGTGAGAACAACACTCACCTGGCTATAAATGTATTTTTTTAATTAAAGAATCAAACAAAGCGGAGGGCAGTGGCCTGTCCTCCACCAACCCCCACCCACACACCTTGTGTGCACACACAGGCATACACAGAGACATGTAAATACATTTTTGAGATTAAACTAAACGTACAATAAAATAACATAATAAATAAGAAAGTAAACATGCCTTTAATCCCAGCACTCAGAGGCAGAGCCAGGTGGATCTATGTGAGTTTGAGGCCAGCCTGCTCTACAGCAGAGTGAGTTTCAGGAACTCTGTCTCAAAAAACCCTGTCTTGAAAAAGCAAATTTTAAAAATTAATAAATACATAGAGAGATAGATAGATAGATAGATAGATAGATAGATACATACATACATACATACATACATACATACATACATACATGCATAAGTAAATAAAAGAGGCCTGACTACCTTAGAGTTGCCTGCACCCGGGGCCTACCCCTTCCTTCATAAATCAGATCCCCAGCACTGCTGTCTGTTGTTTGTTTCATTCCAAGTGAATTATATTTTTTTATGTTTATGTTTATTGATTTAATTTTCACTTTTTTTCTGGTTATTGCTGTTTTTTGAGAGACAGGGTCTATCTGTGTCATGCTGCCTCTCCTGGAACTGTCTTTCCCACTGCGTGCGTGTGTTTGTGTGTGTGTGTGTGTGTGTGTGTTTGTGTTTGTGTGTGTGTGTGTGTGTGTGTGTGTGTGTCTGTGTGTGTCTGTGTCTGTGTCTGTGTCTCTCTGTGTGTGTATGTTTATCTATCTGCATACAGGAGTATAAGTTCCTAAGTTGAGTTCTGTCATCATGAAAGAAGGAGACAGGACACCGAGGGCACATAAAATCAGCAGAGAATCATATTTAGCCCCGGTTTTCAAGAACCTTTTATTAGCCTAAATACTGCTGGAATAATCAAGAAAAAGCCCAGGCCTCAGGGGTGGGTGGAAGTGAGGCTGATCTCCATCTTTTCAGCTACTTAGGACCTCTAGACCTTCTGTTTCCTTTTGTTTTATGTGTGTTGTTGTTTTTCCCGGTCTGTAAATACACATTTCTTGCCCGCTGGTGAGGTGGAGGTGTATGCCTTTCATCCCAGAATTCAGGAAGCAGAGTGGCGTTGTGACCTTCTGTTTCTGTTCTTTCTATCTTTCTTTCTTTCTTTCTTCCTTTCTTTCTTTCTTTCATTCTTTCTGTCTGTCTGTCTGTCTTTCTTTTTTCTTTTAAGTTCTGGGCCTCTACAGACCATGAAAACACAGAGAACAAAAAGAAAAAAAAACCCAGAATTTCCACAATTTGTCACATGGTGGCTTCCATCTTGGTGAGGTCACCGGGTAAGATGGCTGCCATCCTCTTGAATGCTTCCATGTTGGTGAGGTCAACGGGCCATTCTGAAAAGTTTAGAACTGTGACCGATCCACCCATCACCGCCACCTCCACCCAAGCAGGCCTACAGGCTCACATGCACATGCATGAGCATATGTGTACATGCATGAACACATTTTGAAAGTAAACTAAATGTACAGTGAAGTTAACAGGAGAAGAAATTAAAAACACACACAGAGAAAAATGTTCCTGGGGTTTTATTTTATATTTTTAAATTCTGGATTGATTTTTTGACACAGGTTTTTTTCTGTGTAACAGTCCTGGCTGTCCTGGAACTCGCTTTGTAGACCAGGCTAGCGTCAGACTCACACAGATCCACCTGCATCTGCTTCCAAAGTGCTGGTATTAAATTGTGAGCACAACAATCACCTGGCTATAAATGTATTTTTTTAATTAAAGAATCAAACAAAGCGGAGGGCAGTGGCCTGTCCTCCACCAACCCCCACCCACACACCTTGTGTGAACACACAGGCATACACAGAGACATGTAAATACATTTTGGAGATTAAACTAAACGTACAATAAAATAACATAATAAATAAGAAAGTAAACATGCCTTTAATCCCAGCACTCAGAGGCAGAGCCAGGTGGATCTATGTGAGTTTGAGGCCAGCCTGCTCTACAGCAGAGTGAGTTTCAGGAACTCTGTCTCAAAAACCCTGTCTGAAATAGCAAATTTTAAAAATTAATAAATACATAGAGAGATAGATAGATAGATAGATAGATAGATAGATAGATAGATACACACATAAATACATACATACATACATACATACATACATGCATAAGTAAATAAAAGAGGACTGACTACATTAGAGTTGCCTGCACCCGGGGCCTACAACTTCCTTCATAAATCAGGTCCCCAGCACTGCTGTCTGTTGTTTGTTTCATTCCAAGTGAATTATATTTTTTATGTTTATGTTTATTGATTTAATTTTAACTTTTTTTCTGGTTATTGCTGTTTTTTGAGAGACAGGGTCTATCTGTGTCATGCTGCCTCTCCTGAAACTGTCTCTCCCACTGCGTGCGTGCGTGTGTGTGTGTGTGTGTGAGTGTGATTGTGTGTGTGTGTGTGTGTGTGTGTGTGTGTCTGGGTGTCTGTGTGTGTCTGTGTGTGTCTGTGTCTGTGTCTGTGTCTCTCTGTGTGTGTATGTTTATCTATCTGCATACAGGAGTATAAGTTCCTAAGTTGAGTTCTGTCTTCATGAAAGAAGGAGACAGGACACCGAGGGCACATAAAATCAGCAGAGAATCATATTTAGTCCCGGTTTTCAAGAACCTTTTATTAGCCTAAATACTGCTGGAATAATCAAGAAAAAGCCCAGGCCTCAGGGGTGGGTGGAAGTGAGGCTGATCTCCATCTTTTCAGCTACTTAGGACCTCTAGACCTTCTGTTTCCTTTTGTTTTATGTGTGTTCTTGTTTTTCCCGGTCTGTAAATACACATTTCTTGCCCGCTGGTGAGGTGGAGGTGTTTGCCTTTCATCCCAGAATTCAGGAAGCAGAGGGGCGTTGTGAACTTCTGTTTCCGTTCTTTCTTTCTTTCTTTCTTTCTTTCTTTCTTTCTTTCTTTCTTTCTTTCTTTCTTTCTATCTTTCTTTCTTTCTTTCTTTCTTTCTTCCTTTCTTTCTTTCTTTCATTCTTTCTGTCTGTCTGTCTGTCTTTCTTTTTTCTTTTAAGTTCTGGGCCTCTACAGACCATGAAAACACAGAGAACAAAAAGAAAAAAAAACCCAGAATTTCCACAATTTGTCACATGGTGGCTTCCATCTTGGTGAGGTCACCGGGTAAGATGGCTGCCATCCTCTTGAATGCTTCCATGTTAGTGAGGTCAACGGGCCATTCTGAAAAGTTTAGAACTGTGACAGATCCACCCCTCACCGCCCCCTCCACCCAAGCAGGCCTACAGGCTCACATGCACATGCATGAGCATATGTGTACATGCATGAACACATTTTGAAAGTAAACTAAATGTACAGTGAAGTTAACAGGAGAAGAAATTAAAAACACACACAGAGAAAAATATTCCTGGGGTTTTATTTTATATTTTTAAATTCTGATTTGATTTTTTGACACAGGTTTTTTCTGTGTAACAGTCCTGGCTGTCCTGGAACTCGCTTTGTAGACCAGGCTAGCGTCAGACTCACACAGATCCACCTGCATCTGCTTCCAAAGTGCTGGTATTAAATTGTGAGCACAACAATCACCTGGCTATAAATGTATTTTTTTAATTAAAGAATCAAACAAAGCGGAGGGCAGTGGCCTGTCCTCCACCAACCCCCACCCACACACCTTGTGTGCACACACAGGCATACACAGAGACATGTAAATACATTTTTGAGATTAAACTAAACGTACAATAAAATAACATAATAAATAAGAAAGTAAACATGCCTTTAATCCCAGCACTCAGAGGCAGAGCCAGGTGGATCTATGGGAGTTTGAGGCCAGCCTGCTCTACAGCAGAGTGAGTTTCAGGAACTCTGTCTCAAAAACCCTGTCTGAAATAGCAAATTTTAAAAATTAATAAATACATAGAGAGATAGATAGATAGATAGATAGATAGATAGATACATACATAAATACATACATACATACATACATACATACATGCATAAGTAAATAAAAGAGGACTGACTACCTTAGAGTTGCCTGCACCCGGGGCCTACCGCTTCCTTCATAAATCAGGTCCCCAGCACTGCTGTCTGTTGTTTGTTTCATTCCAAGTGAATTATACTTTTTATGTTTATGTTTATTGATTTAATTTTAACTTTTTTTCTGGTTATTGCTGTTTTTTGAGAGACAGGGTCTATCTGTGTCATGCTGCCTCTCCTGAAACTGTCTCTCCCACTGCGTGCGTGCGTGTGTGTGTGTGTGTGTGTGTGTGATTGTGTGTGTGTGTGTGTGTGTGTGTGTGTGTGTGTCTGGGTGTCTGTGTGTGTCTGTGTGTGTCTGTGTCTGTGTCTGTGTCTCTCTGTGTGTGTATGTTTATCTATCTGCATACAGGAGTATAAGTTCCTAAGTTGAGTTTTGTCTTCATGAAAGAAGGAGACAGGACACCGAGGGCACATAAAATCAGCAGAGAATCATATTTAGCCCCAGTTTTCAAGAACCTTTTATTAGCCTAAATACTGCTGGAATAATCAAGAAAAAGCCCAGGCCTCAGGGGTGGGTGGAAGTGAGGCTGATCTCCATCTTTTCAGCTACTTAGGACCTCTAGACCTTCTGTTTCCTTTTGTTTTATGTGTGTTCTTGTTTTTCCCGGTCTGTAAATACACATTTCTTGCCCGCTGGTGAGGTGGAGGTGTTTGCCTTTCATCCCAGAATTCAGGAAGCAGAGGGGCGTTGTGAACTTCTGTTTCCGTTCTTTCTTTCTTTCTTTCTTTCTTTCTTTCTTTCTTTCTTTCTTTCTGTCTGTCTGTCTGTCTTTCTTTTTTCTTTTAAGTTCTGGGCCTCTAGAGGCCTTGAAAACACAGAGAACAAAAAGAAAAAAAAACCCAGAATTTCCACAATTTGTCACATGGTGGCTTCCATCTTGGTGAGGTCACCGGGTAAGATGGCTGCCATCCTCTTGAATGCTTCCATGTTGGTGAGGTCAACGGGCCATTCTGAAAAGTTTAGAACTGTGACCGATCCACCCCTCACCGCCCCCTACCCCCAAGCAGGCCTACAGGCTCACATGCACATGCATGAGCATATGTGTACATGCATGAACACATTTTGAAAGTAAACTAAATGTACAGTGAAGTTAACAGGAGAAGAAATTAAAAACACACACAGAGAAAAATATTCCTGGGGTTTTATTTTATATTTTTAAATTCTGGATTGATTTTTTGACACAGGTTTTTTTCTGTGTAACAGTCCTGGCTGTCCTGGAACTCGCTTTGTAGACCAGGCTAGCGTCAGACTCACACAGATCCACCTGCATCTGCTTCCAAAGTGCTGGTATTAAATTGTGAGCACAACACTCACCTGGCTATAAATGTATTTTTTTAATTAAAGAATCAAACAAAGCGGAGGGCAGTGGCCTGTCCTCCACCAACCCCCACCCACACACCTTGTGTGCACACACAGGCATACACAGAGACATGTAAATACATTTTTGAGATTAAACTAAACGTACAATAAAATAACATAATAAATAAGAAAGTAAACATGCCTTTAATCCCAGCACTCAGAGGCAGAGCCAGGTGGATCTATGTGAGTTTGAGGCCAGCCTGCTCTACAGCAGAGTGAGTTTCAGGAACTCTGTCTCAAAAACCCTGTCTTGAAAAAGCAAATTTTAAAAATTAATAAATACATAGAGAGATAGAGAGATAGATAGATAGATAGATACATACATACATACATACATACATACATACATACATACATGCATAAGTAAATAAAAGAGGACTGACTACCTTAGAGTTGCCTGCACCCGGGGCCTACTGCTTCCTTCATAAATCAGGTCCCCAGCACTGCTGTCTGTTGTTTGTTTCATTCCAAGTGAATTATATTTTTTATGTTTATGTTTATTGATTTAATTTTAACTTTTTTTCTGGTTATTGCTGTTTTTTGAGAGACAGGGTCTATCTGTGTCATGCTGCCTCTCCTGGAACTGTCTCTCCCACTGCGTGCGTGCGTGTGTGTGTGTGTGTGTGTGTGTGTGTGTGTGTGTCTGTGTGTCTGTGTGTGTCTGTGTCTGTGTCTGTGTCTCTCTGTGTGTGTATGTTTATCTATCGGCATACAGGAGTATAAGTTCCTAAGTTGAGTTCTGTCATCATGAAAGAAGGAGACAGGACACCGAGGGCACATAAAATCAGCAGAGAATCATATTTAGCCCAGGTTTTCAAGAACCTTTTATTAGCCTAAATACTGCTGGAATAATCAAGAAAAAGCCCAGGCCTCAGGGGTGGGTGGAAGTGAGGCTGATCTCCATCTTTTAGGACCTCTAGACCTTCTGTTTCCTTTTGTTTTATGTGTGTTGTTGTTTTTCCCGGTCTGTAAATACACATTTCTTGCCCGCTGGTGAGGTGGAGGTGTATGCCTTTCATCCCAGAATTCAGGAAGCAGAGGGGCGTTGTGACCTTCTGTTTCCGTTCTTTCTTTCTTTCTTTCATTCTTTCTTTCTTTCTTTCTTTCTTTCTTTCTTTCTTTCTTTCTTTCTGTCTGTCTGTCTTTCTTTTATCTTTTAAGTTCTGGGCCTCTAGAGGCCTTGAAAACACAGAGAACAAAAAGAAAAAAAAACCCAGAATTTCCACAATTTGTCACATGGTGGCTTCCATCTTGGTGAGGTCACCGGGTAAGATGGCTGCCATCCTCTTGAAGGCTTCCATGTTGGTGAGGTCAACGGGCCATTCTGAAAAGTTTAGAACTGTGACCGATCCACCCCTCACCGCCCCCTCCCCCCAAGCAGGCCTACAGGCTCACATGCACATGCATGAGCATATGTGTACATGCATGAACACATTTTGAAAGTAAACTAAATGTACAGTGAAGTTAACAGGAGAAGAAATTAAAAAAACACACAGAGAAAAATGTTCCTGGGGTTTTATTTTATATTTTTAAATTCTGGATTGATTTTTTGACACAGGTTTTTTTCTGTGTAACAGTCCTGGCTGTCCTGGAACTCGCTTTGTAGACCAGGCTAGCGTCAGACTCACACAGATCCACCTGCATCTGCTTCCAAAGTGCTGGTATTAAATTGTGAGCACAATACTCACCTGGCTATAAATGTATTTTTTTAATTAAAGAATCAAACAAAGCAGAGGGCAGTGGCCTGTCCTCCACCACCCCCCAGCCACACACCTTGTGTGCACACACAGGCATACACAGAGACATGTAAATACATTTTTGAGATTAAACTAAACGTACAATAAAATAACATAATAAATAAGAAAGTAAACATGCCTTTAATCCCAGCACTCAGAGGCAGAGCCAGGTGGATCTATGTGAGTTTGAGGCCAGCCTGCTCTACAGCAGAGTGAGTTTCAGGAACTCTGTCTCAAAAACCCTGTCTTGAAAAAGCAAATTTTAAAAATTAATAAATACATAGAGAGATAGATAGATAGATAGATAGATAGATAGATACATACATACATACATACATACATACATACATACATACATACATGCATAAGTAAATAAAAGAGGCCTGACTACCTTAGAGTTGCCTGCACCCGGGGCCTACCCCTTCCTTCATAAATCAGATCCCCAGCACTGCTGTCTGTTGTTTGTTTCATTCCAAGTGAATTATATTTTTTTATGTTTATGTTTATTGATTTAATTTTCACTTTTTTTCTGGTTATTGCTGTTTTTTTGAGAGACAGGGTCTATCTGTGTCATGCTGCCTCTCCTGGAACTGTCTCTCCCACTGCGTGCGTGCGTGTATGTGTGTGTGTGTGTGTGTGTGTGTGTGTGTGTGTCTGTGTGTCTGTGTGTCTGTGTGTGTCTGTGTCTGTGTCTGTGTCTCTCTGTGTGTGTATGTTTATCTATCGGCATACAGGAGTATAAGTTCCTAAGTTGAGTTCTGTCATCATGAAAGAAGGAGACAGGACACCGAGGGCACATAAAATCAGCAGAGAATCATATTTAGCCCAGGTTTTCAAGAACCTTTTATTAGCCTAAATACTGCTGGAATAATCAAGAAAAAGCCCAGGCCTCAGGGGTGGGTGGAAGTGAGGCTGATCTCCATCTTTTAGGACCTCTAGACCTTCTGTTTCCTTTTGTTTTATGTGTGTTGTTGTTTTTCCCGGTCTGTAAATACACATATCTTGCCCGCTGGTGAGGTGGAGGTGTATGCCTTTCATCCCAGAATTCAGGAAGCAGAGGGGCGTTGTGACCTTCTGTTTCCGTTCTTTCTTTCTTTCTTTCTTTCTTTCTTTCTTTCTTTCTTTCTTTCTTTCTTTCTTTCTTTCTGTCTGTCTGTCTTTCTTTTTTCTTTTAAGTTCTGGGCCTCTAGAGGCCTTGAAAACACAGAGAACAAAAAGAAAAAAAAAACCAGAATTTCCACAATTTGTCACATGGTGGCTTCCATCTTGGTGAGGTCACCGGGTAAGATGGCTGCCATCCTCTTGAATGCTTCCATGTTGGTGAGGTCAACGGGCCATTCTGAAAAGTTTAGAACTGTGACCGATCCACCCCTCACCGCCCCCTCCCCCCACGCAGGCCTACAGGCTCACATGCACATGCATGAGCATATGTGTACATGCATGAACACATTTTGAAAGTAAACTAAATGTACAGTGAAGTTAACAAGAGAAGAAATTAAAAACACACACAGAGAAAAATGTTCCTGGGGTTTTATTTTATATTTTTAAATTCTGGATTGATTTTTTGACACAGGTTTTTTTCTGTGTAACAGTCCTGGCTGTCCTGGAACTCGCTTTGTAGACCAGGCTAGCGTCAGACTCACACAGATCCACCTGCATCTGCTTCCAAATTGCTGGTATTAAATTGTGAGCACAATACTCACCTGGCTATAAATGTATTTTTTTAATTAAAGAATCAAACAAAGCAGAGGGCAGTGGCCTGTCCTAGACCACCCCCCACCCACACACCTTGTGTGCACACACAGGCATACACAGAGACATGTAAATACATTTTTGAGATTAAACTAAACGTACAATAAAATAACATAATAAATAAGAAAGTAAACATGCCTTTAATCCCAGCACTCAGAGGCAGAGCCAGGTGGATCTATGTGAGTTTGAGGCCAGCCTGCTCTACAGCAGAGTGAGTTTCAGGAACTCTGTCTCAAAAACCCTGTCTTGAAAAAGCAAATTTTAAAAATTAATAAATACATAGAGAGATAGATAGATAAATAGATACATACATACATACATACATACATACATACATACATACATGCATAAGTAAATAAAAGAGGCCTGACTACCTTAGAGTTGCCTGCACCCAGGGCCTACCCCTTCCTTCATAAATCAGATCCCCAGCACTGCTGTCTGTTGTTTGTTTCATTCCAAGTGAATTATATTTTTTTATGTTTATGTTAATTGATTTAATTTTCACTTTTTTTCTGGTTATTGCTGTTTTTTTGAGAGACAGGGTCTATCTGTGTCATGCTGCCTCTCCTGGAACTGTCTCTCCCACTGCGTGCGTGCGTGTGTGTGTGTGTATGTGTGTGTGTGTGTGTGTGTGTCTGTGTGTCTGTGTGTGTCTGTGTCTGTGTCTGTGTCTCTCTGTGTGTGTATGTTTATCTATCGGCATACAGGAGTATAAGTTCCTAAGTTGAGTTCTGTCATCATGAAAGAAGGAGACAGGACACCGAGGGCACATAAAATCAGCAGAGAATCATATTTAGCCCAGGTTTTCAAGAACCTTTCATTAGCCTAAATACTGCTGGAATAATCAAGAAAAAGCCCAGGCCTCAGGGGTGGGTGGAAGTGAGGCTGATCTCCATCTTTTAGGACCTCTAGACCTTCTGTTTCCTTTTGTTTTATGTGTGTTGTTGTTTTTCCCGGTCTGTAAATACACATTTCTTGCCCGCTGGTGAGGTGGAGGTGTATGCCTTTCATCCCAGAATTCAGGAAGCAGAGGGGCGTTGTGACCTTCTGTTTCCGTTCTTTCTTTCTTTCTTTCATTCTTTCTTTCTTTCTTTCTTTCTTTCTTTCTTTCTTTCTTTCTTTCTTTCTGTCTGTCTGTCTTTCTTTTATCTTTTAAGTTCTGGGCCTCTAGAGGCCTTGAAAACACAGAGAACAAAAAGAAAAAAAAACCCAGAATTTCCACAATTTGTCACATGGTGGCTTCCATCTTGGTGAGGTCACCGGGTAAGATGGCTGCCATCCTCTTGAATGCTTCCATGTTGGTGAGGTCAACGGGCCATTCTGAAAAGTTTAGAACTGTGACCGATCCACCCCTCACCGCCCCCTCCCCCCAAGCAGGCCTACAGGCTCACATGCACATGCATGAGCATATGTGTACATGCATGAACACATTTTGAAAGTAAACTAAATGTACAGTGAAGTTAACAGGAGAAGAAATTAAAAACACACACAGAGAAAAATGTTCCTGGGGTTTTATTTTATATTTTTAAATTCTGGATTGATTTTTTGACACAGGTTTTTTTCTGTGTAACAGTCCTGGCTGTCCTGGAACTCGCTTTGTAGACCAGGCTAGCGTCAGACTCACACAGATCCACCTGCATCTGCTTCCAAAGTGCTGGTATTAAATTGTGAGCACAATACTCACCTGGCTATAAATGTATTTTTTTAATTAAAGAATCAAACAAAGCAGAGGGCAGTGGCCTGTCCTCCACCACCCCCCAGCCACACACCTTGTGTGCACACACAGGCATACACAGAGACATGTAAATACATTTTTGAGATTAAACTAAACGTACAATAAAATAACATAATAAATAAGAAAGTAAACATGCCTTTAATCCCAGCACTCAGAGGCAGAGCCAGGTGGATCTATGTGAGTTTGAGGCCAGCCTGCTCTACAGCAGAGTGAGTTTCAGGAACTCTGTCTCAAAAACCCTGTCTTGAAAAAGCAAATTTTAAAAATTAATAAATACATAGAGAGATAGATAGATAGATAGATAGATAGATAGATACATACATACATACATACATACATACATACATACATACATACATGCATAAGTAAATAAAAGAGGCCTGACTACCTTAGAGTTGCCTGCACCCGGGGCCTACCCCTTCCTTCATAAATCAGATCCCCAGCACTGCTGTCTGTTGTTTGTTTCATTCCAAGTGAATTATATTTTTTATGTTTATGTTTATTGATTTAATTTTAACTTTTTTTCTGGTTATTGCTGTTTTTTGAGAGACAGGGTCTATCTGTGTCATGCTGCCTCTCCTGGAACTGTCTCTCCCACTGCGTGCGTGCGTGTGTGTGTGTGTGTGTGTGTGTGTGTGTGTGTGTGTGTGTGTTTGTGTCTGTGTATCTGTGTGTGTCTGTGTCTGTGTCTGTGTCTCTCTGTGTGTGTATGTTTATCTATCTGCATACAGGAGTATATGTTCCTAAGTTGAGTTCTGTCATCATGAAAGAAGGAGACAGGACACCGAGGGCACATAAAATCAGCAGAGAATCATATTTAGCCCCGGTTTTCAAGAACCTTTTATTAGCCTAAATACTGCTGGAATAATCAAGAAAAAGCCCAGGCCTCAGGGGTGGGTGGAAGTGAGGCTGATCTCCATCTTTTAGGACCTCTAGACCTTCTGTTCCCTTTTGTTTTATGTGTGTTGTTGTTTTTCCCGGTCTGTAAATACACATTTCTTGCCCGCTGGTGAGGTGGAGGTGTATGCCTTTCATCCCAGAATTCAGGAAGCAGAGGGGCGTTGTGACCTTCTGTTTCCGTTCTTTCTTTCTTTCTTTCATTCTTTCTTTCTTTCTTTCTTTCTTTCTTTCTTTCTTTCTTTCTTTCTTTCTGTCTGTCTGTCTTTCTTTTATCTTTTAAGTTCTGGGCCTCTAGAGGCCTTGAAAACACAGAGAACAAAAAGAAAAAAAAACCAGAATTTCCACAATTTGTCACATGGTGGCTTCCATCTTGGTGAGGTCACCGGGTAAGATGGCTGTCATCCTCTTGAATGCTTCCATGTTGGTGAGGTCAACGGGCCATTCTGAAAAGTTTAGAACTTTGACCGATCCACCCCTCACCGCCCCCTCCCCCCAAGCAGGCCTACAGGCTCACATGCACATTCATGAGCATATGTGTACATGCATGAACACATTTTGAAAGTAAACTAAATGTACAGTGAAGTTAACAGGAGAAGAAATTAAAAACACACACAGAGAAAAATGTTCCTGGGGTTTTATTTTATATTTTTAAATTCTGGATTGATTTTTTGACACAGGTTTTTTTCTGTGTAACAGTCCTTGCTGTCCTGGAACTCGCTTTGTAGACCAGGCTAGCGTCAGACTCACACAGATCCACCTGCATCTGCTTCCAAAGTGCTGGTATTAAATTGAGAGCACAATACTCACCTGGCTATAAATGTATTTTTTTAATTAAAGAATCAAACAAAGCAGAGGGCAGTGGCCTGTCCTCCACCACCCCCCACCCACACACCTTGTGTGCACACACAGGCATACACAGAGACATGTAAATACATTTTTGAGATTAAACTAAACGTACAATAAAATAACATAATAAATAAGAAAGTAAACATGCCTTTAATCCCAGCACTCAGAGGCAGAGCCAGGTGGATCTATGTGAGTTTGAGGCCAGCCTGCTCTACAGCAGAGTGAGTTTCAGGAACTCTGTCTCAAAAACCCTGTCTTGAAAAAGCAAATTTTAAAAATTAATAAATACATAGAGAGATAGATAGATAGATAGATAGATAGATACATACATACATACATACATATATACATACATGCATAAGTAAATAAAAGAGGCCTGACTACCTGAGAGTTGCCTGCACCCGGGGCCTACCCCTTCCTTCATAAATCAGATCCCCAGCACTGCTGTCTGTTGTTTGTTTCATTCCAAGTGAATTATATTTTTTTATGTTTATGTTTATTGATTTAATTTTCACTTTTTTTCTGGTTATTGCTGTTTTTTGAGAGACAGGGTCTATCTGTGTCATGCTGCCTCTCCTGGAACTGTCTCTCCAACTGCGTGCGTGCCTGTGTGTGTGTGTGTGTGTGTGTGTGTGTGTGTGTGTGTGTGTCTGTGTGTCTGTGTGTGTCTGTGTCTGTGTCTGTGTCTCTCTGTGTGTGTATGTTTATCTATCGGCATACAGGAGTATAAGTTCCTAAGTTGAGTTCTGTCATCATGAAAGAAGGAGACAGGACACCGAGGGCACATAAAATCAGCAGAGAATCATATTTAGCCCAGGTTTTCAAGAACCTTTTATTAGCCTAAATACTGCTGGAATAATCAAGAAAAAGCCCAGGCCTCAGGGGTGGGTGGAAGTGAGGCTGATCTCCATCTTTTAGGACCTCTAGACCTTCTGTTTCCTTTTGTTTTATGTGTGTTGTTGTTTTTCCCGGTCTGTAAATACACATTTCTTGCCCGCTGGTGAGGTGGAGGTGTATGCCTTTCATCCCAGAATTCAGGAAGCAGAGGGGCGTTGTGACCTTCTGTTTCCGTTCTTTCTTTCTTTCTTTCTTTCATTCTTTCTTTCTTTCTTTCTTTCTTTCTTTCTTTCTTTCTTTCTTTCTTTATTTCTTTCTGTCTGTCTGTCTTTCTTTTATCTTTTAAGTTCTGGGCCTCTAGAGGCCTTGAAAACACAGAGAACAAAAAGAAAAAAAAACCCAGAATTTCCACAATTTGTCACATGGTGGCTTCCATCTTGGTGAGGTCACCGGGTAAGATGGCTGCCATCCTCTTGAATGCTTCCATGTTGGTGAGGTCAACGGGCCATTCTGAAAAGTTTAGAACTGTGACCGATCCACCCCTCACCGCCCCCTCCCCCCAAGCAGGCCTACAGGCTCACATGCACATGCATGAGCATATGTGTACATGCATGAACACATTTTGAAAGTAAACTAAATGTACAGTGAAGTTAACAGGAGAAGAAATTAAAAACACACACAGAGAAAAATGTTCCTGGGGTTTTATTTTATATTTTTAAATTCTGGATTGATTTTTTGACACAGGTTTTTTTCTGTGTAACAGTCCTGGCTGTCCTGGAACTCGCTTTGTAGACCAGGCTAGCGTCAGACTCACACAGATCCACCTGCATCTGCTTCCAAAGTGCTGGTATTAAATTGTGAGCACAATACTCACCTGGCTATAAATGTATTTTTTTAATTAAAGAATCAAACAAAGCAGAGGGCAGTGGCCTGTCCTCCACCACCCCCCAGCCACACACCTTGTGTGCACACACAGGCATACACAGAGACATGTAAATACATTTTTGAGATTAAACTAAACGTACAATAAAATAACATAATAAATAAGAAAGTAAACATGCCTTTAATCCCAGCACTCAGAGGCAGAGCCAGGTGGATCTATGTGAGTTTGAGGCCAGCCTGCTCTACAGCAGAGTGAATTTCAGGAACTCTGTCTCAAAAACCCTGTCTTGAAAAAGCAAATTTTAAAAATTAATAAATACATAGAGAGATAGATAGATAGATAGATAGATAGATAGATACATACATACATACATACATACATACATACATACGTAAGTAAATAAAAGAGGCCTGACTACCTTAGAGTTGCCTGCACCCGGGGCCTACCCCTTCCTTCATAAATCAGATCCCCAGCACTGCTGTCTGTTGTTTGTTTCATTCCAAGTGAATTATATTTTTTATGTTTATGTTTATTGATTTAATTTTAACTTTTTTTCTGGTTATTGCTGTTTTTTGAGAGACAGGGTCTATCTGTGTCATGCTGCCTCTCCTGGAACTGTCTCTCCCACTGCGTGCGTGTGTGTGTGTGTGTGTGTGTGTGTGTGTGTGTGTTTGTGTCTGTGTATCTGTGTGTGTCTGTGTCTGTGTCTGTGTCTCTCTGTGTGTGTATGTTTATCTATCTGCATACAGGAGTATAAGTTCCTAAGTTGAGTTCTGTCATCATGAAAGAAGGAGACAGGACACCGAGGGCACATAAAATCAGCAGAGAATCATATTTAGCCCCGGTTTTCAAGAACCTTTTATTAGCCTAAATACTGCTGGAATAATCAAGAAAAAGCCCAGGCCTAAGGGGTGGGTGGAAGTGAGGCTGATCTCCATCTTTTAGGACCTCTAGACCTTCTGTTCCCTTTTGTTTTATGTGTGTTGTTGTTTTTCCCGGTCTGTAAATACACATTTCTTGCCCGCTGGTGAGGTGGAGGTGTATGCCTTTCATCCCAGAATTCAGGAAGCAGAGGGGCGTTGTGACCTTCTGTTTCCGTTCTTTCTTTCTTTCTTTCATTCATTCATTCTTTCTTTCTTTCTTTCTTTCTTTCTTTCTTTCTTTCTGTCTGTCTTTCTTTTATCTTTTAAGTTCTGGGCCTCTAGAGGCCTTGAAAACACAGAGAACAAAAAGAAAAAAAACCCAGAATTTCCACAATTTGTCACATGGTGGCTTCCATCTTGGTGAGGTCACCGGTTAAGATGGCTGTCATCCTCTTGAATGCTTCCATGTTGGTGAGGTCAACGGGCCATTCTGAAAAGTTTAGAACTGTGACCGATCCACCCCTCACCGCCCCCTCCCCCCAAGCAGGCCTACAGGCTCACATGCACATGCATGAGCATATGTGTACATGCATGAACACATTTTGAAAGTAAACTAAATGTACAGTGAAGTTAACAGGAGAAGAAATTAAAAACACACACAGAGAAAAATGTTCCTGGGGTTTTATTTTATATTTTTAAATTCTGGATTGATTTTTTGACACAGGTTTTTTTCTGTGTAACAGTCCTGGCTGTCCTGGAACTCGCTTTGTAGACCAGGCTTGCGTCAGACTCACACAGATCCACCTGCATCTGCTTCCAAAGTGCTGGTATTAAATTGTGAGCACAATACTCACCTGGCTATAAATGTATTTTTTTAATTAAAGAATCAAACAAAGCGGAGGGCAGTGGCCTGTCCTCCACCAACCCCCAGCCACACACCTTGTGTGCACACACAGGCATACACAGAGACATGTAAATACATTTTTGAGATTAAACTAAATGTACAATAAAATAACATAATAAATAAGAAAGTAAACATGCCTTTAATCCCAGCACTCAGAGGCAGAGCCAGGTGGATCTATGTGAGTTTGAGGCCAGCCTGCTCTACAGCAGAGTGAGTTTCAGGAACTCTGTCTCAAAAACCCTGTCTTGAAAAAGCAAATTTTAAAAATTAATAAATACATAGATAGATAGATAGATAGATAGATAGATAGATAGATACATACATACATACATACATACATACATACATACATAAGTAAATAAAAGAGGCCTGACTACCTTAGAGTTGCCTGCACCCGGGGCCTACCCCTTCCTTCATAAATCAGATCCCCAGCACTGCTGTCTGTTGTTTGTTTCATTCCAAGTGAATTATATTTTTTATGTTTATGTTTATTGATTTAATTTTCACTTTTTTTCTGGTTATTGCTGTTTTTTGAGAGACAGGGTCTATCTGTGTCATGCTGCCTCTCCTGGAACTGTCTCTCCCACTGCGTGCGTGCGTGTGTGTGTGTGTGTGTGTGTGTGTGTGTGTGTCTGTGTCTGTGTCTGTGTGTCTGTGTGTGTCTGTGTCTGTGTCTGTGTCTGTGTCTCTCTGTGTGTGTATGTTTATCTATCTGCATACAGGAGTATAAGTTCCTAAGTTGAGTTCTGTCATCATGAAAGAAGGAGACAGGACACCGAGGGCACATAAAATCAGCAGAGAATCATATTTAGCCCCGGTTTTCAAGAACCTTTTATTAGCCTAAATACTGCTGGAATAATCAAGAAAAAGACCAGGCCACAGGGGTGGGTGGAAGTGAGGCTGATCTCCATCTTTTAGGACCTCTATACCTTCTGTTTCCTTTTGTTTTATGTGTGTTGTTGTTTTTCCCGGTCTGTAAATACACAATTCTTGCCCGCTGGTGAGGTGGAGGTGTATGCCTTTCATCCCAGAATTCAGGAAGCAGAGGGGCGTTGTGACCTTCTGTTTCCGTTCTTTCTTTCTTTCTTTCATTCTTGCTTTCTTTCTTTCTTTCTGTCTGTCTGTCTGTCTTTCTTTTTTCTTTTAAGTTCAAGGCCTCTAGAGGCCTTGAAAACACAGAGAACAAAAAGAAAAAAAAACCCAGAATTTCCACAATTTGTCACATGGTGGCTTCCATCTTGGTGAGGTCACCGGGTAAGATGGCTGCCATCCTCTTGAATGCTTCCATGTTGGTGAGGTCAACGGGCCATTCTGAAAAGTTTAGAACTGTGACCGATCCACCCATCACCGCCCCCTCCCCCCAAGCAGGCCTACAGGCTCACATGTACATGCATGAGCATATGTGTACATGCATGAACACATTTTGAAAGTAAACTAAATGTACAGTGAAGTTAACAGGAGAAGAAATTAAAAACACACACAGAGAAAAATGTTCCTGGGGTTTTATTTTATATTTTTAAATTCTGGATTGATTTTTTGACACAGGTTTTTTTCTGTGTAACAGTCCTGGCTGTCCTGGAACTCGCTTTGTAGACCAGGCTAGCGTCAGACTCACACAGATCCACCTGCATCTGCTTCCAAAGTGCTGGTATTAAATTGTGAGCACAACACTCACCTGGCTATAAATGTATTTTTTTAATTAAAGAATCAAACAAAGCGGAGGGCAGTGGCCTGTCCTCCACCAACCCCCACCCACACACCTTGTGTGCACACACAGGCATACACAGAGACATGTAAATACATTTTGCAGATTAAACTAAACGTACAATAAAATAACATAATAAATAAGAAAGTAAACATGCCTTTAATCCCAGCACTCAGAGGCAGAGCCAGGTGGATCTATGTGAGTTTGAGGCCAGCCTGCTCTACAGCAGAGTGAGTTTCAGGAACTCTGTCTCAAAAAACCCTGTCTTGAAAAAGCAAATTTTAAAAATTAATAAATACATAGATAGAGAGATAGATAGATAGATAGATAGATAGATAGATAGATACATACATACATACATACATACATACATACATACATACATACATGCATAAGTAAATAAAAGAGGCCTGACTACCTTAGAGTTGCCTGCACCCGGGGCCTACCCCTTCCTTCATAAATCAGATCCCCAGCACTGCTGTCTGTTGTTTGTTTCATTCCAAGTGAATTATATTTTTTTATGTTTATGTTTATTGATTTAATTTTAACTTTTTTTCTGGTTATTGCTGTTTTTTGAGAGACAGGGTCTATCTGTGTCATGCTGCCTCTCCTGGAACTGTCTCTCCCACTGCGTGCGTGTGTGTGTGTGTGTGTGTGTGTGTGTGTGTGTGTGTGTGTGTGTCTGTGTCTATGTCTGTGTGTCTGTGTGTCTGTGTGTGTCTGTGTCTGTGTCTGTGTCTCTCTGTGTGTGTATGTTTATCTATCTGCATACAGGAGTATAAGTTCCTAAGTTGAGTTCTGTCATCATGAAAGAAGGAGAAAGGACACCGAGGGCACATAAAATCAGCACAGAATCATATTTAGCCCCGGTTTTCAAGAACCTTTTATTAGCCTAAATACTGCTGGAATAATCAAGAAAAAGCCCAGGACTCAGGGGTGGGTGGAAGTGAGGCTGATCTCCATCTTTTCAGCTACTTAGGACCTCTAGACCTTCTGTTTCCTTTTGTTTTATGTGTGTTGTTGTTTTCCCGGTCTGTAAATACACATTTCTTGCCCGCTGGTGAGGTGGAGGTGTATGCCTTTCATCCCAGAATTCAGGAAGCAGAGGGGCGTTGTGACCTTCTGTTTCAGTTCTTTCTTTCTTTCTTTCTTTCTTTCTTTCTTTCTTTCTTTCTTTCTTTCATTCTTTCTTTCTGTCTGTCTGTCTTTCTTTTTTCTTTTAAGTTCTGGGCCTCTAGAGGCCTTGAAAACACAGAGAACAAAAAGAAAAAAAACCCAGAATTTCCACAATTTGTCACATGGTGGCTTCCATCTTGGTGAGGTCACCGGGTAAGATGGCTGCCATCCTCTTGAATGCTTCCATGTTGGTGAGGTCAACGGGCCATTCTGAAAAGTTTAGAACTGTGACCGATCCACCCCTCACCGCCCCCTCCCCCCAAGCAGGCCTACAGGCTCACATGCACATGCATGAGCATATGTGTACATGCATGAACACATTTTGAAAGTAAACTAAATGTACAGTGAAGTTAACAGGAGAAGAAATTAAAAACACACACAGAGAAAAATGTTCCTGGGGTTTTATTTTATATTTTTAAATTCTGGATTGATTTTTTGACACAGGTTTTTTTCTGTGTAACAGTCCTGGCTGTCCTGGAACTCGCTTTGTAGACCAGGCTAGCGTCAGACTCACACAGATCCACCTGCATCTGCTTCCAAAGTGCTGGTATTAAATTGTGAGCACAATACTCACCTGGCTATAAATGTATTTTTTTAATTAAAGAATCAAACAAAGCGGAGGGCAGTGGCCTGTCCTCCACCAAGCCCCACCCACACACCTTGTGTGCACACACAGGCATACACAGAGTCATGTAAATACATTTTTGAGATTAAACTAAACGTACAATAAAATAACATAATAAATAAGAAAGTAAACATGCCTTTAATCCCAGCACTCAGAGGCAGAGCCAGGTGGATCTATGTGAGTTTGAGGCCAGCCTGCTCTACAGCAGAGTGAGTTTCAGGAACTCTGTCTCAAAAACCCTGTCTTGAAAAAGCAAATTTTAAAAATTAATAAATACATAGAGAGATAGATAGATAGATAGATAGATAGATAGATAGATACATACATACATACATACATACATACATACATATATACATGCATAAGTAAATAAAAGAGGCCTGACTACCTTAGAGTTGCCTGTACCCGGGGCCGACCCCTTCCTTCATAAATCAGATCCCCAGCACTGCTGTCTGTTGTTTGTTTCATTCCAAGTGAATTATATTTTTTTATGTTTATGTTTATTGATTTAATTTTAACTTTTTTTCTGGTAATTGCTGTTTTTTGAGAGACAGGGTCTATCTGTGTCATGCTGCCTCTCCTGGAACTGTCTCTCCCACTATGTGCGTGCGTGTGTGTGTGTGTGTGTGTGTGTGTGTGTGTGTGTGTGTGTCTGTGTGTGTCTGTGTCTGTGTCTGTGTCTCTCTGTGTGTGTATGTTTATCTATCTGCATACAGGAGTATAAGTTCCTAAGTTGAGTTCTGTCATCATGAAAGAAGGAGACAGGACACCGAGGGCACATAAAATCAGCAGAGAATCATATTTAGCCCCGGTTTTCAAGAACCTTTTATTAGGCTAAATACTGCTGGAATAATCAAGAAAAAGCCCAGGCCTCAGGGGTGGGTGGAAGTGAGGCTGATCTCCATCTTTTCAGCTACTTAGGACCTCTAGACCTTCTGTTTCCTTTTGTTTTATGTGTGTTTTTGTTTTCCCGGTCTGTAAATACACATTTCTTGCCCGCTGGTGAGGTGGAGGTGTATGCCTTTCATCCCAGAATTCAGGAAGCAGAGGGGCGTTGTGACTTTCTGTTTCCTTTCTTTCTTTCTTTCTTTCTTTCTTTCTTTCTTTCTTTCTTTCTTTCTTTATTTCTTTCTTTCTTTCTTTTTTCATTCTTTCTTTCTGTCTGTCTGTCTTTCTTTTTTCTTTTAAGTTCTGGGCCTCTAGAGGCCTTGAAAACACAGAGAACAAAAAGAAAAAAAACCCAGAATTTCCACAATTTGTCACATGGTGGCTTCCATCTTGGTGAGGTCACCGGGTAAGATGGCTGCCATCCTCTTGAATGCTTCCATGTTGGTGAGGTCAACGGGCCATTCTGAAAAGTTTAGAACTGTGACCGATCCACCCCTCACCGCCCCCTCCCCCCAAGCAGGCCTACAGGCTCACATGCACATGCATGAGCATATGTGTACATGCATGAACACATTTTGAAAGTAAACTAAATGTACAGTGAAGTTAACAGGAGAAGAAATTAAAAACACACACAGAGAAAAATGTTCCTGGGGTTTTATTTTATATTTTTAAATTCTGGATTGATTTTTTGACACAGGTTTTTTTCTGTGTAACAGTCCTGGCTGTCCTGGAACTCGCTTTGTAGACCAGGCTAGCGTCAGACTCACACAGATCCACCTGCATCTGCTTCCAAAGTGCTGGTATTAAATTGTGAGCACAATACTCACCTGGCTATAAATGTATTTTTTTAATTAAAGAATCAAACAAAGCGGAGGGCAGTGGCCTGTCCTCCACCAAGCCCCACCCACACACCTTGTGTGCACACACAGGCATACACAGAGTCATGTAAATACATTTTTGAGATTAAACTAAACGTACAATAAAATAACATAATAAATAAGAAAGTAAACATGCCTTTAATCCCAGCACTCAGAGGCAGAGCCAGGTGGATCTATGTGAGTTTGAGGCCAGCCTGCTCTACAGCAGAGTGAGTTTCAGGAACTCTGTCTCAAAAACCCTGTCTTGAAAAAGCAAATTTTAAAAATTAATAAATACATAGAGAGATAGATAGATAGATAGATAGATAGATAGATAGATACATACATACATACATACATACATACATACATATATACATGCATAAGTAAATAAAAGAGGCCTGACTACCTTAGAGTTGCCTGTACCCGGGGCCGACCCCTTCCTTCATAAATCAGATCCCCAGCACTGCTGTCTGTTGTTTGTTTCATTCCAAGTGAATTATATTTTTTTATGTTTATGTTTATTGATTTAATTTTAACTTTTTTTCTGGTAATTGCTGTTTTTTGAGAGACAGGGTCTATCTGTGTCATGCTGCCTCTCCTGGAACTGTCTCTCCCACTATGTGCGTGCGTGTGTGTGTGTGTGTGTGTGTGTGTGTGTGTGTGTGTGTCTGTGTGTGTCTGTGTCTGTGTCTGTGTCTCTCTGTGTGTGTATGTTTATCTATCTGCATACAGGAGTATAAGTTCCTAAGTTGAGTTCTGTCATCATGAAAGAAGGAGACAGGACACCGAGGGCACATAAAATCAGCAGAGAATCATATTTAGCCCCGGTTTTCAAGAACCTTTTATTAGGCTAAATACTGCTGGAATAATCAAGAAAAAGCCCAGGCCTCAGGGGTGGGTGGAAGTGAGGCTGATCTCCATCTTTTCAGCTACTTAGGACCTCTAGACCTTCTGTTTCCTTTTGTTTTATGTGTGTTTTTGTTTTCCCGGTCTGTAAATACACATTTCTTGCCCGCTGGTGAGGTGGAGGTGTATGCCTTTCATCCCAGAATTCAGGAAGCAGAGGGGCGTTGTGACTTTCTGTTTCCTTTCTTTCTTTCTTTCTTTCTTTCTTTCTTTCTTTCTTTCTTTCTTTCTTTATTTCTTTCTTTCTTTCTTTTTTCATTCTTTCTTTCTGTCTGTCTGTCTTTCTTTTTTCTTTTAAGTTCTGGGCCTCTACAGGCCTTGAAAACACAGAGAACAAAAAGAAAAAAAACCCAGAATTTCCACAATTTGTCACATGGTGGCTTCCATCTTGGTGAGGTCACCGGGTAAGATGGCTGCCATCCTCTTGAATGCTTCCATGTTGGTGAGGTCAACGGGCCATTCTGAAAAGTTTAGAACTGTGACCGATCCACCCCTCACCGCCACCTCCCCCCAAGCAGGCCTATGCTCACATGCACATGCATGAGCATATGTGTACATGCATGAACACATTTTGAAAGTAAACTAAATGTACAGTGAAGTTAACAGGAGAAGAAATTAAAAACACACACAGAGAAAAATGTTCCTGGGGTTTTATTTTATATTTTTAAATTCTGGATTGATTTTTTGACACAGGTTTTTTTCTGTGTAACAGTCCTGGCTGTCCTGGAATTTGCTTTGTAGACCAGGCTAGCGTCAGACTCACACAGATCCACCTGCATCTGCTTCCAAAGTGCTGGTATTAAATTGTGAGCACAATACTCACCTGGCTATAAATGTATTTTTTTAAATAAAGAATCAAACAAAGCGGAGGGCAGTGGCCTGTCCTCCACCAACCCCCACCCACACACCTTGTGTGCACACACAGGCATACACAGAGACATGTAAATACATTTTTGAGATTAAACTAAACGTACAATAAAATAACATAATAAATAAGAAAGTAAACATGCCTTTAATCCCAGCACTCAGAGGCAGAGCCAGGTGGATCTATGTGAGTTTGAGGCCAGCCTGCTCTACAGCAGAGTGAGTTTCAGGAACTCTGTCTCAAAAACCCTGTCTTGAAAAAGCAAATTTTAAAAATTAATAAATACATAGATAGATAGATAGATAGATAGATAGATAGATAGATAGATAGATACATACATACATACATACATACATACATACATACATACATACATAAGTAAATAAAAGAGGCCTGACTACCTTAGAGTTGCCTGCACCCGGGGCCTACCCCTTCCTTCATAAATCAGATCCCCAGCACTGCTGTCTGTTGTTTGTTTCATTCCAAGTGAATTATATTTTTTATGTTTATGTTTATTGATTTAATTTTCACTTTTTTTCTGGTTATTGCTGTTTTTTGAGAGACAGGGTCTATCTGTGTCATGCTGCCTCTCCTGGAACTGTCTCTCCCACTGCGTGCGTGCGTGTGTGTGTGTGTGTGTGTGTGTGTGTGTGTCTGTGTCTGTGTCTGTGTGTCTGTGTGTGTCTGTGTCTGTGTCTGTGTCTGTGTCTGTGTCTCTCTGTGTGTGTATGTTTATCTATCTGCATACAGGAGTATAAGTTCCTAAGTTGAGTTCTGTCATCATGAAAGAAGGAGACAGGACACCGAGGGCACATAAAATCAGCAGAGAATCATATTTAGCCCCGGTTTTCAAGAACCTTTTATTAGCCTAAATACTGCTGGAATAATCAAGAAAAAGACCAGGCCACAGGGGTGGGTGGAAGTGAGGCTGATCTCCATCTTTTAGGACCTCTATACCTTCTGTTTCCTTTTGTTTTATGTGTGTTGTTGTTTTTCCCGGTCTGTAAATACACAATTCTTGCCCGCTGGTGAGGTGGAGGTGTATGCCTTTCATCCCAGAATTCAGGAAGCAGAGGGGCGTTGTGACCTTCTGTTTCCGTTCTTTCTTTCTTTCTTTCATTCTTGCTTTCTTTCTTTCTTTCTGTCTGTCTGTCTGTCTTTCTTTTTTCTTTTAAGTTCAAGGCCTCTAGAGGCCTTGAAAACACAGAGAACAAAAAGAAAAAAAAACCCAGAATTTCCACAATTTGTCACATGGTGGCTTCCATCTTGGTGAGGTCACCGGGTAAGATGGCTGCCATCCTCTTGAATGCTTCCATGTTGGTGAGGTCAACGGGCCATTCTGAAAAGTTTAGAACTGTGACCGATCCACCCCTCACCGCCCCCTCCCCCCAAGCAGGCCTACAGGCTCACATGTACATGCATGAGCATATGTGTACATGCATGAACACATTTTGAAAGTAAACTAAATGTACAGTGAAGTTAACAGGAGAAGAAATTAAAAACACACACAGAGAAAAATGTTCCTGGGGTTTTATTTTATATTTTTAAATTCTGGATTGATTTTTTGACACAGGTTTTTTTCTGTGTAACAGTCCTGGCTGTCCTGGAACTCGCTTTGTAGACCAGGCTAGCGTCAGACTCACACAGATCCACCTGCATCTGCTTCCAAAGTGCTGGTATTAAATTGTGAGCACAACACTCACCTGGCTATAAATGTATTTTTTTAATTAAAGAATCAAACAAAGCGGAGGGCAGTGGCCTGTCCTCCACCAACCCCCACCCACACACCTTGTGTGCACACACAGGCATACACAGAGACATGTAAATACATTTTGCAGATTAAACTAAACGTACAATAAAATAACATAATAAATAAGAAAGTAAACATGCCTTTAATCCCAGCACTCAGAGGCAGAGCCAGGTGGATCTATGTGAGTTTGAGGCCAGCCTGCTCTACAGCAGAGTGAGTTTCAGGAACTCTGTCTCAAAAAACCCTGTCTTGAAAAAGCAAATTTTAAAAATTAATAAATACATAGATAGAGAGATAGATAGATAGATAGATAGATAGATAGATAGATAGATAGATACATACATACATACATACATACATACATACATGCATAAGTAAATAAAAGAGGCCTGACTACCTTAGAGTTGCCTGCACCCGGGGCCTACCCCTTCCTTCATAAATCAGATCCCCAGCACTGCTGTCTGTTGTTTGTTTCATTCCAAGTGAATTATATTTTTTTATGTTTATGTTTATTGATTTAATTTTAACTTTTTTTCTGGTTATTGCTGTTTTTTGAGAGACAGGGTCTATCTGTGTCATGCTGCTTCTCCTGGAACTGTCTCTCCCACTGCGTGCGTGTGTGTGTGTGTGTGTGTGTGTGTGTGTGTGTGTGTGTGTGTGTCTGTGTCTATGTCTGTGTGTCTGTGTGTCTGTGTGTGTCTGTGTCTGTGTCTGTGTCTCTCTGTGTGTGTATGTTTATCTATCTGCATACAGGAGTATAAGTTCCAAAGTTGAGTTCTGTCATCATGAAAGAAGGAGAAAGGACACCGAGGGCACATAAAATCAGCACAGAATCATATTTAGCCCCGGTTTTCAAGAACCTTTTATTAGCCTAAATACTGCTGGAATAATCAAGAAAAAGCCCAGGACTCAGGGGTGGGTGGAAGTGAGGCTGATCTCCATCTTTTCAGCTACTTAGGACCTCTAGACCTTCTGTTTCCTTTTGTTTTATGTGTGTTGTTGTTTTCCCGGTCTGTAAATACACATTTCTTGCCCGCTGGTGAGGTGGAGGTGTATGCCTTTCATCCCAGAATTCAGGAAGCAGAGGGGCGTTGTGACCTTCTGTTTCAGTTCTTTCTTTCTTTCTTTCTTTCTTTCTTTCTTTCTTTCTTTCTTTCATTCTTTCTTTCTGTCTGTCTGTCTTTCTTTTTTCTTTTAAGTTCTGGGCCTCTAGAGGCCTTGAAAACACAGAGAACAAAAAGAAAAAAAACCCAGAATTTCCACAATTTGTCACATGGTGGCTTCCATCTTGGTGAGGTCACCGGGTAAGATGGCTGCCATCCTCTTGAATGCTTCCATGTTGGTGAGGTCAACGGGCCATTCTGAAAAGTTTAGAACTGTGACCGATCCACCCCTCACCGCCCCCTCCCCCCAAGCAGGCCTACAGGCTCACATGCACATGCATGAGCATATGTGTACATGCATGAACACATTTTGAAAGTAAACTAAATGTACAGTGAAGTTAACAGGAGAAGAAATTAAAAACACACACAGAGAAAAATGTTCCTGGGGTTTTATTTTATATTTTTAAATTCTGGATTGATTTTTTGACACAGGTTTTTTTCTGTGTAACAGTCCTGGCTGTCCTGGAACTCGCTTTGTAGACCAGGCTAGCGTCAGACTCACACAGATCCACCTGCATCTGCTTCCAAAGTGCTGGTATTAAATTGTGAGCACAATACTCACCTGGCTATAAATGTATTTTTTTAATTAAAGAATCAAACAAAGCGGAGGGCAGTGGCCTGTCCTCCACCAAGCCCCACCCACACACCTTGTGTGCACACACAGGCATACACAGAGTCATGTAAATACATTTTTGAGATTAAACTAAACGTACAATAAAATAACATAATAAATAAGAAAGTAAACATGCCTTTAATCCCAGCACTCAGAGGCAGAGCCAGGTGGATCTATGTGAGTTTGAGGCCAGCCTGCTCTACAGCAGAGTGAGTTTCAGGAACTCTGTCTCAAAAACCCTGTCTTGAAAAAGCAAATTTTAAAAATTAATAAATACATAGAGAGATAGATAGATAGATAGATAGATAGATAGATAGATAGATAGATACATACATACATACATACATACATACATATATACATGCATAAGTAAATAAAAGAGGCCTGACTACCTTAGAGTTGCCTGTACCCGGGGCCGACCCCTTCCTTCATAAATCAGATCCCCAGCACTGCTGTCTGTTGTTTGTTTCATTCCAAGTGAATTATATTTTTTTATGTTTATGTTTATTGATTTAATTTTAACTTTTTTTCTGGTAATTGCTGTTTTTTGAGAGACAGGGTCTATCTGTGTCATGCTGCCTCTCCTGGAACTGTCTCTCCCACTATGTGCGTGCGTGTGTGTGTGTGTGTGTGTGTGTGTGTGTGTGTGTGTCTGTGTGTGTCTGTGTCTGTGTCTGTGTCTCTCTGTGTGTGTATGTTTATCTATCTGCATACAGGAGTATAAGTTCCTAAGTTGAGTTCTGTCATCATGAAAGAAGGAGACAGGACACCGAGGGCACATAAAATCAGCAGAGAATCATATTTAGCCCCGGTTTTCAAGAACCTTTTATTAGGCTAAATACTGCTGGAATAATCAAGAAAAAGCCCAGGCCTCAGGGGTGGGTGGAAGTGAGGCTGATCTCCATCTTTTCAGCTACTTAGGACCTCTAGACCTTCTGTTTCCTTTTGTTTTATGTGTGTTTTTGTTTTCCCGGTCTGTAAATACACATTTCTTGCCCGCTGGTGAGGTGGAGGTGTATGCCTTTCATCCCAGAATTCAGGAAGCAGAGGGGCGTTGTGACTTTCTGTTTCCTTTCTTTCTTTCTTTCTTTCTTTCTTTCTTTCTTTCTTTCTTTCTTTCTTTCTTTTTTTCTTTCTTTCTTTCTTTTTTCATTCTTTCTTTCTGTCTGTCTGTCTTTCTTTTTTCTTTTAAGTTCTGGGCCTCTACAGGCCTTGAAAACACAGAGAACAAAAAGAAAAAAAACCCAGAATTTCCACAATTTGTCACATGGTGGCTTCCATCTTGGTGAGGTCACCGGGTAAGATGGCTGCCATCCTCTTGAATGCTTCCATGTTGGTGAGGTCAACGGGCCATTCTGAAAAGTTTAGAACTGTGACCGATCCACCCCTCACCGCCACCTCCCCCCAAGCAGGCCTATGCTCACATGCACATGCATGAGCATATGTGTACATGCATGAACACATTTTGAAAGTAAACTAAATGTACAGTGAAGTTAACAGGAGAAGAAATTAAAAACACACACAGAGAAAAATGTTCCTGGGGTTTTATTTTATATTTTTAAATTCTGGATTGATTTTTTGACACAGGTTTTTTTCTGTGTAACAGTCCTGGCTGTCCTGGAATTTGCTTTGTAGACCAGGCTAGCGTCAGACTCACACAGATCCACCTGCATCTGCTTCCAAAGTGCTGGTATTAAATTGTGAGCACAATACTCACCTGGCTATAAATGTATTTTTTTAAATAAAGAATCAAACAAAGCGGAGGGCAGTGGCCTGTCCTCCACCAACCCCCACCCACACACCTTGTGTGCACACACAGGCATACACAGAGACATGTAAATACATTTTTGAGATTAAACTAAACGTACAATAAAATAACATAATAAATAAGAAAGTAAACATGCCTTTAATCCCAGCACTCAGAGGCAGAGCCAGGTGGATCTATGTGAGTTTGAGGCCAGCCTGCTCTACAGCAGAGTGAGTTTCAGGAACTCTGTCTCAAAAACCCTGTCTTGAAAAAGCAAATTTTAAAAATTAATAAATACATAGAGAGATAGATAGATAGATAGATAGATAGATAGATACATACATACATACATATATACATACATACACACATACATACATACATGCATAAGTAAATAAAAGAGGCCTGAGTACCTTAGAGTTGCATGCACCCCGGGGCCTACACCTTAATTCATAAATCAGATCCCCAGCACTGCTGTCTGTTGTTTGTTTCATTCCAAGTGAATTATATTTTTTATGTTTATTTTTATTGATTTAATTTTAACTTTTTTTCTGGTTATTGCTGTTTTTTGTGAGACAGGGTCTATCTGTGTCATGCTGCCTCTCCTGGAACTGTCTCTCCCACTGAGTGCGTGTGTGTGTGTGTGTGTGTGTGTGTGTGTCTGTGTCTGTGTCTGTGTCTATGTGTCTGTGTGTGTCTGTGTCTGTGTCTGTGTCTCTCTGTGTGTGTATGTTTATCTATCTGCATACAGGAGTATAAGTTCCTAAGTTGAGTTCTGT
The DNA here is from genome assembly GCA_949786405.1 of Onychomys arenicola. NCBI lineage: Eukaryota > Metazoa > Chordata > Mammalia > Rodentia > Cricetidae > Onychomys > Onychomys arenicola. Next base: position 1,545,280 of record CATKUM010000021.1, on the reverse strand, counting down.
CATCATGAAAGAAGGAGACAGGACACCGAGGGCACATAAAATCAGCAGAGAATCATATTTAGCCCCGGTTTTCATGAACCTTTTATTAGCCTAAATACTGCTGGAATAATCAAGAAAAAGCCCAGGCCTCAGGGGTGGGTGGAAGTGAGGCTGATCTCCATCTTTTCAGCTACTTAGGACCTCTAGACCTTCTGTTTCCTTTTGTTTTATGTGTGTTGTTGTTTTTCCCGGTCTGTAAATACACATTTCTTGCCCGCTGGTGAGGTGGAGGTGTATGCCTTTCATCCCAGATTTCAGGAAGCAGAGGGGCGTAGTGACCTTCTGTTTCCGTTCTTTCTTTCTTTCTTTCTTTCTTTCTTTCTTTCTTTCTTTCTTTCTTTCTGTCTGTCTGTCTGCCTTTCTTTCTTTCTTTCTTTCTGTCTGTCTTTCTTTTTTCTTTTAAGTTCTGGGCCTCTAGAGGCCTTGAAAACACAGAGACCAAAAAGAAAAAAAAACCCAGAATTTCCACAATTTGTCACATGGTGGCTTCCATCTTGGTGAGGTCACCGGGTAAGATGGCTGCCATCCTCTTGAATGCTTCCATGTTGGTGAGGTCAACGGGCCATTCTGAAAAGTTTAGAACTGTGACCGATCCACCCCTCACCGCCCCCTGCCCCCAAGAAGGCCTACAGGCTCACATGCACATGCATGAGCATATGTGTACATGCATGAACACATTTTGAAAGTAAACTAAATGTACAGTGAAGTTAACAGGAGAAGAAATTAAAAACACACACAGAGAAAAATGTTCCTGGGGTTTTATTTTATATTTTTAAATTCTGGATTGATTTTTTGACACAGGTTTTTTTCTGTGTAACAGTCCTGCCTGTCCTGGAACTCGCTTTGTAGACCAGGCTAGCGTCAGACTCACACAGATCCACCTGCATCTGCTTCCAAAGTGCTGGTATTAAATTGTGAGCACAATACTCACCTGGCTATAAATATATTTTTTTAATTAAAGAATCAAACAAAGCGGAGGGCAGTGGCCTGTCCTCCACCACCCCCCACCCACACACCTTGTGTGCACACACAGGCATACACAGAGACATGTAAATACATTTTTGAGATTAAACTAAACGTACAATAAAATAACATAATAAATAAGAAAGTAAACATGCCTTTAATCCCAGCACTCAGAGGCAGAGCCAGGTGGATCTATGTGAGTTTGAGGCCAGCCTGCTCTACAGCAGAGTGAGTTTCAGGAACTCTGTCTCAAAAACCCTGTCTTGAAAAAGCAAATTTTAAAAATTAATAAATACATAGAGAGATAGATAGATAGATAGATAGATGATAGATAGATAGATAGATACATACATACATACATACATACATGCATAAGTAAATAAAAGAGGCCTGAGTACCTTAGAGTTGCCTGCACCCCGGGGCCTACACCTTCCTTCATAAATCAGATCCCCAGCACTGCTGTCTGTTGTTTGTTTCATTCCAAGTGAATTATATTTTTTTATGTTTATGTTTATTGATTTAATTTTAACTTTTTTTCTGGTTATTGCTGTTTTTTTAGAGACAGGGTCTATCTGTGTCATGCTGCCTCTCCTGGAACTGTCTCTCCCACTGCGTGCGAGTGTGTGTGTGTGTGTGTGTGTGTGTGTGTGTGTGTGTGTGTGTGTGTCTGTGTCTGTGTCTGTGTCTATGTGTCTGTGAGTGTCTGTGTCTGTGTCTGTGTCTCTCTGTGTGTGTATGTTTATCTATCTGCATACAGGAGTATAAGTTCCTAAGTTGAGTTCTGTCATCATGAAAGAAGGAGACAGGACACCGAGGGCACATAAAATCAGCAGAGAATCATATTTAGCCCCGGTTTTCAAGAACCTTTTATTAGCCTAAATACTGCTGGAATAATCAAGAAAAAGCCCAGGCCTCAGGGGTGGGTGGAAGTGAGGCTGATCTCCATCTTTTAGGACCTCTAGACCTTCTGTTTCCTTTTGTTTTATGTGTGTTGTTGTTTTTCCCGATCTGTAAATACACATTTCTTGCCCGCTGGTGAGGTGGAGGTGTATGCCTTTCATCCCAGAATTCAGGAAGCAGAGGGGCGTTGTGACCTTCTGTTTCCGTTCTTTCTTTCTTTCTTTCATTCATTCTTTCTTTCTTTCTTTCTGTCTGTCTGTCTGTCTGTCTTTCTTTTTTCTTTTAAGTTCTGGGCCTCTAGAGGCCTTGAAAACACAGAGAACAAAAAGAAAAAAAAAACCCAGAATTTCCACAATTTGTCACATGGTGGCTTCCATCTTGGTGAGGTCACCGGGTAAGATGGCTGCCATCCTCTTGAATGCTTCCATGTTGGTGAGGTCAACGGGCCATTCTGAAAAGTTTAGAACTGTGACCGATCCACCCCTCACCGCCCCCTCCCCCCAAGCAGGCCTACAGGCTCACATGCACATGCATGAGCATATGTGTACATGCATGAACACATTTTGAAAGTAAACTAAATGTACAGTGAAGTTAACAGGAGAAGAAATTAAAAACACACACAGAGAAAAATGTTCCTGGGGTTTTATTTTATATTTTTAAATTCTGGATTGATTTTTTGACACAGGTTTTTTTCTGTGTAACAGTCCTGGCTGTCCTGGAACTCGCTTTGTAGACCAGGCTAGCGTCAGACTCACACAGATCCACCTGCATCTGCTTCCAAAGTGCTGGTATTAAATTGTGAGCACAATACTCACCTGGCTATAAATGTATTTTTTTAATTAAAGAATCAAACAAAGCGGAGGGCAGTGGCCTGTCCTCCACCAACCACCACCCACACACCTTGTGTGCACACACAGGCATACACAGAGACATGTAAATACATTTTTGAGATTAAACTAAACGTACAATAAAATAACATAATAAATAAGAAAGTAAACATGCCTTTAATCCCAGCACTCAGAGGCAGAGCCAGGTGGATCTATGTGAGTTTGAGGCCAGCCTGCTCTACAGCAGAGTGAGTTTCAGGAACTCTGTCTCAAAAACCCTGTCTTGAAAAAGCAAATTTTAAAAATTAATAAATACATAGAGAGATAGATAGATAGATAGATAGATAGATAGATAGATAGATAGATACATACATACATACATACATACATGCATAAGTAAATAAAAGAGGCCTGAGTACCTTAGAGTTGCCTGCACCCCGGGGGCCTATCCCTTCCTTCATAAATCAGATCCCCAGCACTGCTGTCTGTTGTTTGTTTCATTCCAAGTGAATTATATTTTTTTATGTTTATGTTTATTGATTTAATTTCAACTTTTTTTCTGGTTATTGCTGTTTTTTGAGAGACAGGGTCTTTCTGTGTCATGCTGCCTCTCCTGGAACTGTCTTTCCCACTGCATGCGTGTGTGTGTGTGTGTGTGTGTTTGTGTGTGTGTGTGTGTGTGTCTGGGTGTCTGTGTGTGTCTGTGTCTGTGTCTGTGTCTCTCTGTGTGTGTATGTTTATCTATCTGCATACAGGAGTATAAGTTCCTAAGTTGAGTTCTGTCATCATGAAAGAAGGAGACAGGACACCGAGGAGGGCACATAAAATCAGCAGAGAATCATATTTAGCCCCGGTTTTCAAGAACCTTTTATTAGCCTAAATACTGCTGGAATAATCAAGAAAAAGCCCAGGCCTCAGGTGTGGGTGGAAGTGAGGCTGATCTCCATCTTTTCAGCTACTTAGGACCTCTAGACCTTCTGTTTCCTTTTGTTTTATGTGTGTTGTTGTTTTTCCCGGTCTGTAAATACACATTTCTTGCCCGCTGGTGAGGTGGAGGTGTATGCCTTTCATCCCAGAATTCAGGAAGCAGAGGGGCGTAGTGACCTTCTGTTACCGTTCTTTCTTTGTTTCTTTCTTTCTTTGTTTCTTTCTTTCTTTGTTTCTTTCTTTCTTTCTTTCTTTCTTTCTGTCTGTCTTTCTTTCTTTCTGTCTGTCTGTCTTTCTTTTTTTTTTTAAGTTCTGGGCCTCTAGAGGCCTTGAAAACACAGAGAACAAAAAGAAAAAAAAAACAGAATTTCCACAATTTGTCACATGGTGGCTTCCATCTTGGTGAGGTCACCGGGTAAGATGGCTGCCATCCTCTTGAATGCTTCCATGTTGGTGAGGTCAACGGGCCATTCTGAAAAGTTTAGAACTGTGACCGATCCACCCATCACCGACCCCTCCCCCCAAGCAGGCCTACAGGCTCACATGCACATGCATGAGCATATGTGTACATGCATGAACACATTTTGAAAGTAAACTAAATGTACAGTGAAGTTAACAGGAGAAGAAATTAAAAACACACACAGAGAAAAATGTTCCTGGGGTTTTATTTTATATTTCTAAATTCTGGATTGATTTTTTGACACAGGTTTTTTTTCTGTGTAACAGTCCTGGCTGTCCTGGAACTCGCTTTGTAGACCAGGCTAGCGTCAGACTCACTCAGATCCACCTGCATCTGCTTCCAAAGTGCTGGTATTAAATTGTGAGCACAATACTCACCTGGCTATAAATGTATTTTTTTAATTAAAGAATCAAACAAAGCGGAGGGCAGTGGCCTGTCCTCCACCACCCCCCACCCACACACCTTGTGTGCACACACAGGCATACACAGAGACATATAAATACATTTTTGAGATTAAACTAAACGTACAATAAAATAACATAATAAATAAGAAAGTAAACATGCCTTTAATTCCAGCACTCAGAGGCAGAACCAGGTGGATCTATGTGAGTTTGAGGCCAGCCTGCTCTACAGCAGAGTGAGTTTCAGGAACTCTGTCTCAAAAACCCTGTCTTGAAAAAGCAAATTTTAAAAATTAATAAATACATAGAGAGATAGATAGATAGATAGATAGATAGATAGATAGATAGAAAGATACATACATACATACATACATACATGCATAAGTAAATAAAAGAGGCCTAAGTACCTTAGATTTGCCTGCACCCGGGGCCTACCCCTTCCTTCATAAATCAGATCCCCAGCACTGCTGTCTGTTGTTTGTTTCATTCCAAGTGAATTATATTTTTTTATGTTTATGTTTATTGATTTAATTTTAACTTATTTTCTGGTTATTGCTGTTTTTTGAGAGACAGGGTCTTTCTGTGTCATGCTGCCTCTCCTGGAACTGTCTTTCCCACTGCGTGCATGTGTGTGTGTGTGTGTGTGTTTGTGTGTGTGTGTGTGTGAGTGGGTGTCTGTGTGTGTCTGTGTGTGTCTGTGTCTGTGTCTGTGTCTCTCTGTGTGTGTATGTTTATCTATCTGCATACAGGAGTATAAGTTCCTAAGTTGAGTTCTGTCATCATGAAAGAAGGAGACAGGACACCGAGGGCACATAAAATCAGCAGAGAATCATATTTAGCCCCGGTTTTCAAGAACCTTTTATTAGCCTAAATACTGCTGGAATAATCAAGAAAAAGCCCAGGCCTCAGGGGTGGGTGGAAGTGAGGCTGATCTCCATCTTTTCAGCTACTTAGGACCTCTAGACCTTCTGTTTCCTTTTGTTTTATGTGTGTTGTTGTTTTTCCCGGTCTGTAAATACACATTTCTTGCCCGCTGGTGAGGTGGAGGTGTATGCCTTTCATCCCAGAATTCAGGAAGCAGAGGGGCGTTGTGACCTTCTGTTTCCGTTCTTTCTTTCTTTCTTTCTTTCTTTCTTTCTTTCTTTCTTTCTTTCTGTCTGTCTGTCTTTCTTTTTTCTTTTAAGTTCTGGGCCTCTAGAGGCCTTGAAAACACAGAGAACAAAAAGAAAAAAAAACCCGGAATTTCCACAATTTGTCAAATGGTGGCTTCCATCTTGGTGAGGTCACCGGGTAATCTGGCTGCCATCCTCTTGAATGCTTCCATGTTGGTGAGGTCAACGGGCCATTCTGAAAAGTTTAGAACTGTGACCGATCCACCCCTCACCGCACCCTCCCCCCAAGAAGGCCTACAGGCTCACATGCACATGTATGAGCATATGTGTACATGCATGAACACATTTTGAAAGTGAACTAAATGTACAGTGAAGTTAACAGGAGAAGAAATTAAAAACACACACAGAGAAAAATGTTCCTTTTATATTTTTAAATTCTGGAATGATTTTTTGACACAGGTTTTTTTCTGTGTAACAGTCCTGGCTGTCCTGGAACTCGCTTTGTAGACCAGGCTAGCGTCAGACTCACACAGATCTACCTGCATCTGCATCCAAAGCGCTGGTATTAAATTGTGAGCACAATACTCACCTGGCTTTAAATGTATTTTTTTAATTAAAGAATCAAACAAAGCGGAGGGCAGTGGCCTGTCCTCCACCAACCCCCACCCACACACCTTGTGTGCACACACAGGCATACACAGAGACATGTAAATACATTTTTGAGATTAAACTAAACGTACAATAAAATAACATAATAAATAAGAAAGTAAACATGCCTTTAATCCCAGCACTCAGAGGCAGAGCAAGGTGGATCTATGTGAGTTTGATGCCAGCCTGCTCTACAGCAGAGTGCGTTTCAGGAACTCTGTCTCAAAAACCCTGTCTTGAAAAAGCAAATTTTAAAAATTAATAAATACATAGAGAGATAGATAGATAGATAGATAGATAGATAGATAGATAGATAGATAGATGGATAGATAGATACATACATACATACATACATACATACATACATGCATAAGTAATTAAAAGAGGCCTGACTACCTTAGAGTTGCCTGCACCCCGGGGCCTACCCCTTCCTTCATAAATCAGATCCCCAGCACTGCTGTCTGTTGTTTGTTTCATTCCAAGTGAATTATATTTTTTTATGTTTATGTTTATTGATTTAATTTTAACTTTTTTTCTGGTTATTGCTGTTTTTTGAGAGACAGGGTCTATCTGTGTCATGCTGCCTCTCCTGGAAATGTCTCTCACACTGCGTGCGTGTGTGTGTGTGTGTGTGTGTGTGTGTGTGTGTGTGTGTCTGTGTCAGTGTTTCTGTCTGTGTGTCTGTGTGTGTCTGTGTCTTTGTCTCTCTGTGTGTGTATGTTTATCTATCTGCATACAGGAGTATAAGTTCCTAAGTTGAGTTCTGTCATCATGAAAGAAGGAGACAGGACACCGAGGGCACATAAAATCAGCAGAGAATCATATTTAGCCCCGGTTTTCAAGAACCTTTTATTAGCCTAAATACTGCTGGAATAATCAAGAAAAAGCCCAGGCCTCAGGGGTGGGTGGAAGTGAGGCTGATCTCCATCTTTTCAGCTACTTAGGACCTCTAGACCTTCTGTTTCCTTTTGTTTTATGTGTGTTGTTGTTTTTCCCGGTCTGTAAATACACATTTCTTGCCCGCTGGTGAGGTGGAGGTGTATGCCTTTCATCTCAGAATTCAGGAAGCAGAGGGGCGTTGTGACCTTCTGTTTCCATTCTTTCTTTCTTTCTTTCTTTCTTTCTTTCTTTCTTTCTTTCTTTCTGTCTGTCTGTTTGTCCTTCTTTTTTCTTTTAAGTTCTGGGCCTCTAGAGGCCTTGAAAACACAGAGAACAAAAAGAAAAAAAAACCAGAATTTCCACAATTTGTCACATGGTGGCTTCCATCTTGGTGAGGTCACTGGGTAAGATGGCTGCCATCCTCTTGAATGCTTCCATGTTGGTGAGGTCAATGGGCCATTCTGAAAAGTTTAGAACTGTGACCGATCCACCCCTCACTGCCCCCTCCCCCCAAGCAGGCCTACAGGCTCACATGCACATGCATGAGCATATGTGTACATGCATGAACACATTTTGAAAGTAAACTAAATGTACAGTGAAGTTAACAGGAGAAGAAATTAAAAACACACACAGAGAAAAATGTTCCTGGGGTTTTATTTTATATTTTTAAATTCTGGATTGATTTTTTGACACAGGTTTTTTTCTGTGTAACAGTCCTGGCTGTCCTGGAACTTGCTTTGTAGACCATGCTAGCGTCAGACTCACACAGATGCACCTGCATCTGCTTCCAAAGTGCTGGTATTAAATTGTGAGCACAATACTCCCCTGGCTATAAATGTATTTTTTTAATTAAAGAATCAAACAAAGCGGAGGGCAGTGGCCTGTCCTCCACCAAACCCCACCCACACACCTTGTGTGCACACACAGGCATACACAGAGACATGTAAATACATTTTTGATATTAAACTAAACGTACAATAAAATAACATAATAAATAAGAAAGTAAACATGCCTTTAATCCCAGCACTCAGAGGCAGAGCCAGGTGGATCTATGTGAGTTTGAGGCCAGCCTGCTCTACAGCAGAGTGAGTTTCAGGAACTCTGTCTCAAAAACCCTGTCTTGAAAAAGCAAATTTTAAAAATTAATAAATACATAGAGAGATAGATAGATAGATACATACATACATACATACATACATACATACATACATACATACATGCATAAGTAAATAAAAGAGGCCTGAGTACCTTAGAGTTGCCTGCACCCCGGGGCCTACCCCTTCCTTCATAAATCAGATCCCCAGTACTGCTGTCTGTTGTTTGTTTCATTCCAAGTGAATTATATTTTTTTATGTTTATGTTTATTGATTTAATTTTAACTTTTTTTCTGGTTATTGCTGTTTTTTGAGAGACAGGGTCTATCTGTGTCATGCTGCCTCTCCTGGAACTGTCTCTCCCACTGCGTGCGTGTGTGTGCGTGTGTGTGTGTGTGTGTGTGTGTGTGCGCGTGTGTGTCTGTGTCTGTGTCTGTGTGTCTGTGTGTGTCTGTGTCTGTGTCTGTGTCTCTCTGTGTGTGTATGTTTATCTATCTGCATACAGGAGTATAAGTTCCTTAGTTGAGTTCTGTTATCATGAAAGAAGGAGACAGGACACCGAGGGCACATAAAATCAGCAGAGAATCATATTTAGCCCCGGTTTTCAAGAACCTTTTATTAGCATAAATACTGCTGGAATAATCAAGAAAAAGCCCAGGCCTCAGGGATGGGTGGACGTGAGGCTGATCTCCATCTTTTCAGCTACTTAGGACCTCTAGACCTTCTGTTTCCTTTTGTTTTATGTGTGTTGTTGTTTTTCCCGGTCTGTAAATACACATTTCTTGCCCGCTGGTGAGGTGGAGGTGTATGCCTTTCATCCCAGAATTCAGGAAGCAGAGGGGCGTAGTGACCTTCTGTTACCGTTCTTTCTTTCTTTCTTTCTTTCTTTCTTTCTTTCTTTCTTTCTTTCTTTCTTTCTTTCTTTCTGTCTGTCTGTCTGTCTGTCTTTCTTTCTTTCTGTCTGTCTGTCTTTCTTTTTTCTTTTAAGTTCTGGGCCTCTAGAGGCCTTGAAAACACAGAGAACAAAAAGAAAAAAAAACCAGAATTTCCACAATTTGTCACATGGTGGCTTCCATCTTGGTGAGGTCACCGGGTAAGATGGCTGCCATCCTCTTGAATGCTTCCATGTTGGTGAGGTCAACGGGCCATTCTGAAAAGTTTAGAAGTGTGACCGATCCACCCCTCACAGCCCCCTCCCCCCAAGCAGGCCTACAGGCTCACATGCACATGCATGAGCATATGTGTACATGCATGAACACATTTTGAAAGTAAACTAAATGTACAGTGAAGTTAACAGGAGAAGAAATTAAAAACACACACAGAGAAAAATGTTCCTGGGGTTTTATTTTATATTTCTAAATTCTGGATTGATTTTTTGACACAGGTTTTTTTTCTGTGTAACAGTCCTGGCTGTCCTGGAACTTGCTTTGTAGACCAGGCTAGCGTCAGACTCACTCAGATCCACCTGCATCTGCTTCCAAAGTGCTGGTATTAAATTGTGAGCACAATACTCACCTGGCTATAAATGTATTTTTTTAATTAAAGAATCAAACAAAGCGGAGGGCAGTGGCCTGTCCTCCACCACCCCCCACCCACACACCTTGTGTGCACACACAGGCATACACAGAGACATATAAATACATTTTTGAGATTAAACTAAACGTACAATAAAATAACATAATAAATATGAAAGTAAACATGCCTTTAATCCCAGCACACAGAGGCAGAACCAGGTGGATCTATGTGAGTTTGAGGCCAGCCTGCTCTACAGCAGAGTGAGTTTCAGGAACTCTGTCTCAAAAACCCTGTCTTGAAAAAGCAAATTTTAAAAATTAATAAATACATAGAGAGATAGATAGATAGATAGATAGATACATACATACATACATACATACATACATATATACATGCATAAGTAAATAAAAGAGGCCTGACTACCTTAGAGTTGCCTGTACCCGGGGCCGACCCCTTCCTTCATAAATCAGATCCCCAGCACTGCTGTCTGTTGTTTGTTTCATTCCAAGTGAATTATATTTTTTTATGTTTATGTTTATTGATTTAATTTTAACTTTTTTTCTGGTTATTGCTGTTTTTTGAGAGACAGGGTCTATCTGTGTCATGCTGCCTCTCCTGGAACTGTCTCTCCCAATATGTGCGTGCGTGTGTGTGTGTGTGTGTGTGTGTGTGTGTGTGTGTGTGTGTGTCTGTGTGTGTCTGTGTCTGTGTCTGTGTCTGTGTCTCTCTGTGTGTGTATGTTTATCTATCTGCATACAGGAGTATAAGTTCCTAAGTTGAGTTCTGTCATCATGAAAGAAGGAGACAGGACACCGAGGGCACATAAAATCAGCAGAGAATCATATTTAGCCCCGGTTTTCAAGAACCTTTTATTAGGCTAAATACTGCTGGAATAATCAAGAAAAAGCCCAGGCCTCAGGGGTGGGTGGAAGTGAGGCTGATCTCCATCTTTTCAGCTACTTAGGACCTCTAGACCTTCTGTTTCCTTTTGTTTTATGTGTGTTTTTGTTTTCCCGGTCTGTAAATACACATTTCTTGCCCGCTGGTGAGGTGGAGGTGTATGCCTTTCATCCCAGAATTCAGGAAGCAGAGGGGCGTTGTGACCTTCTGTTTCCATTCTTTCTTTCTTTCTTTCTTTCTTTCTTTCTTTCTTTCTTTCTTTCTTTCTTTCTTTTTTCATTCTTTCTTTCTGTCTGTCTGTCTTTCTTTTTTCTTTTAAGTTCTGGGCCTCTACAGGCCTTGAAAACACAGAGAACAAAAAGAAAAAAAACCAGAATTTCCACAATTTGTCACATGGTGGCTTCCATCTTGGTGAGGTCACCGGGTAAGATGGCTGCCATCCTCTTGAATGCTTCCATGTTGGTGAGGTCAACGGGCCATTCTGAAAAGTTTAGAACTGTGACCGATCCACCCCTCACCGCCACCTCCCCCCAAGCAGGCCTATGCTCACATGCACATGCATGAGCATATGTGTACATGCATGAACACATTTTGAAAGTAAACTAAATGTACAGTGAAGTTAACAGGAGAAGAAATTAAAAACACACACAGAGAAAAATGTTCCTGGGGTTTTATTTTATATTTTTAAATTCTGGATTGATTTTTTGACACAGGTTTTTTTCTGTGTAACAGTCCTGGCTGTCCTGGAATTTGCTTTGTAGACCATGCTAGCGTCAGACTCACACAGATCCACCTGCATCTGCTTCCAAAGTGCTGGTATTAAATTGTGAGCACAATACTCACCTGGCTATAAATGTATTTTTTTAAATAAAGAATCAAACAAAGCGGAGGGCAGTGGCCTGTCCTCCACCAACCCCCACCCACACACCTTGTGTGCACACACAGGCATACACAGAGACATGTAAATACATTTTTGAGATTAAACTAAACGTACAATAAAATAACATAATAAATAAGAAAGTAAACATGCCTTTAATCCCAGCACTCAGAGGCAGAGCCAGGTGGATCTATGTGAGTTTGAGGCCAGCCTGCTCTACAGCAGAGTGAGTTTCAGGAACTCTGTCTCAAAAACCCTGTCTTGAAAAAGAAAATTTTAAAAATTAATAAATACATAGAGAGATAGATAGATAGATAGATAGATAGATAGATACATACATACATACATATATACATACATACACACATACATACATACATGCATAAGTAAATAAAAGAGGCCTGAGTACCTTAGAGTTGCCTGCACCCCGGGGCCTACACCTTAATTCATAAATCAGATCCCCAGCACTGCTGTCTGTTGTTTGTTTCATTCCAAGTGAATTATATTTTTTTATGTTTATTTTTATTGATTTAATTTTAACTTTTTTTCTGGTTATTGCTGTTTTTTGTGAGACAGGGTCTATCTGTGTCATGCTGCCTCTCCTGGAACTGTCTCTCCCACTGAGTGCGTGTGTGTGTGTGTGTGTGTGTGTGTGTGTCTGTGTCTGTGTCTGTGTCTATGTGTCTGTGTGTGTCTGTGTCTGTGTCTGTGTCTCTCTGTGTGTGTATGTTTATCTATCTGCATACAGGAGTATAAGTTCCTAAGTTGAGTTCTGTCATCATGAAAGAAGGAGACAGGACACCGAGGGCACATAAAATCAGCAGAGAATCATATTTAGCCCCGGTTTTCATGAACCTTTTATTAGCCTAAATACTGCTGGAATAATCAAGAAAAAGCCCAGGCCTCAGGGGTGGGTGGAAGTGAGGCTGATCTCCATCTTTTAGGACCTCTAGACCTTCTGTTTCCTTTTGTTTTATGTGTGTTGTTGTTTTTCCCGATCTGTAAATACACATTTCTTGCCCGCTGGTGAGGTGGAGGTGTATGCCTTTCATCCCAGAATTCAGGAAGCAGAGGGGCGTTGTGACCTTCTGTTTCCGTTCTTTCTTTCTTTCTTTCATTCATTCTTTCTTTCTTTCTTTCTGTCTGTCTGTCTGTCTGTCTTTCTTTTTTCTTTTAAGTTCTGGGCCTCTAGAGGCCTTGAAAACACAGAGAACAAAAAGAAAAAAAAAACCCAGAATTTCCACAATTTGTCACATGGTGGCTTCCATCTTGGTGAGGTCACCGGGTAAGATGGCTGCCATCCTCTTGAATGCTTCCATGTTGGTGAGGTCAACGGGCCATTCTGAAAAGTTTAGAACTGTGACCGATCCACCCCTCACCGCCCCCTCCCCCCAAGCAGGCCTACAGGCTCACATGCACATGCATGAGCATATGTGTACATGCATGAACACATTTTGAAAGTAAACTAAATGTACAGTGAAGTTAACAGGAGAAGAAATTAAAAACACACACAGAGAAAAATGTTCCTGGGGTTTTATTTTATATTTTTAAATTCTGGATTGATTTTTTGACACAGGTTTTTTTCTGTGTAACAGTCCTGGCTGTCCTGGAACTCGCTTTGTAGACCAGGCTAGCGTCAGACTCACACAGATCCACCTGCATCTGCTTCCAAAGTGCTGGTATTAAATTGTGAGCACAATACTCACCTGGCTATAAATGTATTTTTTTAATTAAAGAATCAAACAAAGCGGAGGGCAGTGGCCTGTCCTCCACCAACCACCACCCACACACCTTGTGTGCACACACAGGCATACACAGAGACATGTAAATACATTTTTGAGATTAAACTAAACGTACAATAAAATAACATAATAAATAAGAAAGTAAACATGCCTTTAATCCCAGCACTCAGAGGCAGAGCCAGGTGGATCTATGTGAGTTTGAGGCCAGCCTGCTCTACAGCAGAGTGAGTTTCAGGAACTCTGTCTCAAAAACCCTGTCTTGAAAAAGCAAATTTTAAAAATTAATAAATACATAGAGAGATAGATAGATAGATAGATAGATAGATAGATAGATACATACATACATACATACATACATACATACATACATACATACATGCATAAGTAAATAAAAGAGGCCTGAGTACCTTAGAGTTGCCTGCACCCCGGGGGCCTATCCCTTCCTTCATAAATCAGATCCCCAGCACTGCTGTCTGTTGTTTGTTTCATTCCAAGTGAATTATATTTTTTTATGTTTATGTTTATTGATTTAATTTCAACTTTTTTTCTGGTTATTGCTGTTTTTTGAGAGACAGGGTCTTTCTGTGTCATGCTGCCTCTCCTGGAACTGTCTTTCCCACTGCATGCGTGTGTGTGTGTGTGTGTGTTTGTGTGTGTGTGTGTGTGTGTCTGGGTGTCTGTGTGTGTCTGTGTCTGTGTCTGTGTCTCTCTGTGTGTGTATGTTTATCTATCTGCATACAGGAGTATAAGTTCCTAAGTTGAGTTCTGTCATCATGAAAGAAGGAGACAGGACACCGAGGAGGGCACATAAAATCAGCAGAGAATCATATTTAGCCCCGGTTTTCAAGAACCTTTTATTAGCCTAAATACTGCTGGAATAATCAAGAAAAAGCCCAGGCCTCAGGTGTGGGTGGAAGTGAGGCTGATCTCCATCTTTTCAGCTACTTAGGACCTCTAGACCTTCTGTTTCCTTTTGTTTTATGTGTGTTGTTGTTTTTCCCGGTCTGTAAATACACATTTCTTGCCCGCTGGTGAGGTGGAGGTGTATGCCTTTCATCCCAGAATTCAGGAAGCAGAGGGGCGTAGTGACCTTCTGTTACCGTTCTTTCTTTCTTTCTTTCTTTCTTTCTTTCTTTCTTTCTTTCTGTCTGTCTGTCTGTCTGTCTTTCTTTTTTCTTTTAAGTTCTGGGCCTCTAGAGGCCTTGAAAACACAGAGAACAAAAAGAAAAAAAAACCCGGAATTTCCACAATTTGTCAAATGGTGGCTTCCATCTTGGTGAGGTCACCGGGTAATCTGGCTGCCATCCTCTTGAATGCTTCCATGTTGGTGAGGTCAACGGGCCATTCTGAAAAGTTTAGAACTGTGACCGATCCACCCCTCACCGCACCCTCCCCCCAAGCAGGCCTACAGGCTCACATGCACATGTATGAGCGTATGTGTACATGCATGAACACATTTTGAAAGTGAACTAAATGTACAGTGAAGTTAACAGGAGAAGAAATTAAAAACACACACAGAGAAAAATGTTCCTTTTATATTTTTAAATTCTGGAATGATTTTTTGACACAGGTTTTTTTCTGTGTAACAGTCCTGGCTGTCCTGGAACTCGCTTTGTAGACCAGGCTAGCGTCAGACTCACACAGATCTACCTGCATGTGCATCCAAAGTGCTGGTATTAAATTGTGAGCACAATACTCACCTGGCTTTAAATGTATTTTTTTAATTAAAGAATCAAACAAAGCGGAGGGCAGTGGCCTGTCCTCCACCAACCCCCACCCACACACCTTGTGTGCACACACAGGCATACACAGAGACATGTAAATACATTTTTGAGATTAAACTAAACGTACAATAAAATAACATAATAAATAAGAAAGTAAACATGCCTTTAATCCCAGCACTCAGAGGCAGAGCCAGGTGGATCTATGTGAGTTTGATGCCAGCCTGCTCTACAGCAGAGTGCGTTTCAGGAACTCTGTCTCAAAAACCCTGTCTTGAAAAAGCAAATTTTAAAAATTAATAAATACATAGAGAGATAGATAGATAGATAGATAGATAGATAGATAGATGGATAGATAGATACATACATACATACATACATACATACATACATGCATAAGTAATTAAAAGAGGCCTGACTACCTTAGAGTTGCCTGCACCCCGGGGCCTACCCCTTCCTTCATAAATCAGATCCCCAGCACTGCTGTCTGTTGTTTGTTTCATTCCAAGTGAATTATATTTTTTTATGTTTATGTTTATTGATTTAATTTTAACTTTTTTTCTGGTTATTGCTGTTTTTTGAGAGACAGGGTCTATCTGTGTCATGCTGCCTCTCCTGGAAATGTCTCTCACACTGCGTGCGTGCGTGTGTGTGTGTGTGTGTGTGTGTGTGTGTGTGTCTGTGTCAGTGTTTGTGTCTGTGTGTCTGTGTGTGTCTGTGTCTTTGTCTCTCTGTGTGTGTATGTTTATCTATCTGCATACAGGAGTATAAGTTCCTAAGTTGAGTTCTGTCATCATGAAAGAAGGAGACAGGACACCGAGGGCACATAAAATCAGCAGAGAATCATATTTAGCCCCGGTTTTCAAGAACCTTTTATTAGCCTAAATACTGCTGGAATAATCAAGAAAAAGCCCAGGCCTCAGGGGTGGGTGGAAGTGAGGCTGATCTCCATCTTTTCAGCTACTTAGGACCTCTAGACCTTCTGTTTCCTTTTGTTTTATGTGTGTTGTTGTTTTTCCCGGTCTGTAAATACACATTTCTTGCCCGCTGGTGAGGTGGAGGTGTATGCCTTTCATCCCAGAATTCAGGAAGCAGAGGGGCGTAGTGACCTTCTGTTACCGTTCTTTCTTTCTTTCTTTCTTTCTTTCTTTCTTTCTTTCTTTCTTTCTTTCTTTCTTTCTGTCTGTCTGTCTGTCTTTCTTTCTTTCTGTCTGTCTGTCTTTCTTTTTTCTTTTAAGTTCTGGGTCTCTAGAGGCCTTGAAAACACAGAGAACAAAAAGAAAAAAAAACCAGAATTTCCACAATTTGTCACATGGTGGCTTCCATCTTGGTGAGGTCACCGGGTAAGATGGCTGCCATCCTCTTGAATGCTTCCATCTTGGTGAGGTCAACGGGCCATTCTGAAAAGTTTAGAACTGTGACCGATCCACCCATCACCGACCCCTCCCCCCAAGCAGGCCTACAGGCTCACATGCACATGCATGAGCATATGTGTACATGCATGAACACATTTTGAAAGTAAACTAAATGTACAGTGAAGTTAACAGGAGAAGAAATTAAAAACACACACAGAGAAAAATGTTCCTGGGGTTTTATTTTATATTTTTAAATTCTGGATTGATTTTTTGACACAGGTTTTTTTCTGTGTAACAGTCCTGGCTGTCCTGGAACTTGCTTTGTAGACCATGCTAGCGTCAGACTCACACAGATGCACCTGCATCTGCTTCCAAAGTGCTGGTATTAAATTGTGAGCACAATACTCACCTGGCTATAAATGTATTTTTTTAATTAAAGAATCAAACAAAGCGGAGGGCAGTGGCCTGTCCTCCACCAAACCCCACCCACACAACTTGTGTGCACACACAGGCATACACAGAGACATGTAAATACATTTTTGATATTAAACTAAACGTACAATAAAATAACATAATAAATAAGAAAGTAAACATGCCTTTAATCCCAGCACTCAGAGGCAGAGCCAGGTGGATCTATGTGAGTTTGAGGCCAGCCTGCTCTACAGCAGAGTGAGTTTCAGGAACTCTGTCTCAAAAACCCTGTCTTGAAAAAGCAAATTTTAAAAATTAATAAATACATAGAGAGATAGATAGATAGATAGATAGATAGATAGATAGATAGATAGATACATACATACATACATACATACATGCATAAGTAAATAAAAGAGGCCTGAGTACCTTAGAGTTGCCTGCACCCCGGGGCCTACCCCTTCCTTCATAAATCAGATCCCCAGTACTGCTGTCTGTTGTTTGTTTCATTCCAAGTGAATTATATTTTTTTATGTTTATGTTTATTGATTTAATTTTAACTTTTTTTCTGGTTATTGCTGTTTTTTGAGAGACAGGGTCTATCTGTGTCATGCTGCCTCTCCTGGAACTGTCTCTCCCACTGCGTGCGTGTCTGTGTCTGTGTCTGTGTGTCTGTGTGTGTCTGTGTCTGTGTCTGTGTCTCTCTGTGTGTGTATGTTTATCTATCTGCATACAGGAGTATAAGTTCCTTAGTTGAGTTCTGTTATCATGAAAGAAGGAGACAGGACACCGAGGGCACATAAAATCAGCAGAGAATCATATTTAGCCCCGGTTTTCAAGAACCTTTTATTAGCCTAAATACTGCTGGAATAATCAAGAAAAAGCCCAGGCCTCAGGGATGGGTGGACGTGAGGCTGATCTCCATCTTTTCAGCTACTTAGGACCTCTAGACCTTCTGTTTCCTTTTGTTTTATGTGTGTTGTTGTTTTTCCCGGTCTGTAAATACACATTTCTTGCCCGCTGGTGAGGTGGAGGTGTATGCCTTTCATCCCAGAATTCAGGAAGCAGAGGGGCGTAGTGACCTTCTGTTACCGTTCTTTCTTTCTTTCTTTCTTTCTTTCTTTCTTTCTTTCTTTCTTTCTTTCTTTCTTTCTTTCTGTCTGTCTGTCTGTCTTTCTTTCTTTCTGTCTGTCTGTCTTTCTTTTTTCTTTTAAGTTCTGGGCCTCTAGAGGCCTTGAAAACACAGAGAACAAAAAGAAAAAAAAACCAGAATTTCCACAATTTGTCACATGGTGGCTTCCATCTTGGTGAGGTCACCGGGTAAGATGGCTGCCATCCTCTTGAATGCTTCCATGTTGGTGAGGTCAACGGGCCATTCTGAAAAGTTTAGAAGTGTGACCGATCCACCCCTCACAGCCCCCTCCCCCCAAGCAGGCCTACAGGCTCACATGCACATGCATGAGCATATGTGTACATGCATGAACACATTTTGAAAGTAAACTAAATGTACAGTGAAGTTAACAGGAGAAGAAATTAAAAACACACACAGAGAAAAATGTTCCTGGGGTTTTATTTTATATTTCTAAATTCTGGATTGATTTTTTGACACAGGTTTTTTTTCTGTGTAACAGTCCTGGCTGTCCTGGAACTTGCTTTGTAGACCAGGCTAGCGTCAGACTCACTCAGATCCACCTGCATCTGCTTCCAAAGTGCTGGTATTAAATTGTGAGCACAATACTCACCTGGCTATAAATGTATTTTTTTAATTAAAGAATCAAACAAAGCGGAGGGCAGTGGCCTGTCCTCCACCACCCCCCACCCACACACCTTGTGTGCACACACAGGCATACACAGAGACATATAAATACATTTTTGAGATTAAACTAAACGTACAATAAAATAACATAATAAATAAGAAAGTAAACATGCCTTTAATCCCAGCACACAGAGGCAGAACCAGGTGGATCTATGTGAGTTTGAGGCCAGCCTGCTCTACAGCAGAGTGAGTTTCAGGAACTCTGTCTCAAAAACCCTGTCTTGAAAAAGCAAATTTTAAAAATTAATAAATACATAGAGAGATAGATAGATAGATAGATAGATAGATAGATAGATAGAAAGATACATACATACATACATACATACATACATGCATAAGTAAATAAAAGAGGCCTAAGTACCTTAGAGTTGCCTGCACCCGGGGCCTACCCCTTCCTTCATAAATCAGATCCCCAGCACTGCTCTCTGTTGTTTGTTTCATTCCAAGTGAATTATATTTTTTTATGTTTATGTTTATTGATTTAATTTTAACTTATTATCTGGTTATTGCTGTTTTTTGAGAGACAGGGTCTTTCTGTGTCATGCTGCCTCTCCTGGAACTGTCTTTCCCACTGCGTGCATGTGTGTGTGTGTGTGTGTGTTTGTGTGTGTGTGTGTGTGTCTGGGTGTCTGTGTGTGTCTGTGTGTGTCTGTGTCTGTGTCTCTCTGTGTGTGTATGTTTATCTATCTGCATACAGGAGTATAAGTTCCTAAGTTGAGTTCTGTCATCATGAAAGAAGGAGACAGGACACCGAGGGCACATAAAATCAGCAGAGAATCATATTTAGCCCCGGTTTTCAAGAACCTTTTATTAGCCTAAATACTGCTGGAATAATCAAGAAAAAGCCCAGGCCTCAGGGGTGGGTGGAAGTGAGGCTGATCTCCATCTTTTCAGCTACTTAGGACCTCTAGACCTTCTGTTTCCTTTTGTTTTATGTGTGTTGTTGTTTTTCCCGGTCTGTAAATACACATTTCTTGCCCGCTGGTGAGGTGGAGGTGTATGCCTTTCATCCCAGAATTCAGGAAGCAGAGGGGCGTTGTGACCTTCTGTTTCTGTTCTTTCTTTCTTTCTTTCTTTCTTTCTTTCTTTCTTTCTTTCTTTCTTTCTTTTTTTCTGTCTGTCTGTCTTTCTTTTTTCTTTTAAGTTCTGGGCCTCTAGAGGCCTTGAAAACACAGAGAACAAAAAGAAAAAAAAACCCAGAATTTCCACAATTTGTCACATGGTGGCTTCCATCTTGGTGAGGTCACCGGGTAAGATGGCTGCCATCCTCTTGAATGCTTCCATGTTGGTGAGGTCAACGGGCCATTCTGAAAAGTTTAGAACTGTGACAGATCCACCCCTCACCGCACCCTCCCCCCAAGCAGGCCTACAGGCTCACATGCACATGTATGAGCATATGTGTACATGCATGAACACATTTTGAAAGTGAACTAAATGTACAGTGAAGTTAACAGGAGAAGAAATTAAAAACACACACAGAGAAAAATGTTCCTTTTATATTTTTAAATTCTGGATTGATTTTTTGACACAGGTTTTTTTCTGTGTAACAGTCCTGGCTGTCCTGGAACTCGCTTTGTAGACCAGGCTAGCGTCAGACTCACACAGATCTACCTGCATCTGCATCCAAAGTGCTGGTATTAAATTGTGAGCACAATACTCACCTGGCTATAAATGTATTTTTTTAATTAAAGAATCAAACAAAGCGGAGGGCAGTGGCCTGTCCTCCACCAACCCCTACCCACACACCTTGTGTGCACACACAGGCATACACAGAGACATGTAAATACATTTTTGAGATTAAACTAAACGTACAATAAAATAACATAATAAATAAGAAAGTAAACATGCCTTTAATCCCAGCACTCAGAGGCAGAGCCAGGTGGATCTATGTGAGTTTGAGGCCAGCCTGCTCTACAGCAGAGTGAGTTTCAGGAACTCTGTCTCAAAAACCCTGTCTTGAAAAAGCAAATTTTAAAAATTAATAAATACATAGAGAGATAGATAGATAGATAGATAGATAGATAGATAGATAGATAGATAGATGGATAGATAGATACATACATACATACATACATACATACATACATGCATAAGTAATTAAAAGAGGCCTGACTACCTTAGAGTTGCCTGCACCCCGGGGCCTACCCCTTCCTTCATAAATCAGATCCCCAGCACTGCTGTCGTTTGTTTGTTTCATTCCAAGTGAATTATATTTTTTTATGTTTATGTTTATTGATTTAATTTTAACTTTTTTTCTGGTTATTGCTGTTTTTTGAGAGACAGGGTCTATCTGTGTCATGCTGCCTCTCCTGGAACTGTCTCTCACATTGAGTGCGTGCGTGTGTGTGTGTGTGTGTGTGTGTGTGTGTGTGTGTGTCTGTGTCTGTGTTTGTGTCTGTGTGTCTGTGTGTGTCTGTGTCTGTGTCTCTCTGTGTGTGTATGTTTATCTATCTGCATACAGGAGTATAAGTTCCTAAGTTGAGTTCTGTCATCATGAAAGAAGGAGACAGGACACCGAGGGCACATAAAATCAGCAGAGAATCATATTTAGCCCCGGTTTTCAAGAACCTTTTATTAGCCTAAATACTGCTGGAATAATCAAGAAAAAGCCCAGGCCTCAGGGGTGGGTGGAAGTGAGGCTGATCTCCATCTTTTCAGCTACTTAGGACCTCTAGACCTTCTGTTTCCTTTTGTTTTATGTGTGTTGTTGTTTTTCCCGGTCTGTAAATACACATTTCTTGCCCGCTGGTGAGGTGGAGGTGTATGCCTTTCATCCCAGAATTCAGGAAGCAGAGGGGCGTTGTGACCTTCTGTTTCCGTTCTTTCTTTCTTTCTTTCTTTCTTTCTTTCTTTCTTTCTTTCTTTCTTTCTTTCTGTCTGTCTGTCTTTCTTTTTTCTTTTAAGTTCTGGGCCTCTAGAGGCCTTGAAAACACAGAGAACAAAAAGAAAAAACAACCAGAATTTCCACAATTTGTCACATGGTGGCTTCCATCTTGGTGAGGTCACCGGGTAAGATGGCTGCCATCCTCTTGAATGCTTCCATGTTGGTGAGGTCAACGGGCCATTCTGAAAAGTTTAGAACTGTGACCGATCCACCGCTCACCGCCCCCTCCCCCCACGCAGGCCTACAGGCTCACATGCACATGCATGAGCATATGTGTACATGCATGAACACATTTTGAAAGTAAACTAAATGTACAGTGAAGTTAACAGGAGAAGAAATTAAAAACACACACAGAGAAAAATGTTCCTGGGGTTTTATTTTATATTTTTAAATTCTGGATTGATTTTTTGACACAGGTTTTTTTCTGTGTAACAGTCCTGGCTGTCCTGGAACTCGCTTTGTAGACCAGGCTAGCGTCAGACTCACACAGATCCACCTGCATCTGCTTCCAAAGTGCTGGTATTAAATTGTGAGCACAATACTCACCTGGCTATAAATGTATTTTTTTAATTAAAGAATCAAACAAAGCGGAGGGCAGTGGCCTGTCCTCCACCAACCCCCACCCACACACCTTGTGTGCACACAGAGGCATACACAGAGACACGTAAATACATTTTTGAGATTAAACTAAACGTACAATAATATAACATAATAAATAAGAAAGTAAACATGCCTTTAATCCCAGCACTCAGAGGCAGAGCCAGGTGTATCTATGTGAGTTTGAGGCCAGCCTGGTTTGCAGAGTGAGCTCCAGGACAGCCTCCAAAGCTACAGAGAAACCCTGTCTCGAATAAAACAAAAACAAACAAACAAACAGACAAAAATGTAAAATAGATGGGGTTGGGGATTTAGCTCAGTTGTAGAGTGCTCGCCTAGCAGGTACAAGGCCCTCGGTTGGGTCCCCAGCTACTGCAAAATAATAAAAATTAAAATTAAAAGAAAATATAAAAGAAATGTAAACTTTAAAATAGCCCTAGAATGCGTGGTGGTGATTGTGGTGGTGGTGGTGTATCATTTAATCACAGTGTGTGTGGGGGGTGTGTGTGTGTGTGTGTGTGTGTGTGTGTGTGTGTGTGTGTGAATGTCTGTCTGTCTGTCTGTCTGTCTGTCTGTGTGCCTGTTTACGAGATTATAATTACTTAATTTATGCCCATCTTTCTTTCCAGCTCCTTAGGCTCTCTGGTCTCTGGGGCTTTCTTTTTTTTTCTTTTGGTTTTTTGGCTTTATTATTATTATTATTATTATTATTATTATTATTATTATTATTTTTGGTTTGTTTCATTTTTTTGTTTTTTGTTTTTCTTTTGTGTTGTTGTTGTTTCCTAAGAAGAGTTAATCTAGATATGGCCCGTGTGTGTAGGAATTACAGTTTAATCACAGTGTGTGTGTGTGTGTGTGTGTGTGTGTGTGTGTGTGTGTGTGTCCATGGCCCAAGCCTATACTAGACATACAATAAAATAATATAAGAATTAAGAAATTAAACATGCCTTTAATCCCAGCACTCAGGAGGCAAAGGCAGTTGGATCTCTGTGAGTCTGAGGTCAGCCTGGTCTACAAAGCGAGCTCCAGAACAGCCTCCAAAGCTACAGAGACACCCTGTCTCAGAAAAAAAAAACCCAAAAGCAAGCAAACAAACAAACCAAAATGTAAAATATATGGTGTTGGGGATTTAGCTCAGTGGTAGAGTGCTCGCCTAGCAAGCACAATGCCCAGGTTCTGTCCCCAGCTCTGGCAAAAAAAAAAATAAAAATAAAATAAAATTAAAATTAAAATGAAATAGAAAAAAATTGTAAAATATAAAAGAGCCCTGGGATGGGTGGTGGTGGTAGTGAATCCTTAAATCACAGTTTCGGGAGCCAGAGAGCTCACAGAGATAAGATTGCCCTTGCCTCTGGAGTGCTAGGATTACAAGACTGGCTAATTTTACTTTTGGGGTGTGTGTGTGTGTGTGTGTGTGTGTGTGTGTGTGTGTGTCTGTCTGTCTGTCTGTCTGTCTGTCTGTCTGTTTGCCTGCCTTTCTAGGGGATTATAATTTCTTAAGTTACTCCCATCATTCTTTCCAGTTCCTTAGGCTCTCTGGTCTCTGGACCATTTGTCTTTTTGGGTTTTTGGTTTGTTTGTTTGTTTGTTTGTTTCATTTTTTGGGGGGGGTTGTTGTTGTTCATTTTCCCTGTCTGTAAATATACATAATTTGCCTGCCACGTGTAGTGGTGCAGCCTTTAATCATTCGGGAGGGACAGGCAGTAGGATCTGGGTGACTTTGAGGCCAGCCTGGTCTATATCAGAGTGAGTTTCAGGAACTCTGTCTCAAAAACCCTGTCTTGAAAAAGCAAATTTTAAAAATTAATAAATACATAGATAGATAGATAGATAGATAGATAGATAGATACATACATACATACATACATACATACATACATGCATGCATGCATAAGTAAATACAAGAGGCCTGACTACCTTAGAGTTGCTTGGACCCCGGGGCCTACCCCTTCCCTCATAAATCCGATCCCCAGCACTGCTGTCTGTTGTTTGTTTCATTCCAAGTGAATTATAATTTTTTATGTTTATGTTTATTGATTTAATTTTAACTTGTTTTTTCTGGTTATTGCTGTTTTTTGAGAGACAGGGTCTATCTGTGTCATGCTGCCTCTCGTGGAACTGTCTCTCTCACTGTGTGTGTGTGTGTGTGTGTGTGTGTGTGCGTGTTGCTGTTGTTGTGGCTTCCCTGTCCCCTGTCTTGTACATATACATTACTTGCCTGCTGGTGAGATGGAGGTGAATACCTTTAATCACAGCTGTCAGGAGTGCGTGCACATGCAGGTACACGCAGGTACACATAAACAAATTTTGAAATTAAGCTCAATGTACAATAAAGTAAGAGAAGAAGAAATTAAAAACAGATGTAGTGAAAAACGTTCCCAGGGTTACAGAGATAAAAGGAAGCTTGGTGTGGTTGGGGCACACCTCGAATCCCATCATGCAGGAGACAGAGGCAATTGGGACCTCTGTGAATTGGAGGCAGGTCGGATCTATTTAGTGATTTCCCAGGCTATGTATGTAGAAAGGCCCCTGTGACAACTAATTCGTTGGATATAAAATATAGAAAACTTGGAGGAATCAAAAAACAAACAGAGGAAGGTGGTGCTGGGGGCCTGGATCATGGGGGAGGAGGCAGCCCTGGCCTAGGTGCCCAAAGCCCTGGGCTCCATCCTCTGTACTGCAGAGGTGCTGCAAGTAAGCAGATGGGTTGGGGGGGGGGAGAGGCTGCTTCCTACATGCTTCTCTCCAGAGTAGTCCTCGGCTGGCCCTTTTCAGCTTTTTGAGGGAAGGAACTCCATTCTCATGTGTCGTTTTAGCTTATTCGATTTGACGTCCTTTTGTCATTTGGTTTTATTTTATCTGGTAGCCAGCCCGCCTTATGTATGTATGTATGGGTCATCATCCGGTCCCAGGGTACCTGGCCCCCTCACACAGACACACATACATCCATGCAGGCAAAACCAGCAAGGCACATGAAAATAAATTAATCTAAAAGAAACGTGAACATAATTGACACTAGAGAGCTGGAAATTGGAGGAGCAGCCCCCAACCCTTATGCGTTTGAAAATGAACCCCGTGTTGGACATGAGGAAAAAAAATCCAGTCTGGGAGCCTCATAAAATCCCCGGCCCTGCTTGCTTTTGTTAGTTTTTTGTGTTTTGTGGGTCGGTTTTTCAAGACTGGGTCTGTTTGTGTGATCCTGGCTGTCCTGGAGCTAGCTCTGTAGACCATGCTGGCCTTCAAATCACAGAGATCAAGCTTTCCTCTAAGTCAGAGTATCAGCCTGCCTCTGCCTCCCAAGTGCTAGGGTTAAAATCCAACATCACCACTGCGCAATTAAGTTTTGCTTTTCTTTCCTCCTTCCTCCCTCCTTCCCTCCTTCCCTCCCTCCCTCCCTCCCTTCCTCCCTCCCTCCCTCCCTCCCTCCCTCCCTTCCTCCTTCCCTCTCTGCTTCCCTTCCTTTCCACTCCATAGAATCCAAAGCCTCTGTCCTCCCTATACAATTAAAATTAAAATAATTAACTAACCTGACACAAATGAATAAAAGCAAAGGGAATCTGGCCTGGGGAATGAGATGAAGCTACAGATGTTGGTTAGGGAACCTGAGATAGTCTAGGGTTCTGACCTCAGCAGTGTGTGTGTACACTGTGATTCATTGCAGGTCTACACAACAGAGCAAGTTCTGGTGGTGGTGTTGGGAGTTGGGGTAGTAGGAAAGAAGCCTACTTAGCACACTAAAGGCATGTGTTAACAGCACCAGGCTCCTTTTCTTCTTAAACAAAAGACACCCGACTCAGGCCTGGAGAGATGGAATTTCTGGAATTTCCAGAAATCATATGGTGGTATCTGGCGCCCTCTTCTGACGACAGCTTGTACATTCAGATAGAGTGCTCATGGACATAAAATAAGTAACACAAATGTTTTTATTTATTATTATTATTATTATTATTATTATTATTATTATTAATTTTTTTGAGACACGGTTTCTCTGTATAGTCTTTGCTGTCCTGCAATTGGCAGGGCTTTTCATTAGCCTGAAGCTGCTGGGGAAAAAAGAAAAAAAAACAAAACATGGGTGGTGGGATTGTGGCCTGATTGCCCTCTTTTTCCAGCTAGCTGCTGATTACACAGGAAGGGGATAGCACACCCAGTTCATGCAGTACTGAGAGGATGGAGCTGAGGGCTTCCTCTTCCACTCAGATCCCCATGCCTGCTGACCCTTGCTTTTTGTTTTATTCCAAGTTAATTATAATTATCTTTTAAAATTCTACCTTTTTTTTATCCCTCCCCGCTCCCTCCTTCCCTCCCTCCCTCCCTCCCTCCTTCCTTCATTCAATCTCTTCTTTCTTTCCTTCCTTCCTTCCTTCCTTCCATCCTTCCTTCCTTCCTTCCTTCCTTCCTTCCTTCCTTGATTCCTTCTTGATTATGCCTGCCCACTTCATTGCCTCTGGCCTCTCTAGGCATATGTATTCAAGTGAGTGAATCCACACACATACACCAGTGAAAATAATAAAAATTATAACGAACACTTCACAGGGCATTAAAAAAAGTAAATAAAAGGAACAGAAAACAAAACAGGGCTAGGGATGTTATGCACCAGCTAGTGGTGTTGGGTTAGGGACAGAGTTGGTTTAGGGTGTCCAGATCAGTGGCTTCTATTATCAGCAGTGTAAAAACTGTGGTGTTGCCATCACACACAGACAGAACAAAGCCATTTCTGGTGGTTGTTGTAGGGTAGTAGGGGTAGGATGAGAAGAGAAGTGTAGGTACCGACTGAAAGTTTGTCTCTCTTTCTTCAAATTTTTTCCACCCTAGAGTTTCTTGGTGTAGCCATGCCTGTCCCCTGTAGGCCAGGTGGGCCTCCTACTCTCAGCCTTAGCCTCCAGATTGCTGAGAACATAGGTCTGAGTGATCACCTGTGGCTAAGATTTGGGGTTTCTGTTTTTGTCCATGTATTCTTTGCTCGATGGGACCCAAATCATAGCAGAAACAAATGTGGGAATCAGTTGTTGCTCTGCCTTATGGTCTATGTGCTCTGTGCCCTTCTTTTTCTTTCTTTCTTTCTTTTTTTTTGTTGGTTTTTCGAGACAGGGTTTCTTTGTAGCTTTGGAGGCTGTCCTAGAAATCGCTTTGTAAACCATGCTTGCCTCCAACTCACAGAGGTCCAACTTCCTCTGCCTACCTAATGCTGAGATTACAGGCATGTGCCGCCACCTCCACCACCACCACCACCACCACCACCCGGATTTTTTTTTCCTTTTTTAATCTGTCTGTAAATCCACATTTCTTTTCCGTGTCCCTGGTCTCCCCACCCCCGCCCCACCCCCACCCCCCCACCAGAAAAGTAAACTTTCATGGTACTTTTCATGTAAAATGTACTTTCTCTGTCAGGAGAGCTCCTCACAATTCTGCACATGCAAATTGTTTTTAAATTGTGGCCCTTCCAGAGGCTAGGAAACGCAGAGAGTACAAAATGGACCTTGAAAAGTATGTCACGTAGTGCGTTCCATTTCGGTGAGTTCACCAGCCAAGATGGCTTCCATCCTCATGGCTGCTTCAATTTTGGTGAGGTCGATAGCCATGCTGTTGGCTAACCAGAGCTACTGAAAAATTTTGAACTGTGAACCCCCACCAAACACACACACACACACACACACACACACACACACACACACACACACACACAAACACACACAGACACAGACACATAAATTTTGAAATTAAACTGAATGTAAAATAATTTAACAGAATAAATGAGAAATTAAAAACAGACACAGAGGAAAAAAAAATGTTCCTGGAGTTACAGAAATAGAAGGAAGCCCGGTGTGGTGGTGCACGCCTTTAATCCTGTCATTCAGGAAACAGAGAGGTAGGTGCACGCCTTTAATCCCAGCACTAGGGAAGCAGAGGCAGCTGAGCTGGATCTCTGAGTTCAGATTTGGCCTTGCGCATAGAAAGAGTTTCCAGACAAGTAAGTAAATTCTACACATTGATAAACACAGTCTCAAATCAAATAAAATATACAAGAGGCCTGAGTTGTGGCTGGACAGATGGACTAGCGGTTAAGAGCACTGACTGCTCTTCCAGGGGACCTGGGTTCAATCCCCAGTCCCCACATGGCAGCTCACAACTGCCTGTCAACTCCAGTTCCAGGGGACCCTCACTCACACAGACATCCGCACAGGCAAAACACCAATGCACATAAAATAAGAATACATCAATTACTTAACAAGAAAACAAAAAAAAAAAAGAGGAACGGAGGCCTGAATGGTGCCATGGGCATGGAGGTGCCTGGAGCCCAGGCATTACCCATTCCCTCATCAATCAGATCATGTCCCCAGCTTTTTTCTGTCCTGTCCATTGCTTTCGTCTGATCCCAGGTGAATTCTATTTGTGTTTATGTCTACTTATTTAATTTAAACTTTTGTTATTGTTTTTGTTTTTTATAGACAGTGCTTTTTTGTGTAACAGCTCTTGCTCTTGCTGTCCTGGAACTAGCTCTGTAGGCCAGGCTGGCCTCCAGCTTCCATAGATCAGACTGCTTATTAACATCACCACAGTCTGGCTAATTTTACTTTTCTTGTGTGCTTTTGTGTGTGTGTGTGTGTGTGTGTGTGAAAGATCCTGTGTTTAAAATATGTAGGTAGGTAGGTAGGTAGATAGACAGATAGACAGACAGACAGACTGAACAAAGATATACAGTCAACTTTGAAAAAACAAATACCGAACATGGGAAAGCAGAAGACAGTTCAAGGGCTGCCTGGGTTATGTGAGAGACCCTGCGTTTGAAGAAATAGAAGAAATCAGAAGACCATCTTCAGCAACATAGCATGTAGGAGCGAGCCATCCTGGTCTGAAAACAGACAGACAAACAAACGGATAGACGAATGAGTGAGCGAATGAACGAACGAACGAACGAATGAATGAATGAATGATTTTTTTTCTGAATCTAGCGAAAAGACTTAAAACAAAACACTGTGACAATGTATTCTCTCTGTAAAGAAAATACAAGTGCTGTTTTAATTTTTGCTCTAACTCGGTATTTAGTCTGAGAACTGGGGGTGGGGGTGGGCGGCGGTGGCGGCAAGGAACCCCACAACCAAAACCAAACCCCAAGCAGGCGGTGGAATGTCTTTCAAAGGACATCCATCTTAAACGGCAGGCACACGGAACTGCCCTCGCCGCCTGCTTCCCTCCCTCCCTCCCTGCCTCACAAGGAGTTTGAGCACTGCCATCAAAGTAGTGAGCTACTCCAAATTATTTCAAATATGCTGCTGCTGCTGCTGCTGCTGCTGCTGCTGCTGCTACTGCTGGTGCTGCAATTACATAGCACAAACAGGGAGAAAAGCACAAAAATGCTGCTGTCTCAAAGATCAAAGGGGACTTCTCTGTTGGGGAATGGGGGGTGGGGTGCTTTATATAGAAGGGTGTTGAGTCTCCTGTGTATTGAATGATGCACTCATTATGCGTTTTTAAAAAAAAATTGCAGTAGGTTGTGGGACATTGTGGTCGCTGGGAATTGAACTCAAGAAACACCTCTGGGAAAGCAGCCTGTGTGTGTGTGTGTGTGTGTGTGTGTGTGTGTGTGTGTGTCTATCTGCATACAGGAGTATAAGTTCCTAAGTTGAGTTCTATCATCATGAAAGAATGAGACAGGACACCAAGGGCACATAAAATCAGCAGAGAATCATATTTAGCCCTGGTTTGCAAGAACCTTTTATTACCCTAAATACTGCTGGAATAATCAAGAAATAGTCCAGTCCTCAGTGGTGGGTGGAAGTGAGTCTGATCTCCATCTTTTCAGCTACTTAGGGTCTCTAGACTTTCTGTTTCATTTTGTTTTATATCTGTTGTTGTTATTCTGTAAATACACATTTCTTGCCTGCTGGTGAGGTGGAGGTGAATGCCTTTCATCCCAGAATTCAGGAAGCAGAGGGGCTTTGTGACCTTCTGTTGTTTTCTTTCTTTCTGTCTTTCATTCTGTCTTTCATTCTTTCTTTCTTTCTTTCTTTCTTTCTTTCTTTCTTTCTTTCTTTCTTTCTTTCTTTCTTTCTTTCCTTCTTTCTTCTTTTAGGTTCTGGGCCTCTAGAGGCCTTGAAAACATAAAGAACAACAACAACATAAAACAACGACAGAATTTGCACAGTTTGTCACATGGTGGCTTCCATCTTGGTAAGGTCACTGGGTAAGATGGCTGCCATCCTCTTGAATGCTTCCATGTTGGTGAGGTCAACAGGCCATTCTGAAAAGTTTAGAAGTGGGATCGATCCACCCCTCACTCCCCAAGCAGGCATACAGTCTCACATGCACATGCATGAGCATATGTGTAGATGCATGAATACATTTTGAAATTAAACTAAATGTACAGTAAAGTTAACAGGAGAAGAATTTAAAAGCAGAGAGAAAAATGTTCCCGGAGTTTTATTTTATTTTTGGATTTCTTGAGACAGGTTTTTTCAGTGTAACAGTCCTGGCTGTCCTGGAACTTGCTTTGTAGACCAGGCTAGCCTCAGATTCACACAGATCCACCTGCATCTGCTTCCAAAGTGCTGGGATTAAAGTTGAGCACAATACTCACCTGGCTATAAATCTTTTTTTTAATTAAAGAATCAAGCAAATCAGAGAGCAGTGGCCTGTCCTCCACCAACCCCCACCCCATGCCCCTTATGTGCATACCCAGAGACACATAAATACATATTTGAGATTAAACTAAATGTACAATAAAATAACATAATAAATAAAAAATAAAACATGCCTTTAATCCCAGCACTCAGAGGCAGAGCCAGGTGTATCTCTGTGAGTTTGTGGCCAGCCTGGTCTGCAGAGTTAGCTCCAGGACAGCCTCCAAAGCTACAGAGAATCCCTATCTGAAAAAACAAACAAACAAACAAACAAACAAACAAACAAACAGACAAAAATGTAAAATAGATGGGGTTGGGGATTTAGCTCAGTGGTAGAGTGCTTGCCTAGCAGGCACAAGGCCCTGGGTTGGGTCCCCAGCTATGGCAAAAAAATTAAATTTAAAATTAAAATTAAAAAAATAAAAATAAAAAAAAGAACCTAAATGTAAATTATAAAAGAGCTCTGGGATGGGTGGTGGTGGTGGTGGTGGTGTATCCTTTAATCACAGATTCAGGAGCCAGAGAGCTCACAGAGATATGATTGTCGCTGACTCTGGAGTGCTAGGATTACCAGCATACATCAGCACAGACTGGCTAATTTTACTTTTGGAGTGTGTGTGTGTGTGTGTGTGTGTGTGTGTGTGTGTGTGTGTATGTGTGTATGTGTGTGTGTGTGTGTGTCTGTCTGACTGTCTGTCTGTCTGTCTTTCTAGGGGATTATAATTTCTTAAGTTACTCCCATCTTTCTTTCCAGTTCCTTAGGCTCTCTGGTCTCTGGACCATTTGTCTTTTTGGGTTTTTGGTTTGTTTGTTTGTTTCATTTTTTTAGGGGGGGGTTGTTGTTGTTCATTTTCCCTGTCTGTAAATATTCATAATTTGCCTGCCACGTGTAGTGGTGCAGCCTTAAATCATTCAGGAGGGACAGGCAGGAGGATCTGGGTGAGTTTGAGGCCAGCCTGGTCTATAGCAGAGTGAGTTTCAGGAACTCTGTCTCAAAAACCCTGTCTTGAAAAAGCAAATTTTAAAAATTAATAAATACATAGATAGATAGATACATAAATACATACATACATACATACATGCATAAGTAAATAAAAGAGGCCTGACTACCTTAGAGTTGCCTGGACCCTGGGGCCTACCCCTTCCCTCATAAATCAGATCCCCAGCACTGCTGTCCGTTGTTTGTTTCATTCCAAGGAATTATATTTTTTATGTTTATGTTTATTGATTTAATATTAACTTTTTTCTGGTTATTGCTGTTTTTTGAGAGACAGGGTCTATCTGTGTCATGCTGCCTCTCCTGGAACTGTCTCTCCCACTGCGTGCGTGTGTGTGTGTGTGTGTGTGTGTGTGTGTGTGTGTGTGTGTGTCTGTGTGTCTGTGTGTGTCTGTGTCTGTGTCTCTCTGTGTGTATGTTTATCTATCTGCATACAGGAGTTTCCTCTCAGGAAACTTTACTTTAAATTTCACTTTCCTGATAATATTTCAGATTTCAAATCCCCAACAGCACCCTATGCTTGCTACCACACACAGAGACTGGAATGTAAGGATCACAATCCTCATTCCCTCATCTAAAGCAGTGCCAAGATGCAGAGTGCTACTGGGTCTGAGAGGCAGACAAAACTGACAGTCCTTTCATACATTCAGACCAGCATCATGAAGGACTTTACTATAAAGGTGGGAATGAGATTGAATTAACCTGATCAACCCAGCAGAGCCAGCTATCTATTTCAAATAGAGGCTGAACACATGTGTTATTTAGAAGCCTTAAGGACCCTCAACTACCCACACATTCTCTTTCTAATGGCTGATTATAATAATATTGATGCTTCCATTGAGGATGACAAACAAAATCTGTGGAGTTGATGCAAATGAAAGTATTGCAACAGACAGAAAAACCTATGTGTTTGTGGCCAAGAAGCATTAGGGCAATCCATGCCTCTCTAAGGTCTTCAGTGATTTTCCAATTGTCTTTCATGACCTTCTTTATTATAATTACTTTTGTAGTGTAATTAACTTCATTTTTTATTTTAGTTTTTGAAGACAGGAATTTCTGTGTCATCAACTTGGCTGTTTTGGAACTCACTGTATACAGCATAGTGGCTGCAAACTCACAGAGACTAGCTTGTCTCTGCCTCTTCAATGGTGGGATTAAAAGTATGAGTGGGCTGACAATGTCATAAGAAAAAATATATGAACAGAAAAATGGACACACAAAATAGCTGGATTTTGGTGTACTCTTCCCTCTGATGGAGAAACATCACCAGGAATCTTTGCCTAATTATTACAAATAGAGGATCAATGTTTCCGGGGTAATACCTACAGGTAGAGGGGTCATTCTATCCAAGTAAATAAGGAGGCAGGTTTGGACCATGCCAGGAAGGACAGTCTCTTTTTTTTTGTTTGTTTTGTTTTAATTATTAAGTATACAGTGAGTATTCAGCCTGCAGGCCAGAAGAGGGAGCCAGATGTCATTGTAGATGGTTGTGGCCACCATGTGGTTGCTGGGAATGGAACTCAGGACCTCTGGAAGAACAGCCAGTGCTCTTAACCTCTGAGGCATCTCTCCAGCCCAAAGGACAGCCTCTTTAGGAGAGCACTAATGAGCACTTAAATCACTATTGGAGAAGGCTGGGGTGAATATTTTCTGAGCACTATCAATATCCACATGCAGCACAGGAGGCTTTTTCATTCTGCTGTGCCTGAAGTGCATGAAATTTGTATTACAAATTTCTCATGGGCCTGAATATGTGCTCTCTGACATGGATGTTTCCCTGTACACAAAAGAAACTCGTTCATTCCTTCACAAATTCCAATGTTCTTCTGCTCCCCAGATACACATTTACTGATTTCTATGTTAGAATTTATGTCAAACAATGTACTAAGAAATAAAAACATGTTAGTTTCTGTTAGGATCCATTGAGCAGATGATATTAATCACATCTTTTACCAAAAAATGATTACATGTCATGCCAAGGCTGAATGTAATGAACATAAGGTATTAGTACATTAATTGGGAATTTAGTCAAGGGGATAATTTAATGTTAAAATTTTTTATAATATACACTTAGTTAAAATTGCAAATACTATGAACAAAATAATCTTCCTGTAGAATATAACACAAGGACTAATATCCTAGCTTATTGATGTTTATAAGAAGTTCTACCTGGTTTAAGTCCTTATATTTTAAATCATTTTGATTTAGTCAATTTTCACATGAATTGGTACCATTTTAAAAAATAATTTCTGGGCTGGAGAGATGGCTCAGTGGTTGCTCTTCCAGAGGTCCTGAGTTCAATTCCCAGCAACCACATGGTGGCTCACAACCATCTGTAATGAGATCTGGCACATAGGCAGAACACTGTATACATAATACACAATAAAAAAATCTTTAAAAAATAATTTCTAAATCATTCTGTACAAAATATTATTGCCTCTGTAGCTTATTTACCAAGAAGCTGCTTGGTGAATATAAGTTGTATTTTTTGGTAAAATGTTTCTAAATTTAAGTTATACATGTCTTCTTGTTTTATTTTCTCTGACATCGGGTAAGACATGAACATTGTTTAATATACTCTAGTCAAGTCTTTCTATTTTAAAGAATATTTTCTATCTATAAACAGTAGCACAATGATTATCAAGTTTTGTACCAAAATAAATCTTAAGTAATATAAGCTCTGTGCTCAACGCATTTGACTTGCAACATTCTTTGTTTCTTTTTTTTTTTGTGTGTGTGTGTGTGCTATAAATTCTGTGTTGACCCTACGGAGTTGAGAAATAGGTAAAGGATTTCTCTTACTATACACATATAGAGTTTTCCCCCTCAATGGATTCTGTGACAGGTTTGAAGATGTGAGCACTATATAATGTAATTGATACATTCTTCTCATTTATAAGTTTTCTCTCCAGGACTGACTTTTGATGATCTTTAAAACTGGATGACTAGGCAAAGGTCTTGCCACATTCTGTACAGTAGCATGGTTTCTCTCCACTGTGGAGCCTCTTAAATGTCTTGAGTGTGAAGTATCTCCTGCAGCATTTCATAGATTTCTCATATTTTATTCTCAATAAGAAATCTTGAATACCCAATAAAACTTAAAAAGAGTCAAAAACTGTTTCCAAATTTTGAGGCAAACTTTTATCTCCAGTGTTGCATAAATCATTTGAATTTACATTTACATAAAAATTGAAGGATACACCCTAATTTGTACACTTGCAAGTTTTCCACCAACATAATGTTTTGAATCCTTCTTTAAAATGGGTGATTTTATTGAATCTTTGCTGTACTTACTTTAGTCCAATTATATTTGTCAGAATCACCACAGTTCTAGTTCTATTAAACTCACTACAATATCAGGAATCATTTAAAATTTCTTCTTTCAGATTGCTTCTATAAACCTTATCTTTGGTATGTGTCTGCTAAAGAAAAGACTGTGAATATTGTTCAGGCCCATTCTGAAATTTGACA
The DNA here is from genome assembly GCA_949786405.1 of Onychomys arenicola. Classification (NCBI taxonomy): domain Eukaryota; kingdom Metazoa; phylum Chordata; class Mammalia; order Rodentia; family Cricetidae; genus Onychomys; species Onychomys arenicola. The sequence goes on along the minus strand of CATKUM010000021.1, from coordinate 1,510,120 downwards.
TTGTTATAAGGATTTCTGAACCAATTTAGTGAGGATTGATAAGTTCAACAGGCAAAACAAAATTCTCAAATTTCATTATTTTTTGTAAAATTAATAAACTTATGTTGCAAATATTGTCTGAAAAAGAATATGATGCACTGAAGTACAATTTGACAGTTGGTGCAGTTCTTACCAAAGGAAATTCCCCGTACAACATTCTTCCATATCAAGGAAGCTAAAATGTACTATTTCTTTAAAATCATGTTACTGTCATGCAGCCTTTTCTGAGACAGAAAATATTATGTGACTAAGAGCTCTGTGGAACTTGTCATATTGAGTTCCCTGGGAAATCTTGTGTAAAACTTACATTTACACCACAAGTACATGGGGATGTTTTGTTTCTTAAACATGAAGGGCTCTTAAATTGCCATCTTTTTTTTTACAGGTGGTTTCATGGATATATGCACCACAGTTTCCTACTAAACAAAATATTCTATCCCCCTTTTAAAAGATTTATTGATTATATAATATCTTTGCTTACCCTTGGCTATAATAAATACTCAGCAATGAGGCAGGGTGTGGTGACTTATGGCATTAAGTCCAAGGAGTAGGGAACACACAACCTGAGCAATGAAAATAATCTGGATCTTTAGAGTTTCTTGAATGCTCATTGAGTCCTTGGTGTCACCTTCAGAGAATTCACAGTTCAGAATTCGGAGTCTTACTTTGTAGACTGATCTGAGGTACCTGCTCCAAACTTCAACTTATCTTTGAGGAAGGCTTGATACTTTGTTTTACAAATGCACACTGGATTGACATACGGATCAAATAACAGGATTTTGTGTACTTAGTATTTTAATTATTTTTATTTCAGTTGAGTATATTAAAATGATTTTAATATACTTCTAAATTTCTCCTAAAATTGTTGTGTAGAAACTCTGGATTTTGAGTTACTTTCAGATTGCTGAGCCATAATGGGACTACAGTGTTCCAATTAATAAATACCCTTTTTTGCATAATTTGACTTTTTTGTATTCGTCCCATTTTCTAGTTCCAGTGTTCTACTTTGAACATCTATGAGGTTGTATGTTCGTGATCACATGTGCATGGATTTGTACATATGCTTTATAGAAAGCATTCCTGATTGTTCATCTTATTAACTGAGGCAAGATAAATACACAGCTCATCAAGATAGCCAGTCTTTCTATCTTACAACATACTCTATGGGTATCCATGTCTCTGCCTGTAAGATCTGAATTATAGGCTGGTCACCCCACCTGGCATTTATTTGGGTTGTTGTGATCTATACTCTGCTACACTGTAATTTCATTTACTCCATTTTCCATTCCACTTAAGAGAGTCTATTCACTCTGCCTTTTCAATTTTCCTAGGCTTGATACACATTACCAGTGTTGCCTCTAACACTACATAGTTTATTAACTTCCCAATTTCTGTCTGAATAAAGGGCAGGATGATCATATTTTTATGAACATAGAGATAAATTTGAAAGAGTCAAAATAGAAAATTATAAAATGGCATACAGAATTGAGGATCCCAAAAAGGGAGACTGTAGTATAATCTGAGAGAATTGGTTGTTCAGATCTATTTTGTGCCTTTCCGTTACAATTGAGAGTTGTTGTGACTAGCAAGGGCCTAACACTGAGATCACAACTTCATGAGCTAATCAAAGTCTTTATCCATGTAGATGGCATAGATCTCACTGATTCAATAAAATGAGTTTTCTTCTGTCCATGTGCTACATAAACTATTAAATTCTGTACCAAACATAACATCAGAAATTCAACCAGGTAGCCTTGGAATGAAATACCACATGCAAGGGTTCAAATAAGCTTTTCTTTATTTGAGATGATTTTTCTCATAGCTCATGAACTTATGTGATTTCATGTGATAGTATAGGTACATGCATATCTACCACATGAACACACCACATTCTCTTAATTGTCTCAGATTTTCTATTGAAATCATTCTTTCCCTGTAACACAACTCAGTATTTCTTTTACTTACTGAGTTTTCTTTTAATGTTTTCATTTGTGTAAATCTTAATTATAATGTGAACATTCACTTATATATTGACAACAATCAAACCTTTGCTGCAAAGTATGGGAAAACAGGCAAAGAAAAGAGAACACTGGATGCACTTTTTATATCACTTAAGAAATGGAAATTTCTTTGAAGAATAAATGCAGCCCAAGTTATGAATTTACCTCCAATTTTTGGTATTTGAATGGTTTGATTTCTAGTAATGAAAATAAAATTTCATCTACCTTTGGAAATCCTCTAAGCTCCAATATGACACTGATTCACTGCTAAAGTCAGCATGGTGTATTCTACAATATGAGCCAGGGAGTAAAATTAGGGAAATAATCATTGAGAGCAAGTGTTTCCATAAAGCAATATGCATAGCTAATTTTCAATAACAATTTAGTAATTACAAGGTCTACTTCTAAATAAACACTTCCAAACTCAAATCAAGGGTAGGGCTTCCTAAAGTAATGTTTGTGATATTGTGGAAGGAGTGAATATTGATCAAATAATTTGTATATTCCACACATTTAGGAGAAAATTTTATTGCATAAATATATGATACTAAAATAAAGTTGATAATTATTAAAGAATTTCTTGAAGATTTTTTCTTATGGTTTTCCGATGTCTTCATTTTTCCACATACTTAATACTTGTAAATATTCTCTCTAGTATGGGTCCAGGGAAGATAAAGAAGAGGTGAGGATGTAATAAAGAAACTTCTGAAATCCCACCCACCTTCTGAGACTGCAACTGGCCCCTGAGACAGAGCCTGTCAGCACACAATTGGACTAAGATTTGAGTCTTTATCCTTATACCCAAACACCCCAGCCTCTAGGCGTTCAGCCCAGAGGCATAACCATAAGTCCACACAACATCACCTGTTGCAGTCCCAGTCTCAGGCCAGTCAGCAGACCTGCAGATAGGTCAGACTACCACCATCCCCCACCAGGCCCTGTAAACCACAAGCCCCATCCACCCAATGAGACTGCAGCTACAACTGGAGACAGAGCCCACGAGTGCCAATTGGACTAAGAGCTGCTCCCTGAGAAAAAGAGTCCATCAGCACTGATTAGACCAAGAACCTCAACTAGACCAAGAGCTCCCAATGGACGAAGACTATAGATCAGAACAAAGAAGATGATAGAGATCTTTAGAGAATAAATGAATTAACCCCTTAATGAAATCACGGAAAAGTCAAACAAAAATTTGGAAGAAATCGGTAAATCCCTTAAGAAAAGCCAAGAAAAAGCAATTAAACAGGTGAGGGAAACAGTTCAAAATTTGAAAACTGAAATTGAGACAGTAAATAAGACACAAACAGAGGGAATGCTGGAAACAGAAAATCTGAGTAAACAAACAGGAACTACAGATGCAAGCATAACCAACTGAATTCAAGAGATGGAAGAGTGGATCTCTGGGATTGAAGATACAATAGAGGAAGTAGATTCATCTGTCAAAGAAAATACTAAAGCTAACAAAGCCATAACCAAAACATCCAGAAAATTTGGGGACACCATGAAAAAAATCAAACCTAAGAATAATAGGGACAGAAGAAGGAGAAGAATACCAACTCAGAGGCACAGAAAATATATTCAACGAAATCATGGCAGAAAACATTTCCAATAAAAAGAAGGAAATGCCTATAAAGACACAAGAAGCTTACAGGACACAAAATAGACAAGATTTAAAAAAGTCCCCTTGCCACATAATAATCAAACCAGTAAACAGACAGAATAAAGAAAAAATGTTAATAGTTACAAAGGAACGTGCTGGATAGATGGACCCCTGTTCAATTCCAGCACCCACATGGCAGCCCAAAATTGTCTGTAAACCCAGGTCCAGAGGATCTGACACCCTCACAAAGACATACATTCAGGCAAAAAATTGATATGCATAAAATACAAATAAATAAATTATTTTTAAAAAGAGCTTCAAAGGAAAAATTCCAAGTAATATATGAAGACAGACCCATAAGAATAACACATGACTTCTCAATGGAGACTCTAAAAGCCAGAAGGTCCTGGAATGATGTTATGCAGACACTAAGAGAACATGGATGCCAAACCAGACTATTATACCCAGCAAAAATGTCAATCATCATGGAGGAGTAAACAAAATATCCCATGATAGATGTAGATTTAAAAAATATCTTTCCACAAATGTAGCCCTACATAAAGAACTAGGGAGAAAATCCAACCCAAGGAAGTTAGATATATCCATGAAAACACAGGCAATTGGTAGTCAAATGTCAACAAATATCAGAGAAGGGAAACATTCAATACTATCACACACACACACACACACACACACACACACACACAAACACACACACACACACCCCAAAACAAAACAGGAATTAACAACCACTGGTCATTAATATCCAGTAATATCAATGGTCTCAATTCACCTATAAAAAGACACAGGCTAGCAGAATGGATACAAAAACAAGATCCATCCTTCTGATGCATACAAGAAAGACATCTCAACTTCAAAGACAGATATTACCTCAGATTAAAAGGCTGGGAAAGGCTTTCCAATCAAATGGACTTAATAAGCAAGATGATATAGTGATCCTAATATCTAATAAAATAGTCTTCAAACTAAAATCAATCAGAAGTGATCAGGATGAACATTACACATTTATCACAAGGAAAATTCAACAAGATGAAGTCTCAATTCTGAATATTTATGCCCCAAATATTATGGCACCCACATTTGTAAAAGAAACATTACTAAAGCTTAAACTGCACATCAAACCCTATACACTAGTAGTGGGAGACTTCAACACCGCAGTCTCACCAATGGACAAGTCTGCCAGGCATAAACTTAATAGACAAATAAGGAAACTAACAGACATTATGACTCAAAAGGACTTACTAAATATCTACAGAGTATTTCAACCTAACACAAAAGAATATACCTTCTTCTCAGCATCCCATGGAGCCTTGTCTATAATCATCTACATGCTTGGTCACAAAGCAGATACAAAAAAATTGGAATAACCTCCTATATACTATCAAACCACCATGGCTTAAAGTTAGATTTCAACAACAACAAAAATTACAGAGAGCCTACAATGTCATTGAAACTGAATAATGCTCAACTGAAGCACCAATGGAACAAGGATGAACTAAGAAAGAAATTAAAGACTTCCTAGAATGTACAATAAACCCAAACTATAAAAGGGACAGTATAAAAGCGGTGCAAAGAGGAAAATTCATAGCACTAAATACCCACATAAAGAAGATGGAGAAATCTCACACTAGTGAATTAATAGCACAACTGAAAGCTCTAGAATAAAAAGAAGCAAACTCACCCAGGAAGAATTGATGCCAAAAAATAATCAAATTGAGGGCTAAAAACAATAAAATAGAAACAAAGAAATCAATACAAAGGATGAATAAAACAAAGAGTTGGTTATTTGAGAAAATCAACAAGATAGACTTATCTAAATTAATCAAAAGACAGAGAGAGAGAGAGCATCCAAATCAACAAAATCAGAAATGAAAAGGGAGACATAAATTCAGACAATGAGGAAATCCAGAGAATCATCATATCATACTTCAAAACCCTGTACTCCACAAAAGTGGAAAATATGAAAAAAATGGACAATTTTCTGGACAGGTACCACATACCAAAGTTAAATCAAGACAGATAAACTACTTAAGTAGGCCAATAACCACATAGGAAATAGAAACAGTCATTAAAAGTCCCCACGCCCCCAAAAAGTCAAGGACCAGATGGTTTCAGCTCAGAATTCAACCAAAATTTCAAAGAAGAGCTAAGTTCAATACTCTTCAAATTGTTCCACACAACAGAAATGGAAGTAACATTACCAAACACTTTTTATGAGGCTACAGTTACCCTGATACCCAAACCATACTAAGATGCAACAAAGAAAGAGAATTACACACCAATCTCCCTCATGAATACTGATGCAAAAATAAAATACTCAATAAAATATTGGCAAAACAAATTCAAGAATACATAAAAAAATTATCCACCACGATAAAGTAGGCTTCATCCCAGGGATGCAAGGATGGTTCAACATAAAATTTGGCAATGTAATACACTACATAAACATAAACTGAAAGAATAAAACCCACATGATCATCTCAATAGATGCTGAAAAAGACTTTGACAAAAATCTAATACCTGTGATGGTATTGTGTTCCCCAAAATATTGTGTACACTAATAAGCTTATGTGGGGTCAGAGAACAGAAAAGCCACTAGATACTTAGGCTAGAAACTGGTGGCACTGACGCCTTTAATCATAGCATTCCAAGAGGCAGAAATCCATCTGGGATCTCTGTGAGTTTAAAGCCACATTGGAAACAGCCAGGCATGGTGACTCACGCCTTTAATCCCAGGGAGCGATGGTAGAAGGCAGAAAGATATATAAGGCATGAGGACCAGGAACTTCCAACATTTGGCTGGTTAAGCTTTTAGGCTTTGAGAAGCACAGTTCAGCTTAGATTCATTTGGATGAGGACTCAGAAGCTTGCAGTCTGAGGAAACAATACCAGATGAGGAACTAGCGAGGTGAGAAAGCTGTGGCTTGTTCTGCTTCTCTGATCTTCCAGAATTAACCCCAATAACTGGCCTCAGGTTTGATCTTATTAATAATACTCTTTAAGATTCATGCTACAAACACCCCTTCATGATAAAGGTCCTAGAGAGATCAGAAACACAAGGAATATACTTAAACATAATAAAGGCAATTTCCAACAAGGCCACAGCCAACATCAAATCAAGTGGAGAGAAACTCAAAGTGGTTCCATTAAAATCAGGACCAAGACTAAACTGTGCATTCTCCCAATATTTATTGAATAGAGTACTTGAAATTCTAGCTAAAGCAATAAGAAAACTAAAGGAGATCAAATGGACAGAAACTGGAAAGGAAGAAGTCAAATTTTCACTATTTGCAGATAATATGATAATTTAAATAAGGAACCCCCCAAATTCTAACAGGGAACACCTACAGCTAATAAATTCATTCAGTTATATAAGAGGACACAAGATTAACAAAAACAAAAACAAAACAAAAACAAAAATAAAAAACCTCGGTATCCCTCCTACCTACAAATGATAAAAGGGCTAAGAAAGAAATCAGAGAAACATCACTGTGGTGATATATTGAGTCCCCCAATGCATCCTAATAAACTTATCTGGGGTCAGAGGACAGAACAGTCATTACATAGACACAGAGGCCAGAAAATGGTGGCATACACGCCTTTAATCCTATCACTTCGGAGTTAGAGACCCATCCGGATCTCTGTGAGTTTAAAGCACACTGGAAACAGCCAGGCACGGTGACTCACACCTTTAAACCCAGGAAACAATCGCAGAAAGCAGAAAGATATATATGGAGTGAAAACCAGGAACTAGAGGTGGTTAAGTTTTAGGCTTTTGAGCAGCAGTTCAGCTGAGATTAATTTGGATGAGGACGCAGAGGCTTCCAGTCTGAGGAAACAGGATAAGCTGAGGAATTGGCAAAGTGAGGAAGCTGTGGCATGTTTTGATTCTCTGATCTTCCAGCTTTAACCCAATATCTGGCTCCAGGTTTATTTTTATTAGTAAGACCTTTTAAGATCCGTGTAATGTATTACCCTTTACAATGACCACAAATAATATAAAATACCTTGGGGTAACTTTAACTAATCAAGTGAAGAACCTGTGTGACAAGAACTTTAAGTCTCTGAGTTCTTTTATTCTGACCAGGCTCACTGTTTCTCCTCTATTGGAAACACAGAAAACAGGAGCATGCTTCTTGCTCCAAAGTAGAGTGTGCTTCATGTATGGGAACATGAGTTTGAATTTCCCTTCAGAAACGGAGGTAAATCCCATGCTATCAGTCTTCCTACAAGCAACAGTTCATTTCTGGTAAACTGAGGCAATCTTGGGCTCTCATTGAGATACACAGTGCAAGGAGCCCTCGTGTCTGTTCTGAGCAAGAGCAGCCCATTTGATGTAGAGGAGCTGCAGTTCATATCAGTTTCCTAAGCAGAGTTATTCAAGATATGGACCTTAGGTGTAGGAAGCACAGTTCTTTTGTTCTGAGCAAGCTCACTGTTTCTGCACTATTGGAAACATTGGAAGCAGTAGCACACTTCTTGCTCCAAAGTAGAGTGTGTTTCAGTCACTCTTGGGCTCACATGGAGATGCACATTGCACAGAGCTCATACGTTTCTAACCAGCAATTTTAGTGCATTGGTGTAAGAGGAGCAGCCGATCATATCAGTTTTGTAAGCAGAGATGAAGTACATATGGTCCTTATGTGTAGGAAACACAGTTCTTTTGTTCTGAGCAAGCTCACGATTCCTGCTGTAGAGGAAACTCTGGAAAGCAGGAGCGTGCTTCTTGCTCCAAAAGCAGAGTGTCTTTCTGGTAAGGGAAATCAGGGTTCAATTTTCTTTCAAAAAAGGAGTTTATACCCATGCTGTCTGAGTTCCTACAAACAGCAGTTCATTTCTGGTAAACCCAGTCACTCTTCAGCTCCCATGGAGATACACAGTGCAAAGGAGCCCTCGTGTCTGTTCCAAGTAAGAGCAGCAGATTTGATGTAAGAGGAGCTGCTGTTCATATCAGCGTACTAAGAAGAGTTAATCTACATATGGCCCATTTATGCAGAAAGCACAGTTCTTTTCTTCTGAGCAAAGTCACTGTTTCTGCTGTATTGGAAACACTGAAATCAGGAGCATGCTTCGTGTTCCAAAAGAGAGTTTGTTTCATGTATGGGAACTATTGTTTGAATTTCCCTTGAAAAATGGAGTTAAATTCTGTGCTATCATTCTCCTGAAAAGCAACAGTTCATTTCTGGTAAACCCAGTCACTCTTGGGCTCACAAGGTGATGATACACAGTGCACAGAGCTCATGTGATTCTTCCCAGCAATGGCAGCGCATTGGATGTAGGAGGAACTGCTGTTAGTATCAGTTTGGTATGCTGAATTGAACATGATATGGTCCTTATGTGTAAGAAACACAGTTCCTTTGTTCTGAGCATGCTCACAGTGCCTGCTCTTTTGGAAACTCTGGAAAGCAGGAGCGTGCTTCTTACTCCAAAAGCAGAGTATCTATCTTGTAAGGGAAATATGGTTTCAATTGCCCTATGAAAACGGAGGTTATTCCAATGCTATCTGTCTTCCTACAAGCAAGAGTTCATTTCTGGTAAACCCAGTCACTCTAGAGCTCGCATTGAGATACACAGTGCAACGAGCCCTCATGACTGTACTAGGAAGAGCAGCACATTAGATGTAAGAGGAGCTGCTATTCATATCAGTTTCCTAAGCAGAGTTAATCTAGAATGGGCCATGTGTGTTAGAAGCACAGTTCTTTTGTTCTGAGCAAGTTCACTGTTTCTGCTCTATTGGAAATACTGAAAGCAGGAGAATGCTTCTTGCTCCAAAGCAGAGTGTATTTCATGTATGGGAACTCTGGTTTGAATTTCCCTTCATAAATGGAGGAAAAACCCATGCCATCAGTGTTGCTATGACCAACAGTTCATTTCTGGTAAACCTAGTAACACTTGGGCTCACTTCGAGATCCACAGTGCACAGAGCTCACACGATTCTTCCCAGCAATTGCAGCGAATTGGATGTATGAAGAGCTGCAGTTCGTATCAGTTTCATAAGCCGAGTTGAAAGTGATATTGTCCTCATGTGTAGGACAGTACTTTTGTTCTGTGCACACTCATGGTTCCTGCTGTATTTGAAACTCGGGAAAGCAGGAGCGTTCTTCTTGCTCCAAATCAGAGTGTCTTTCTTATAACGTAGATCAGGGTTCAATTTCCTTTTGAAAACAGAGTTTATTCCCATGCTGTCTGTTTTCCTATAAGCAACAGTTCATTTCTGGTAAACCCAGTATCTCTTGGGCTCCTGTATAGATATACAGGGAAAAGAGCCATGTTCTCTCTTCTGAGCAAGAGTAGCCCATTTGATGTAAGAGGAGCTGCTGTTCATATCAGTTTCCTAAGCAGAGTTAATGTAGATATGGCCTGTGGGTGTAGGAAGCACAGTTCTTTTGTTCTGAGGAAGCTCATGGTTTCTGCTCTATTGGAAACACTTAAAAAAGGAGGATGTGTGTGTTTCATGTATGGGATCTCAGGTTTCAATTTTCCTTCAAAAACATAGGTAAATCTCATGCTGTCAGTCTTCCTGGAAGCAACAGTTCATTTCTGGTAAACCCAGTCACTCTTGGGCTCACATGGTGATACACAGTGCACAGAGCTACAACGAATCTTCCCATAAATTGCAGCACATTGGATGTAACAGGAGCTGCTGTTCATATCAATTTCCTAATCAGAGTTAATATAGATATGGCCCATGTGTGTAGGAAGCACTGTTCTTTTGTTCTGAGCAAGCTCACTGTTTCTGCTCAATTGGAAACACTGAAATCAAGAAGAGTGTGTTTCATGCATGGGAACTATGTTTGAATTTCCCTTCAGAAACGGAGTTAAATCCCATGCTGTCAGTCTTCCTACAACTAACAGTTCATTTCTGGTAAACCCTGTCACTCTAGGGTTCACATGGAGATACAGAGTACTCAGAGATCTCTCGTTTCTAACCAGAAACTGCTGCGCTTTGAATGTAAGATGAGATGCTGTTCATATCACTTTTGTAAGCAGAGTTGAACTAGATATGGTCCGTATATGTAGGAAACACAGTTCTTTTGTTCTGAGCACGCTCACGTTTCCTGCTGTATTGGAAACTCTGGAAAGCAGTAGCGTGCTTCTTGCTCCAAAAGCAGATTGTCTTTCCTGTAAGAGAGTTCAGGGTTCAATCTCCCTTCAAAAACAGAGTTTATTTCCATGCTGTGTGTCTTCCTACAAGCAACAGTTCATTTCTCGTAAACCCTGTCCCTCTTGGGCTCCCATTGAGATACACGGTGCAAAGAGCCGTCATGTCTATTCTCAGCAAGAGCTGCCCATTTGACATAAGTAGAGGTGCTGTTCATATGGGTTTCCTAAGCAGAGTTAATCTTGTTATGGCCAATGTGTGTACGAAGCCCAGTTCTTTTGTTCTGAGCAAGCTCTCTATTGGAAACACTGAAAGCAGGAGCATGCTTCTTGCTGCAGAAGCAGTCTGCTTCTGGTAAGGGAAATCTGGGGTCAATTTCCCTTCGAAAACAGAATGTATTCCCATGCTTTCTGTCTTCCCACAAGCAACAGTTCATTTTTGGTAAAGCCAGTAACTCATGGGCTCACTTGGAATACTGATTGCATAGTGCTCCCGCATTTCAAACCAGCATTTACTGCACATTGGATGTAAGCGGAAGTGCTGTTCATATCAGATTCCTAGGCAGAGTTAATCTAGATATGGCCTGTGTGTGTAAGAAGCACAGTTCTTTTGTTCTGAGCAAGCTCATTGTTTCTGCTCAATTGGAAACACTGAAAAAAGGAGATGCTTCTTGTCCCAAAGCAGAGTGTGTTTCATGTAGGAGAACTCTGTTCTAAATTTCCCTTCAGAAACTGAGTTAAATCCCAGGCTCTGTGTCAGCCTACAAGCAACAGTTCATTTCTGGTAAACCCAGTCACTCTGGGGCTCAAGTGAAGATACACAGTGCGCTAAGCTCACACGTTTCTAACCAGCAACGGCAAAGCACTGGATATAAGAGGAGCTGTGGTTTGTATCAGTTTCACAAGCAGAGTTGAACTAGATATGGTCCGTATGTGTAGGAAACACAGTTCTTTGTTCTGAGCATGCTCGCGTTTCCTCCTGTATTGGAAACTCTGGAAAGCAGGAGTGTGCTTCTTGCTGTAAAGAAGAGTGGGTTTCATGGATGAGAACTCTGTTCTGAATTTCCCTTCAGAAAAAGAGTTAAATTCTGGGCTCTGTGTCTTGCTATAAGCAACAGTTCATTTCTGGTAAACACAGTCACTCTCAGGTTGTAATATACATACACAGTGCGCTAAGTTCACACTTTTCTAACCAGCATCTGCAGAGCACTGGATGTCACAGGATCTGTGGTTGTATCAGTTTCATAAGCAGAGTTGAATTAGATATGATCCGTAGGTGTAGGAAACACAGCTCTTTTGTTCTGAGCACGCTTGCCTTTCCTGCTGTATTGGAAAATCTGGAAAGCAGCAGCGTGCTTCTTGCTCTAAATGAGAGTGTGTTTCATCTATGAGAACTCTGGTCTCAGTTTTCCTTCAGAAACAGAGTTGAATCTCGGGCTCTGTCTCTACCTACAAGCAAGAGTTCATTTCTGGTAAACCCAGTCACTCTTGGGTTCAAATGAAGAAATACAGTGTGCTTAAGCTCACCCGTTTCTAACTAGGCACTGCAGAGCACTGGATGTAAGTGGAGCTGTGGTTTGAATCAGTTTCATTAGCAGAGTTGAACTAGATATGGTCCATATGTTTAGGAAACACAGTTCTTTTGTTCTGAGCACGCTCGCTTTTCCTGCAATATTGGAAACTCTGGAAGCAGGAGCATGCTTCTTGCTCTAAAGCAGAGTGTATTTCATGGATGAAAAGTCTGGTCTGTATTTCCCTTCAGAAACGGAGTCAAATCCTGGGCTCTTTGTCTACCTACAAGCAACAGTTCATTTCTGGTAAATCCTGTTTCTCTGGGGCTCAAATTAAGATACACAGTGCACTGAGATCACACGTTTATAACCACTAAATGCAGAGCACTAAATGTAAGAGGAGCTGTGGTATGTATCAGTTCCATAAGCAGTGTTGAACTAGATATGGTCTACATGTGTAGGAAACACAGTTCTTTTGTTGTGAGCATGCATGTGTTTCGTGCTGTATTGTATAGTTTTGAAAGCAGGAGCATGCTTCTTGCTCTAAAGCAGAGTTTGTTTCACTAATGAGAACTCAGCTCTGAATTTCCCTTCAGAAAAGGAGTTACATCCCAGGCTCTGTGTCTTCCTACAAGCAACAGTTCATTTCTGGTAAACCCAGTCACTCTTGGGTTCAAATATAGATACACAGTACGCTAGTATCACTCGTTTCTAATGAGCAACTGCAGAGCACTTGATGTCACAGAAGCTGTGGTTTGTATCAGATTCACAAGCAGAGTTGAACAAGATATGGTCCATATGTGTAGGAAACACAGTTCTCTGTTCTGAGCAAGCTAGAGTTTTCTCCTGTATTGGAAACTCTGGAAAGCAGGAGCATATTTCTTGCTCTAAATCAGAGTGTGTTTCATGGATGAAAACTCTGGTCTCATTTTCCCTTGAGAAATGGAGTCAAATCCCGAGCTGTGAGTCTTCCTCCATGCAACAGTTCATTTCTGGTAAACCCAGTCACTCTAGGGTTCAAATGAAGAAATACAGTGCGCTAAGCTCACACGTTTCTAACCAACCTCTGCAGAGCACTGGATGTAAGAGGAGATGGGGTTTGTATCAGTTTCATAAGCAGAGTTGAACTAGATATGGTCGATATGTTTAGGAAACACAGTTCTTTGTTCTGAGCACGCTTGTGTTTCCTCATGTATTGGAAATTCTGGAAAGCAGGAGCGTGATTCTTGCTCTAAATCAGAGGGTGTTTCATGGATGAGAACTCTGCTCTTAATTTCCTTTCAGAAATGGAGTTAAATACCATGATCTTTGTCTTGATACAAGCAACAATCATTTCTGGTAAACCCAGTTACTATAGGGCTCAAATGAAGATACACAGTACACGAAGCTCACACGTTTCTAACCAGCAATGGCAGGGCACTGGATGTAAGAGGAGTTGTGGTTTGTATCAGTTTCATAAGCAGAGTTGAACTAGATATGGTCCATAAGTTGAGGAAACACAGTTCTTTTGTTCAGAGGACGCTCTCCTTTCCTGCTATATTGGAAACTCTGGAAAGCATGAACGTGCTTCTTGCTCCAAAGCAGAGTGTGTTTCATGAATGAGAACTCTGTCCTGCATTTCCCTTCAGAAACGGAGTTAAATCTCGGGCTCTGAGTCTTCCTAAGTGGATCACTTCATTTCTCATAAACCCAGACACTCTGGGGCTCAGACACAGATACACAGGGCACTAAGCTCACACGTTTCTAAACAGCAACTGCCGAGCACTGGATGTCACAGGAGCTGTGGTTGTATCAGTTTCATAAGCAGAGTTGAACTAGATATGGTCCCTAGGAGTAGGAAACACATCTTTTTTGTTCTCAGCACACTTGCGTTTCCTGCTGTATTGGAAATTCTGGAACGCAGCAGCGTGCTTCTTGCTCTAAAAGAGATTGTGTTTCATGGATGAGAACTCTGGTCTCAATTTCCCTTCAGAAACAGTAAAATCCCAGGCTCCTTGTCTACCTACAAGCAACAGTTCATTTCTGGTAAACCCTGTTTCTTGGGACTCAAATTAAGATACACAGTGTGCTAAGCTCAAACGTTTCTAACCAGCAACTGCAGAGCACTTGAGGTAAGAGGAGCTGTGGTTTGTATCAGTTTCATAAGCAGAGTTGAACTAGATATGGTCCGTATGTGTAGGAAACTCTGTTCTTTGGTTCTGAGCACAGTCACATTTCCTGCTCTATTGGAGACTCTGGAAAGAAGGAGTGTGCTTCTTGCTCTAAAGCAGAGTGTGTTTCATGGATGAGATTTTTGCTGTCAATTTACCTTCAGAAACAGAGTTAAACCCTGGGCTCTGTGTCTTCCTTCAAGCAAGAATTCATTACTGGAAAACCAAGACACTTGTGGTCTCAAATGAAGTTACACATTGCATGAAGCTCACACATTTCTCACTATTAACCAAAAAGCATTGGATGTAAGAGGAGCTGTGGTTTGTATCAGTTTAATAAGCAGAGTTTAATTAGATACGGTCCTTATGTGTAGGAAACCTAGTTCTTTAGTTCTGAGCACAGTCACGTTTCTAGCTGTATTGGTAATTCTGGAAAGCAGGAATGTTCTTCTTGCTCTAAAGGAGAGTGTGTTTCATGGATGAGATTTCAGGTCTAAATTTCCCTTCAGAAACGCAGGCAAATCCCGGGCTCTGTGTATTCCTACAAGCAAGAGTTCATTTCTGGAAAAGCATGTCACTCGTGTGCTCAAATGAAATTACACATTTCACAAAGCTCACACATTTCTCACTATTAACTGAAAAGCACTGGATGTAAGAGGTATTGGTGAAATTATTAAGGCCACTCCAAGTAGATAAGAGGGAGGTTTTTTGGGTGTAACTTACAAATGAAGGGGTAGGTTGCAGGGTCTGAAAAATGTACAGCACAGTCCGGAGGTGTTCTCTGGAGAACTCTGCAAGGTCTACCTCCAGCGTCCAGAGTCCCGGAACCAAGAGAGCGACCTCCTCTTGATCCTCTGTCTTCCACTCCCTCCTCTGCCCCGCCTTGAGGGCGTGATCATTAGCGAAGCCTCAATGGGGATTGGAACTTCCAGGCCAATGCTGGGATGGCTATCCACTACAAAGAGGAGCTGTGGTTTGTATCAGTTTCATAAGCAGAGTTGTACTAGATATGGTCCCTATGTGAAGGAAACACAGTTCTTTAGTTCTGAGCATGCTCACATTTCCTGTTGAAATGGAGACTCTGGAAAGCAGGAGCATGCTTGTTCGTTAAAACAGAGTGTGTTTCATGGATGAGAACACTGGACTGAATTTCCCTTCAGAAACAGAGTAAAACCCCGGACTCTTTGTCTTCTTAGAAGCAAGAGTTCATTTTTGGTAAACGCCGTTAATTTTCGGGTCAAATGAATTCACACAGTTCCTGAAGCCAACGCGTTTCACACTATTAATAAAGAGCAATGGATGTAAGAGGAGCTGTGGTTTGTATGAGTTTCATAAGCAGAGTTTAACTAGATATGGCCCCTATGTGTAGGAAACACAGTTCTTTGTTCTGAGCACACTCCCGTTTACTGCTATATTGGAGACTCTTTCAAGCTGAAGCGTGCTTCTTGCTCCAAAGCAGAATGTGTTTCATGGATGAGAACACTTGGGTGAATTTCCCTTCAGAAACGGAGTTAAACCCCAGGCTCTGTTTCTTACTACAAGCAAGAGTTCTTTTCTGGTAAACTGAGTCACTTTTCAGTTCAAATGAAGATACACAGTTCACGAAGGCTAGGCGTTTCTCACTATTAACTAAAGAGCATTGAATGTAAGAGGAGCTGTGGTTTGTATCAGTTTCATAAGCAGAGTTGAACTAGATATGGTCTCTATGTGTAGAAAACCCAGTTCTTTAGTTCTGAGCACAGTCACATTTCCTGCTGTATTGGAGATTCTGGAAAGCAGGAGCGTGCTTCTTGCTCTAAAGCAGAGTGTGTTGCATGGATGATATTTCTCTGTGAGTTTCCCTTCAGTAACGGAGTTAAATCCAGGGCTCTGTGTCTTCAAACAAGCAAGAGTTTATGTGTGAAAAACCAAGTCACTCGTGGACTCAAATGAAGTTACATATTGCACAAAGCTAAAACATCTCTCACTATAAACTAAAAAGCACTGGATGTAAGAGGAGCTGTGGTTTGTAGCAGTTTCATAAGCAGAGTTGAACTAGATAAGGTCCGTATGTGTAGGAAACACAGTTCTTTTGTTGTGAGCACAGTCATGTTTCCTGTTGTATGGAAACTCTGGAAAGCAGGAGGATGCTTCTTCGTTAAAATAGAATGTGTTTCATGGATGAGAACACTGCCTGAATTTCCCTTCAGAAACGTAGTTAAACCCCAGACTCTCTGTCTTCTTACAAGAAAGAATTCATTTCTGGTAAACCCAGTCAATTTTCCGCTCAAATGTATTTACACAGTTCACAAAGGCAACGCGTTTCTCACTATTAACTAAAGAGCATTGGATGTAAGAGGACCTTTGGTTTGTATCAATTTCACAAGCAGAGCTGAACTAGATATGGTCCATATGTGTAAGAATAGTTATTTTGTTCTTAGCATGCTCACGTTTCCTGGTAAATTGGAAACCCTGGAAAGCAGGAGTGTGCTTCTTGTTCTAAAGAGAGTGTGTTTCATGGATGAGAAGTCTGGTCTGAATTTCCCTTCAGAAACGGAGTTAAATCCTGGGCTCTGTGTCTTCCTAAAGAAAGAGTTCATTTCTGGTGAACCGTGTCACTTTTCGGCTCAAATGAAAACACACAGTTCACGAATCCAAAGCGTTTCTCACTATTAATTAAAGGGCTTTGGATGTAAGAGGAGCTGTGGTTGGTACCAGATTCAAGAATAGTTGAAGTAGATACATTCTCTATGTGTAGAAAACACAGTTCTTAATTCTGAGCACAGTCACGTTTCCTGCTGTATTGGAGACTCTGGAAAGCAGGAGCATGCTTCTTGCTCTAAAGCAGAGTGTGTTGCATGGATGAGATTTCTGCTGTGAATTTCCCTTCAGTAACGGAGTCAAATCCAGGGCTCTGTGTCTTCCTACAAGCAAGAGTTCTTCTGTGAAAAACCAAGTCACTTGTGGACTCAAAAGAAGTTACACATTGCACGAAGCTAACACATTTCACACTATTAACTCAAAAGCATTGGATGTAAGAGGAACTGTGGTTTGCATCAGTTTCATAAGCAGAGTTGAAGTAGATATGGCCCGTATGTGTAGGAAGCACAGTTCTTCAGTTCTTAGCACAATGTCATTTCCTGCTCTATTGGAGACTCTGGAATGCAGGAGCATGCTTCCTACTCTAAATCAGGGTGTGTCTCATGGATGAGAAAACTGTTCTGTATTTCCCTTCAAAAAAAGAATTAAACCCCAGCCTGTGTGTCTTCCTACAAGCAATAGTTCATTTCTGGTAAACCCAGTCACTTTTCGGCTCAAATAAAGAAACACAAACGATGAAGCCAACGTGTTCCTCACTATTAACTAAATAGTATGGAATGTAGGAGGAGGTGTGGTATGTATCAGTTTAATATGCAGAGTTGAACTAGATATGGTCCCTATGTATAGAAAACACAGTTCTTTAGTTCTGAGCACAGTTACATTTCCTGCTATTGGAGACTCTGGAAAGTAGGAGTGTCCTTCTTGGGCTAATGCAGGGTGTGTTTCATGGATGAGATTTCTGCTGTGAATTTCCCGTCAGTAACGTAGTGAAATCCATGGTTCTGTTTATTCTTACAAGCAAGAGTTCTTTGGTGAAAAACCAGGTCACTCGTGGGCACAAATGCAGTTACACATTGCATGAAGCTATCACATTTCTCTCTATTAACTGAAAAGCACTGGATGTAAGAAGAGCTGTGGTTAGTATCAGCTTCATAAGCAGAGTTGAACTATATATGGTCTGTATGTGTAGGAAACACAGCCGTTTTGTTCAGTGCAGACTCACGTTTCCTGCTGTATTTGAGACTCTGGAAAGCAGCAGCATGCTTCCTAATCTAAAGCACAGTGTGTTTCATGGATGAGAACACTGGTTTGAATTTCCCTTCAGAAACGGAGTTAAAACCAGGGCTCTGTGTCTTCCTACATGCAAGAGTTCCTTTCTGGAAAACCATCTCCCTATTGTGGTCAAATGAAGTTACACTTTGCACGAAGCTAACTCATTTCTCACTATTAACTAAAGAACATTGGATGTAAGTGGAGCTGTGGTTTGTATCAGTTTCATAAGCAGAGTTGAACCAGATATGGTCTGTATGAGTTGGAAACACAGTTCTGTAGTTCTGAGCACGCTTACTTTTCCTGCTCTACTGGACATTCTGGAAAGCACCAGTGTGCTAATGGCTCCAAAGGAGAGTGTGTTTCATGGATGAGAAGTCTGGTCTGAATTTCCCTTCAGTAAGGGAATTAAATCCCGGGCTCTGTGTCTTCCTATAAGCAAGTGTTCATTTCTGGAAAACCAACTCCCTCGTGTGGTCAAATGAAGTTACACATTGCACAAAGCAAACACATTTCTCACTATTAACTAAAGAGCTTTGGATATAAGAAGAGCTGTGGTTAGTATCAGCTTCATAAGCAGAGTTGAACTAGATATGGTCTGTATGTGTAGGAAACACAGCCGTTTTGTTCGGTGCAAACTCACGTTTCCTGGTGTATTGGAGATTCTGGAAAGCCGCAGCATG
The DNA here is from genome assembly GCA_949786405.1 of Onychomys arenicola. Lineage (NCBI taxonomy): Eukaryota > Metazoa > Chordata > Mammalia > Rodentia > Cricetidae > Onychomys > Onychomys arenicola. The sequence continues at coordinate 1,491,166 of CATKUM010000021.1, read as the reverse complement.
CTTCCTAATCTAAAGCAGAGTGTGTTTCATGGATGAGAACACTGGTTTGAATTTTCCTTCAGAAACGGAGTTAAATCCAGGGCTCTGTGTCTTCCTACAAGCAAGAGTACATTTCTGGTAAACCGAGTCACTTTTCGGCTCAAATGAAAACACACAGTTCACGAATCCAAAGCGTTTCTCAATATTAATTAAAGAGCATTGGATGTAAGGGGAGCTGTGGTTTGTATCAGTTTCATAAGCAGGTTGAACTAGATATGGTCCCTATGTATAGAAAACACAGTTCTTTAGTTCTGCGCACAGTTGCATTTCCTGCTATTGGAGACTCTGGAAAGCAGGAGCGTCCTTTTTGGGCTAATGCAGAGTGTGTTTCATGGATGAGGTTTCTGCTGTGAATTTCCCATCAGTAACGTAGTGAAATCCATGGTTCTATGTATTGCTATAAGCAAGAGTTCTTTGGTGAAAAACCAGGTCACTCGTGGGCACAAATGCAGTTACACATTGCATGAAGCTATCACATTTCTCTCTATTAACTGAAAAGCATTGGATGTAAGAGAAGCTGTGGTTTGTATCAGTTTCATAAGCAGAGTCAAACTAGATATGGTCTGTATGTGTAGGAAACACACTACTTTAGTTCTGAGCACGCTTACTTTTCCTGCTCTAGTGGACATTCTGGAAAGCACGAGTGTGCTAATGGCTCTAAAGGAGAGTGTGTTTCATGGATGAGAAGTCTGGTCTGAATTTCCCTTCAGTAAGTGAATTAAATCCGGGGCTCTGTGTCTTCCTACAAGCAAGTGTTCATTTCTGGAAAACCAACTCCCTAGTGTGGTCAAATGAAGTTACACATTGCACAAAGGAAACACAATTCTCATTATTAACTAAAGAGCTTTGGATGTAAGAAGAGCTGTGGTTAGTATCAGCTTCATAAGCAGAGTTGAACTAGATATGGTCTGTATGTGTAGGAAACACAGCCCTTTGGTTCGGCAAAGACTCACGTTTCCTGCTGTATTGGAGACTCTGGAAAGTAGGAGTATGCTTCCTATTCTAAAGCAGGGTGTGTTTCATGGATGAGAACACTGGTCTGAATTTCTCTTCAGAAACAGAGTTAAATGCTCTGCTCTGTGTCTTCCTACAAGCAAGAGTTCATTTCTGGTAAACCGAGTCACTTTTTGGTTCAAATGAAGACACACAGTTCACGAATCCAAAGCGTTTCTCACTATTAATTAAAGAGCTCTGGATGTAAGAGGAGCTGTGGTTTGTATCAGTTTCATAAGCAGAGTTGAACTAGATATGGTCCTTATGTGTAGGAAACACAGTCCAATTGTTCTGCGCAGACTGACGTTTCCTGCTGTATTGGAGACTCTGGAAAGCAGCAGCATGCTTCTTAATCTAAAGCAGAGTGTGTTTCATGGATGAGAACACTGGTTTGAATATCCCTTCAGAAACGGAGTTAAATCCCATGCTCTGTGTCTTTCTAAAGCAAGAGTTCATTTCTGGTAAACTGAGTCACTTTTCAGCTCAAATGAAAACACACAGTTCACGAATCCAAAGCATTTCTCACCATTAATTAAAGAGCTTTGGATGTAAGAACAACTGTGGTTTTTATCAGTTTCAAGCAGAGTTGAACTAGATATGGTACCTATGTGTAGAAAACAGTTCTTAATTCTGAGCACAGTCACGTTTCCTGCAGTATTGGAGACTCTGGAAAGCAGGAGCATGCTTCTTGCTCTGAAGCAGAGTGTGTTGCATGGATGAGATTTCTGCTGTGAATTTCCCATCAGTAATGGAGTCAAATCCAGGGCTCTGTGTCTTCCTACAAGCAAGAATTCATTCCTGGAAAACCAGGTGAATTTTGGGCTCAAATGATTTTTCACAGTTCAAGAACCCAACACGATTCTCACTTTTAACTAACGAGGATTTATGTGAGAGGAGCTGTGGTTCGTATCAGTTTCATAAGCAGAGTTGAACTACATATGGTCCCCATGAGTAGGAAACACAGTTCTTTCTTTCTGGGCATGCTCATGTTTCTTGCTGTATTGGAGACGCTGCAAAGAAGAGGTTGGTTCTTGCGTGAAAACAGAGTGTGTTTCATGGATGAGAACACTGGTCTGAATTTCCCTTCAGAAACGGAGTCAAACCCCAGCATCTGTGCCTCCCTAAAAGCAAGAGTTCATTTCTGGTAAACAAAGAGAATTTTGGCCTCAAATGAATTTACACAGTTCATGAACCCAACGCGAAACTCACTATTAACTAAATAGCATTTATGTAAGAAGAGTTTTGGTTATATCAGTTTCATAAGCAGAGTTGAACTACATATGATCCGTATTAGTAGGAAACACAGTTCTTTTTCTGGGCATGCTTATATTTCTTAGTGTATTGGAGACGATGGACAGAAGAGCTTGCTTCATGCATGAAAACAGAGTGTGTTTCATGGATGAGAACACTCATCTGAATTTCCCTTCAGAAACAGGGTTAAACCACAGGATATGTGTCTTCTTACAAGCAAGATTTCATTTCTGGTAAACAAAGAGAATTTTGGGCTCAAATGATTTTACACAGTACTGGAACACAACGCAATTCTCACTATATACTTAAGAGCATTTATGTAAGAGGAGCTGTGGTTTGTATCAGTTTCATAAGTAGAGTTGAACTACATATAGTCCGTATGAGTAGGAAACACAGTTCTTTTTTTCCGAGCATGAATAGGGTTCTTACTGTCTGTATTGGAGATGTTGGAAAGAAGAGTTTGCTTCATGCGTGAAAACAGAGTGTGTTTCATGGATAAGAACACTGGTCTGAAATTCTCTTCAGAAATGGATTTGAATGCCAGGATCAATGTCTTCCTACAAGCAAGAGTTCATTTCTGGTAAACAACGTGAACTTTGGGATCAAATGATTTCACACAGTTCACAAAACCATCGTGATACACACTATTAACTAAAGAGCATTTATGTAAGAGGAGCTGTGGTTTATAACAGTTTCATATGCAGAGTTGAACTACATATGGTGTGTATGAGAAGGAAACACAGTTCTTTTTTGAGGGCAAGCTCATGGTTCTTGCTGTATTGGAGACGCTGGAAAGAATAGCTTGCTTCTTGCATGAAAACAGTGTGTGTTTCATGGATGAGAACACTGGTCTGAATTTCCCATCAGAATCAGAGTTAAACCCCAGGATCTGTGTCTTCATACAAGCAAGAGTTCATTTCTGTAAACAAAGTGAATTTTGGCGTGAAATAATTTTACACATTTCTGGAACAAACGCGATTCTCAATATTAACTTAAGAGCATTTATATAAGAGGAGCTGTGGTTTGTATCAGTTTCATAAGCAGTGTTGAACTACATATGGTATGTATGAGAAGGAAACCCAGTTCCTTTTTTCTTGGCATGCTCATGGTTCTTGCTGTATTGTAGACGCTGGAAAGAAGAGCATGCTTCTTGCCTTAAAACAGAATGAGTTTCAGGGATGAGAACTCTGGTCTGAATATCTCTTCAGAAATGTAGTTAAACCCCATTATCTGTGTCTTCCTACAAGCAAGAGTTCATTTCTGGTAAACCCAGTGAATTTTGGGCTCAAATGATTTTACACTGTTCACAATCCCATCGCTATTCTCACTATTAACTAAAGAGCATTTATGTAAGAGGAGCTGCGTTTTGTATCAGTTTCATAAGCAGAGTTGAACTACATATGGTATGTATGAGTATGAAACACAGTTCCTTTTTTCAGAGCATGAATATGGTTCTTATTGTCTGTATTGGAGATGTTGGAAAGAAGACCTTGCTTTTTGCGTTAAAGCAGAGTGTGTTTCATGGATGAGAACACTGGTCTGAATTTCCCTTCAGAAACGGAGTTAAACCCCTGGATCTGTGACTTCCTACAAGCAAGAGTTCATTTCTTGTAAACCAAGTGAATTTAGGGCTCAAATGATTTTACACAGTTCTAGAACCCAATGTGATTCTCACTATTAACTATGGAGCATTTATGTAAGAGGAGCTGTGGTTTGTATCAGTTTCATAAGCAGAGTTGAACTACATATGTTCCGTATGAGTAGGAAACACAGGTTTTTATTTCTGGGCATGCTCATGTTTCTTGCTGTATTGGAGATGTTGGAAAGAAGAGCTTGTTTCTTGCATGAAAACAGAGTGTGTTTCATGGATGAGAACACTGGTCTGAATTTCCCTTCATAAACGGAGATAAACCCCATGTTCTGTGTCTTCCTACAAGTATGAGTTCATTTCTGGTAAACAACGTGAATTTTGGGGTCAAATGATTTTACACAGTTCACAAAACCAATGCGATTCTCACTATTAAATAAAGAGAATTTATGTAAGAGCAGCTGTGGTTTGTATCAGTTTCATAAGCAGAGTTGAACTGCATATGGTCTGTATGAGTAGGAAATACAGTTCTTTTTTTCTGGGCATGCTCAAGTTTCTTTCTGTATTGGAGACTATGGAAAGAAGAGCTTGTTTCTAGGGTGAAAACAGAGTGTGTTTCATGGAAGAGAACACTGGTCTGAATTTCCCATCAGAATCAGAATTAAACCCCAGGATCTGTGTCGTCCTACAAGCAAGGGTTCAATTCTGGTAAAGCCAGTGAATTTTGGGCTCAAATGATTTTACACTGTTCACAAACCCATCGCTATTCTCACTATTAACTAAAGAGCATTTATGTAAGAGGAGCTGTGGTTTGTATCAGTTTCATAAGCAGAGTTGAACTACATATGGTCCTTATGAGTAGGAAACACAGTTCTTTTTTTCACGGCATGAATATGGTTCTTACTGTCTTTATTGGAGATGTTGGAAAGAAGAACTTGCTTCTTTCGTGAAAACAGAGTGTGTTTCATGGATGAGAGCAGTGGTCTGAATTTCCCTTCAGAAACCTAGTTAAACACAGGATCTGTGTCTTCCTACAAGCAAGAGTTCATTTCTGGTAAACAACGTGAATTTTCGCCTCAAATGATTTTACACAGTTCAGGATCCCCACGCGATTCTCACTATTAACTAAAGGGCATTCATGTAAGAGGAGCTGTGGTTTGTATCGGTTTCATAAGCAGAGTTGAACTGCATATGGTCTGTATGAGTAGGAAACACAGTTCTTTTTTTCAGATCATGAATATGGTTCTTTCCGTCTGTATTGGAGACGTAGGAAAAAAGAGCTTGCTTCTTGCGTCAAAGCAGAGTGTGTTTCTTGGATGAGAACACTGGTCTTAATTTCCCTTCAGAAAGGGGGTTAAACCCCAGGATCTGTTTCTTTCTACAATCAAGATTTCTTTTCTGTTAAACAAAGTGAATTTTGGGTTCAAATGATTCTACACAGTTCTGGAATCCAACGCGATTCTCTATATTAACTAAAGAGCATTTATGTAAGAGGAGCTGCTGTTTGTATCAGTTTCATAAGCGGAGTTGAACTACATATGGTCCGTTTGAGTAGGAAACACAGTTCTTTTTTTCACGGCATGAATATGGTACTTACTGTCTGTATTGGAAATGTTGGAAAGAAGAGCTTGCTTCTTGCGTTAAAGCAGAGTGTGCTTCATGAATGAGAATACTGGACTAAATTTCCCTTCAGAAACAGAGTTAAACCCCAGGATCTGTGTCTTCCTACAAGCCAGGGTTCATTTCTGGTAAACCAATTGTATTTTGGGCTCAAATATATTTACACAGTTCAAGAACCCATTGCGATTCTCACTATTATCTAAAGAGCATTTATGTAATAGGAGCTGTGGTTTGTATCAGTTTCATAAGCAGAGTTGATCTACATATGGTCCGTATGAGTAGGAAACACTGTTCTCTTTAGAGGGCATGCTCATGGTTCTTGCTGTATTGGAGAAGCTGTAAAGAAGAGCTTGCTTCTTGCGTTAAAACAGAGTGTGTTTCATGGATGAGAACACTGGTCTGAATTTCCCTTCAGAAACCGAGTTAAACCCCAGGATCTGTGTCTATCTACAAGCAGGAGTTCATTTCTGGTAAACCAAGTGAATTTGGGGCTCAAATGGTTTTACACAGTATGGAACCCAACGCGATTCTCACTATTAACTAAAGAGCATTTATGTAAGAGGAGCTGTGGTTTGTATCAGTTTCATCAGCAGAGTTGAACTACATATGGTCCGTTTGAGTAGGAAACACAGTTCTTTTTTTCAGGGCATGAATATGGTACTTACTGTCTGTATTGGAGATGTTGGAAAGAAGAGCTTGCTTCTTGCGTTAAAGCAGAGTGTGCTTCATGGATGAGAAATCTGGACTAAATTTCCCTTCAGAAACAGAGTTAAAACCCAGCATCTGTGCCTTCCTACAAGCAAGAGTTTATATCTGGTAAACCAAGTGAATTTTTGGCTCAAATGGTTTTACATAGTGCGAGAACCTAATGCGATTCTCACTATTAACTAAAGAGCATTTATGTAAGAGGAGCTGTGGTTTGTATCAGGTTCATAAGGAGAGTTGAACTACATATGGTCTGCATAGGTAGGAAACACGGTTCTTTGTTTCAGGGCATGCTCATGTTTCTTGCTATATTTCAGAAGCTGGAAGGAAGAGCTTGCTTCTTGCGTGAAAACAGACTGTGTTTCATGGATGAGAGCAGTGGTCTGAATTTCCCTTCAGAAATGGAGTTAAAACCCAGGATCTGTGTCTTCCTAAAAACAAGAGGTCATTTCTGGTAAACCCAGTGAATTTTTGGGGTCAAATGATTTTATTCTGTTCACAATCCCATCGCTATTCTCACTATTAACTAAAGAGCATTTATCTTAGAGGAGTTGTGGTTTATATCAGTTTCATAAGCAGAGTTGAACTACATATGGTCCGTATGAGTAGGAAACACAGTTCTTTTTTTCAGGGCATGAATATGGTTCTTACTGTCTGTATTGGAGCTGTTGGAAAGAAGAGCTTGCTTCTTGCGTTAAAACAGAATATGTTTCATGGCTGAGAACACTGGTCTGAATTTCCCTTCAGAAATGGAGTTAAACCTCAGGATCTGTGTCCAACTACAACCAAGACATCATGTCTGGTAAACACAGTGAATTTTGGGCTCAAGTGATTTTACACAGTTCATCAACCCAATGCGTTTCTCACTATTAAGTAAAGAGCATTTATGTAAGAGGAGCTGTGGTTTGTATCAGTTTCATAAGCAGAGTTGAACTGCATATGGTCTGTATGAGTAGGAAATACAGTTCTTTTTTTCTGGGCATGCTCAAGTTTCTTGCTGTATTGGAGACGGTGGAAAGAAGAGCTTGTTTCTAGGGTGAAAACAGAGTGTGTTTCATGGAAGAGAACACTGGTCTGAATTTCCCATCAGAATCAGAGTTAAACCCCAGGATCTGTGTCGTCCTACAAGCAAGGGTTCATTTCTGGTAAAGCCAGTGAATTTTGGGCTCAAATGATTTTACACAGTTCAGGATCCCCACGCGATTCTCACTATTAACTTAAGAGCATTTTTGTAAGAGGAGCTGTGGTTTGTATAGGTTTCATAAGCAGATTTGATCTACATATGGTCTGTATGAGTAGCAAACACAGTTCTTTTTAGAGGGCATGCTCATGGTTCTTGCTGTATTTGAGACGATGGAAAGAAGAGCTTGCTTCTAGCATTAAAATAGAGTGTTTTACATGGATGAGAACACTGGTCTGAATTTCCCTTTCAGAAACGGAGTTAAACACAGGATCTGTGTCTTCCTACAAGCAAGAGTTCATTTCTGGTGAACAACGTGAATTTTGGCCTCAAATGATAATACACAGTTCACAAACCCATCGCGATTCTCACTATTAACTAAAGAGCATTCATGTAAGAGGAGCTGTGGTTTGTATCAGTTTCATAAGCAGAGTTTAACTGCATATGGTCCGTATGAGTAGGAAACACAGTTCTTTTTTTCAGGGCATGAGTATGGTTCTTACAGTCTGAATTGGAGACGTTGGAAAGAAGAGCTTGCTTCTTGCATTAAAGCAGAGTGTGTGTCATGGATGAGAACACTGGCCTTAATTTCCCTTCAGAAACGGAGGCAACCACCAGGATCTGTATCTTCCTACAAGCAAGAGTTCTTTTCTGGTAAACAGCATGAACTTTGGGATCAAATGATTTTACACAGTTCACACACCCATCGCGATTCTCACTATTAACCTAAGACCATTTATGTAAGAAGAACTGTGGTTTGTATCAGTTTCATAAGCCGAGTTGAACAACATAAGGTCCGTATGAGTAGAAAACACAGTTCTCTTTTTTTAGGGCATGAATATGGTTCTTACTGTCTGTATTGGAGATGTTGGAAAGAAGAGCTTGCTTCGTGCGTTAAAGCAGAGTGTGCTTCATGGATGAGAACACTGGACTAAATTTCCCTTCAGAAACAGAGTTAAACCCCAGGATCTGTGTATTCATACAAGCAAGAGTTCATTTCTGGTAAACCAAGTGAATTTTAGGCTCAAATGATTTTACACAGTTCAAGAACCCATTGCGATACTCACTATTATCTAAAGAGTATTTATGTAAGAGGAGCTGTGGTTTGAATCAGTTTCATAAGCAGAGTTGAACTACATATGGTCCGTATGAGTAGGAAACACAGTTCTTTTTTTCAGGGCATGAATATGGTTCTTACTGTCTGTATTGGAGATGTTGGAAAGAAGAGCATGCTCCTTGCGTGAAAACAGAGTGTGTTTCATGGATGAGAGCAGTGGTCTGAATTTCCCTTCAGAAACGGAGTTAAACACAGGATCTGTGTCTTCCTACAAGCAAGAGTTCATTTCTGGTAAACAACGTGAATTTTGGCCTCAAATGATTTTACACAGTTCAGGATCCCCACGCGATTCTCACTATTAACTTAAGAGCATTTATGTAAGAGGAGCTGTAGTTTGTATCAGTTTCATAAGCAGAGTTGATCTACATATGGTCCGTATGAGTAGGAAACACAGTTCTTTTTAGAGGGCATGCTCATGGTTCTTGCTGTATTTGAGACGATGGAAAGAAGAGATTGCTTCTAGCATTAAAACAGAGTGTTTTTCATGGATGAGAACACTGGTCTGAATTTCCCTTTCAGAAACGGAGTTAAACACAGGATCTGTGTCTTCCAACAGCAAGAGTTCATTTCTGGTAAACAACGTGAACTTTGGGATAAAATGATTTCACACAGTTCACAAAACGATCGCGATTCGCACTATTAACTAAAGAGCATTTGTGTAAGAGGAGCTGTGGTTTGTATCAGTTTGATAAGCAGTGTTGAACGACATATGGTATGTATGAGTAGGAAAGCCAGTTCCCTTTTTCTTGGAATGGTCATGGTTCTTGCTGTATTGTAGACTCTGGAAAGAAGAGCATGCTTCTTACTTTAAAACATAATGTGTTTCAGGGATTAGAACTCTTGTCTTAATTTCCCTTCAGAAATTGAGTTAAACCCCAGGATCTGAGTCTTCCTACAAGCAAGAGTTTATTTCTGGTAAACAAGGTGAATTTTGGGATCAAATGATATTACACAGTTCACAAACCCATCGCGATTCTCACTATTCACTAAAGAGCATTGATGTAAGAGGAGCTGTGGTTTGTATCAGTCTCATAAGCAGAGTTGAACTACATATGGTCCGTATGAGTTGGAAACACAGTTCTTTTTTTCAGATCATGAATATGGTTCTTATTGTCTGTATTGGAGACATTGTAAAGAAGAGCTTCCTTCTTGCGTTGAAGCAGAGGCTGTTTCATGGATCAGAACACTGGTCTGATTTTCCCATCAGAATCAGAGTTAAACTTCATGATCTGTGTCTTCCTACAAGCAAGAGTTCATTTCTGGTAAACAACGTGAACTTTGGGATCAAATGATTTCACACAGTTCACAAACCCATCACGATTCTCACTATTAAATAAAGAGAATTTATGTAAGAGGAGCTGTGGTTTGTATCGGTTTCATAAGCAGAGTTGAACTGCATATGGTCTGTATGAGTAGGAAACACAGTTCTTTTTTTCAGATCATGAATATGGTTCTTTCCGTCTGTATTGGAGACGTAGGAAAAAAGAGCTTGCTTCTTGCGTCAAAGCAGAGTGTGTTTCTTGGATGAGAACACTGGTCTTAATTTCCCTTCAGAAAGGGGGTTAAACCCCAGGATCTGTTTCTTTCTACAATCAAGATTTCTTTTCTGTTAAACAAAGTGAATTTTGGGTTCAAATGATTCTACACAGTTCTGGAATCCAACGCGATTCTCTATATTAACTAAAGAGCATTTATGTAAGAGGAGCTGCTGTTTGTATCAGTTTCATAAGCGGAGTTGAACTACATATGGTCCGTTTGAGTAGGAAACACAGTTCTTTTTTTCAAGGCATGAATATGGTACTTACTGTCTGTATTGGAAATGTTGGAAAGAAGAGCTTGCTTCTTGCGTTAAAGCAGAGTGTGCTTCATGAATGAGAATACTGGACTAAATTTCCCTTCAGAAACAGAGTTAAACCCCAGGATCTGTGTCTTCCTACAAGCCAGGGTTCATTTCTGGTAAACCAATTGTATTTTGGGCTCAAATATATTTACCCAGTTCAAGAACCCATTGCGATTCTCACTATTATCTAAAGAGCATTTATGTAATAGGAGCTGTGGTTTGTATCAGTTTCATAAGCAGAGTTGATCTACATATGGTCCGTATGAGTAGGAAACACTGTTCTCTTTAGAGGGCATGCTCATGGTTCTTGCTGTATTGGAGAAGCTGTAAAGAAGAGCTTGCTTCTTGCGTTAAAACAGAGTGTGTTTCATGGATGAGAACACTGGTCTGAATTTCCCTTCAGAAACCGAGTTAAACCCCAGGATCTGTGTCTATCTACAAGCAGGAGTTCATTTCTGGTAAACCAAGTGAATTTGGGGCTCAAATGGTTTTACACAGTCTGGAACCCAACGCGATTCTCACTATTAACTAAAGAGCATTTATGTAAGAGGAGCTGTGGTTTGTATCAGTTTCATCAGCAGAGTTGAACTACATTTGGTCCGTTTGAGTAGGAAACACAGTTCTTTTTTTCAGGGCATGAATATGGTACTTACTGTCTGTATTGGAGATGTTGGAAAGAAGAGCTTGCTTCTTGCGTTAAAGCAGAGTGTGCTTCATGGATGAGAATCCTGGACTAAATTTCCCTTCAGAAACAGAGTTAAAACCCAGCATCTGTGCCTTCCTACAAGCAAGAGTTTATATCTGGTAAACCAAGTGAATTTTTGGCTCAAATGGTTTTACATAGTGCGAGAACCTAATGCGATTCTCACTATTAACTAAAGAGCATTTATATAAGAGGAGCTGTGGTTTGTATCAGGTTCATAAGGAGAGTTGAACTACATATGGTCTGCATAGGTAGGAAACACGGTTCTTTTTTTCAGGGCATGCTCATGTTTCTTGCTATATTTCAGAAGCTAGAAGGAAGAGCTTGCTTCTTGAGTGAAAACAGACTGTGTTTCATGGATGAGAGCAGTGGTCTGATATTCCCTTCAGAAATGGAGTTAAAACCCAGGATCTGTGTCTTCCTAAAAACAAGAGGTCATTTCTGGTAAACCCAGTGAATTTTTGGGGTCAAATGATTTTATACTGTTCACAATCCCATCGCTATTCTCACTATTAACTAAAGAGCATTTATCTTAGAGGAGTTGTGGTTTATATCAGTTTCATAAGCAGAGTTGAACTACATATGGTCCGTATGAGTAGGAAACACAGTTCTTTTTTTCAGGGCATGAATATGGTTCTTACTGTCTGTATTGGAGCTGTTGGAAAGAAGAGCTTGCTTCTTGCGTTAAAACAGAATATGTTTCATGGCTGAGAACACTGGTCTGAATTTCCCTTCAGAAATGGAGTTAAACCTCAGGATCTGTGTCCAACTACAACCAAGACATCATGTCTGGTAAACACAGAGAATTTTGGGCTCAAGTGATTTTACACAGTTCATCAACCCAATGCGTTTCTCACTATTAAGTAAAGAGCATTTATGTAAGAGGAGCTGTGGTTTGTATCAGTTTCATAAGCAGAGTTGAACTGCATATGGTCTGTATGAGTAGGAAATACAGTTCTTTTTTTCTGGGCATGCTCAAGTTTCTTGCTGTATTGGAGACGGTGGAAAGAAGAGCTTGTTTCTAGGGTGAAAACAGAGTGTGTTTCATGGAAGAGAACACTGTCTGAATTTCCCATCAGAATCAGAGTTAAACCCCAGGATCTGTGTCGTCCTACAAGCAAGGGTTCATTTCTGGTAAAGCAGGTGAATTTTGGGCTCAAATGATTTTACACAGTTCAGGATCCCCACGCGATTCTCACTATTAACTTAAGAGCATTTATGTAAGAGGAGCTGTGGTTTGTATAGGTTTCATAAGCAGATTTGATCTACATATGGTCTGTATGAGTAGCAAACACAGTTCTTTTTAGAGGGCATGCTCATGGTTCTTGCTGTATTTGAGACGATGGAAAGAAGAGCTTGCTTCTAGCATTAAAATAGAGTGTTTTACATGGATGAGAACACTGGTCTGAATTTCCCTTTCAGAAACGGAGTTAAACACAGGATCTGTGTCTTCCTACAAGCAAGAGTTCATTTCTGGTGAACAACGTGAATTTTGGCCTCAAATGATAATACACAGTTCACAAACCCATCGCGATTCTCACTATTAACTAAAGAGCATTCATGTAAGAGGAGCTGTGGTTTGTATCAGTTTCATAAGCAGAGTTTAACTGCATATGGTCCGTATGAGTAGGAAACACAGTTCTTTTTTTCAGGGCATGAGTATGGTTCTTACAGTCTGAATTGGAGACGTTGGAAAGAAGAGCTTGCTTCTTGCATTAAAGCAGAGTGTGTGTCATGGATGAGAACACTGGCCTTAATTTCCCTTCAGAAACGGAGGCAACCACCAGGATCTGTATCTTCCTACAAGCAAGAGTTCTTTTCTGGTAAACAGCATGAACTTTGGGATCAAATGATTTTACACAGTTCACACACCCATCGCGATTCTCACTATTAACCTAAGACCATTTATGTAAGAAGAACTGTGGTTTGTATCAGTTTCATAAGCCGAGTTGAACAACATAAGGTCCGTATGAGTAGAAAACACAGTTCTCTTTTTTTAGGGCATGAATATGGTTCTTACTGTCTGTATTGGAGATGTTGGAAAGAAGAGCTTGCTTCGTGCGTTAAAGCAGAGTGTGCTTCATGGATGAGAACACTGGACTAAATTTCCCTTCAGAAACAGAGTTAAACCCCAGGATCTGTGTATTCATACAAGCAAGAGTTCATTTCTGGTAAACCAAGTGAATTTTAGGCTCAAATGATTTTACACAGTTCAAGAACCCATTGCGATACTCACTATTATCTAAAGAGTATTTATGTAAGAGGAGCTGTGGTTTGAATCAGTTTCATAAGCAGAGTTGAACTACATATGGTCCGTATGAGTAGGAAACACAGTTCTTTTTTTCAGGGCATGAATATGGTTCTTACTGTCTGTATTGGAGATGTTGGAAAGAAGAGCATGCTCCTTGCGTGAAAACAGAGTGTGTTTCATGGATGAGAGCAGTGGTCTGAATTTCCCTTCAGAAACGGAGTTAAACACAGGATCTGTGTCTTCCTACAAGCAAGAGTTCATTTCTGGTAAACAACGTGAATTTTGGCCTCAAATGATTTTACACAGTTCAGGATCCCCACGCGATTCTCACTATTAACTTAAGAGCATTTATGTAAGAGGAGCTGTAGTTTGTATCAGTTTCATAAGCAGAGTTGATCTACATATGGTCCGTATGAGTAGGAAACACAGTTCTTTTTAGAGGGCATGCTCATGGTTCTTGCTGTATTTGAGACGATGGAAAGAAGAGATTGCTTCTAGCATTAAAACAGAGTGTTTTTCATGGATGAGAACACTGGTCTGAATTTCCCTTTCAGAAACGGAGTTAAACACAGGATCTGTGTCTTCCAACAGCAAGAGTTCATTTCTGGTAAACAACGTGAACTTTGGGATAAAATGATTTCACACAGTTCACAAAACGATCGCGATTCGCACTATTAACTAAAGAGCATTTGTGTAAGAGGAGCTGTGGTTTGTATCAGTTTGATAAGCAGTGTTGAACGACATATGGTATGTATGAGTAGGAAAGCCAGTTCCCTTTTTCTTGGAATGGTCATGGTTCTTGCTGTATTGTAGACTCTGGAAAGAAGAGCATGCTTCTTACTTTAAAACATAATGTGTTTCAGGGATTAGAACTCTTGTCTTAATTTCCCTTCAGAAATTGAGTTAAACCCCAGGATCTGAGTCTTCCTACAAGCAAGAGTTTATTTCTGGTAAACAAGGTGAATTTTGGGATCAAATGATATTACACAGTTCACAAACCCATCGCGATTCTCACTATTCACTAAAGAGCATTGATGTAAGAGGAGCTGTGGTTTGTATCAGTCTCATAAGCAGAGTTGAACTACATATGGTCCGTATGAGTTGGAAACACAGTTCTTTTTTTCAGATCATGAATATGGTTCTTATTGTCTGTATTGGAGACATTGTAAAGAAGAGCTTCCTTCTTGCGTTGAAGCAGAGGCTGTTTCATGGATCAGAACACTGGTCTGATTTTCCCATCAGAATCAGAGTTAAACTTCATGATCTGTGTCTTCCTACAAGCAAGAGTTCATTTCTGGTAAACAACGTGAACTTTGGGATCAAATGATTTCACACAGTTCACAAACCCATCACGATTCTCACTATTAAATAAAGAGAATTTATGTAAGAGGAGCTGTGGTTTGTATCGGTTTCATAAGCAGAGTTGAACTGCATATGGTCTGTATGAGTAGGAAACACAGTTCTTTTTTTCAGATCATGAATATGGTTCTTTCCGTCTGTATTGGAGACGTAGGAAAAAAGAGCTTGCTTCTTGCGTCAAAGCAGAGTGTGTTTCTTGGATGAGAACACTGGTCTTAATTTCCCTTCAGAAAGGGGGTTAAACCCCAGGATCTGTTTCTTTCTACAATCAAGATTTCTTTTCTGTTAAACAAAGTGAATTTTGGGTTCAAATGATTCTACACAGTTCTGGAATCCAACGCGATTCTCTATATTAACTAAAGAGCATTTATGTAAGAGGAGCTGCTGTTTGTATCAGTTTCATAAGCGGAGTTGAACTACATATGGTCCGTTTGAGTAGGAAACACAGTTCTTTTTTTCAAGGCATGAATATGGTACTTACTGTCTGTATTGGAAATGTTGGAAAGAAGAGCTTGCTTCTTGCGTTAAAGCAGAGTGTGCTTCATGAATGAGAATACTGGACTAAATTTCCCTTCAGAAACAGAGTTAAACCCCAGGATCTGTGTCTTCCTACAAGCCAGGGTTCATTTCTGGTAAACCAATTGTATTTTGGGCTCAAATATATTTACCCAGTTCAAGAACCCATTGCGATTCTCACTATTATCTAAAGAGCATTTATGTAATAGGAGCTGTGGTTTGTATCAGTTTCATAAGCAGAGTTGATCTACATATGGTCCGTATGAGTAGGAAACACTGTTCTCTTTAGAGGGCATGCTCATGGTTCTTGCTGTATTGGAGAAGCTGTAAAGAAGAGCTTGCTTCTTGCGTTAAAACAGAGTGTGTTTCATGGATGAGAACACTGGTCTGAATTTCCCTTCAGAAACCGAGTTAAACCCCAGGATCTGTGTCTATCTACAAGCAGGAGTTCATTTCTGGTAAACCAAGTGAATTTGGGGCTCAAATGGTTTTACACAGTCTGGAACCCAACGCGATTCTCACTATTAACTAAAGAGCATTTATGTAAGAGGAGCTGTGGTTTGTATCAGTTTCATCAGCAGAGTTGAACTACATTTGGTCCGTTTGAGTAGGAAACACAGTTCTTTTTTTCAGGGCATGAATATGGTACTTACTGTCTGTATTGGAGATGTTGGAAAGAAGAGCTTGCTTCTTGCGTTAAAGCAGAGTGTGCTTCATGGATGAGAATCCTGGACTAAATTTCCCTTCAGAAACAGAGTTAAAACCCAGCATCTGTGCCTTCCTACAAGCAAGAGTTTATATCTGGTAAACCAAGTGAATTTTTGGCTCAAATGGTTTTACATAGTGCGAGAACCTAATGCGATTCTCACTATTAACTAAAGAGCATTTATATAAGAGGAGCTGTGGTTTGTATCAGGTTCATAAGGAGAGTTGAACTACATATGGTCTGCATAGGTAGGAAACACGGTTCTTTTTTTCAGGGCATGCTCATGTTTCTTGCTATATTTCAGAAGCTGGAAGGAAGAGCTTGCTTCTTGAGTGAAAACAGACTGTGTTTCATGGATGAGAGCAGTGGTCTGAATTTCCCTTCAGAAATGGAGTTGAAACCCAGGATCTGTGTCTTCCTAAAAACAAGAGGTCATTTCTGGTAAACCCAGTGAATTTTTGGGGTCAAATGATTTTATACTGTTCACAATCCCATCGCTATTCTCACTATTAACTAAAGAGCATTTATCTTAGAGGAGTTGTGGTTTATATCAGTTTCATAAGCAGAGTTGAACTACATATGGTCCGTATGAGTAGGAAACACAGTTCTTTTTTTCAGGGCATGAATATGGTTCTTACTGTCTGTATTGGAGCTGTTGGAAAGAAGAGCTTGCTTCTTGCGTTAAAACAGAATATGTTTCATGGCTGAGAACACTGGTCTGAATTTCCCTTCAGAAATGGAGTTAAACCTCAGGATCTGTGTCCAACTACAACCAAGACATCATGTCTGGTAAACACAGAGAATTTTGGGCTCAAGTGATTTTACACAGTTCATCAACCCAATGCGTTTCTCACTATTAAGTAAAGAGCATTTATGTAAGAGGAGCTGTGGTTTGTATCAGTTTCATAAGCAGAGTTGAACTGCATATGGTCTGTATGAGTAGGAAATACAGTTCTTTTTTTCTGGGCATGCTCAAGTTTCTTGCTGTATTGGAGACGGTGGAAAGAAGAGCTTGTTTCTAGGGTGAAAACAGAGTGTGTTTCATGGAAGAGAACACTGTCTGAATTTCCCATCAGAATCAGAGTTAAACCCCAGGATCTGTGTCGTCCTACAAGCAAGGGTTCATTTCTGGTAAAGCAGGTGAATTTTGGGCTCAAATGATTTTACACAGTTCAGGATCCCCACGCGATTCTCACTATTAACTTAAGAGCATTTATGTAAGAGGAGCTGTGGTTTGTATCAGTTTCATAAGCCGAGTTGAACTACATAAGGTCCGTATGAGTAGAAAACACAGTTCTCTTTTTTTAGGGCATGAATATGGTTCTTACTGTCTGTATTGGAGATGTTGGAAAGAAGAGCTTGCTTCGTGCGTTAAAGCAGAGTGTGCTTCATGGATGAGAACACTGGACTAAATTTCCCTTCAGAAACAGAGTTAAACCCCAGGATCTGTGTATTCATACAAGCAAGAGTTCATTTCTGGTAAACCAAGTGAATTTTAGGCTCAAATGATTTTACACAGTTCAAGAACCCATTGCGATACTCACTATTATCTAAAGAGCATTTATGTAAGAGGAGCTGTGGTTTGAATCAGTTTCATAAGCAGAGCTGAACTACATATGGTCCGTATGAGTAGGAAACACAGTTCTTTTTTTCAGGGCATGAATATGGTTCTTACTGTCTGTATTGGAGATGTTGGAAAGAAGAGCTAGCTTCGTGCATGAAAACAGAGTGTGTTTCATGGATGAGAGCAGTGGTCTGAATTTCCCTTCAGAAACGGAGTTAAACACAGGATCTGTGTCTTCCTACAAGCAAGAGTTCATTTCTGGTAAACAACGTGAATTTTGGCCTCAAATGATTTTACACAGTTCAGGATCCCCACGCGATTCTCACTATTAACTTAAGAGCATTTATGTAAGAGGAGCTGTAGTTTGTATCAGTTTCATAAGCAGAGTTGATCTACATATGGTCCGTATGAGTAGGAAACACAGTTCTTTTTAGAGGGCATGCTCATGGTTCTTGCTGTATTTGAGACGATGGAAAGAAGAGCTTGCTTCTAGCATTAAAACAGAGTGTTTTTCATGGATGAGAACACTGGTCTGAATTTCACTTTCAGAAACGGAGTTAAACACAGGATCTGTGTCTTCCTTCAAGCAAGAGTTCATTTCTGGTAAACAACGTGAATTTTGTCCTCAAATGATATTACACAGTTCACAAACCCACCGCGATTCTCACTATTAACTAAAGAGCATTCATGTAAGAAGAGGTGTGGTTTGTATCATTCTTTTAAGCAGAGTTGAACTACATATGGTCCGTATGAGTAGGAAACACAGTTCTTTTTTTCAGATCATGAATATGGTTCTTTCCGTCTGTATTGGAGACGTTGGAAAAAAGAGCTTGCTTCTTGCGTTGAAGCAGAGTCTGTTTCATGGATCAGAACACTGGTCTGAATTTCCCTTCAGAAATGGAGTTAAACCTCATGATCAGTGTCTTCCAACAGCAAGAGCTCATTTCTGGTAAACAACGTGAACTTTGGGATCAAATGATTTCACACAGTTCACAAAATGATCGCGATTCGCACTATTAACTAAAGAGCATTTGTTTAAGAGGAGCTGTGGTTTGTATCAGTTTGTAAGCAGTGTTGAACTACATATGGTATATATGTGTAGGAAAGCCAGTTCCCTTTTTCTTGGTATGGTCATGGTTCTTGCTGTATTGTAGACTCTGGAAAGAAGAGCATGCTTCTTACTTTAAAACATAATGTGTTTCAGGGATGAGAACTCTTGTCTTAATTTCCCTTCAGAAATTGAGTTAAACCCCAGGATCTGTGTCTTCCTACAAGCAAGAGTTTATTTCTGGTAAACAAGGTGAATTTTGGGATCAAATGATATTACACAGTTCACAAACTCTTCGCAATTCTCACTATTCAATAAAGAGCATTGATGTAAGAGGAGCTGTGGTTTGTATCAGTCTCATAAGCAGAGTTGAACTACATATGGTCCGTATGAGTAGGAAACACAGTTCTTTTTTTCACGGCATGAATATGGTTCTTACTGTCTGTATTGGAGACGTTGGAAAGAAGAACTTGCTTCTTGCGTTGAAGCAGAGTCTGTTTCATGGATCACAACACTGGTCTGATTTTCCCATCAGAATCAGAGTTAAACCTCATGATCTGTGTCTTCCTACAAGCAAGAATTCATTTCTGGTAAACAACGTGAACTTTGGGATCAAATGATTTCACACAGTTCACAAAACGATCGCGATTCGCTCTATTAACTAAAGAGCATTTGTGTCAGAGGAGCTGTGGTTTGTATCAGTTTCATATGCAGAGTTGAACTACATATGGTCCGTATGAGTAGGAAACACAGTTCTTTTTTTCAGGGCATGAATATGGTTCTTACTGTCTGTATTGGAGATGTTGGAAAGAAGAGCTTGCTTCTTGCGTTAAAGCAGAGTGTGTTTCATGGATGACAACACTGGTCTTAATTTGCCTTCAGAAAGGTGGTTAAACCCCAGGATCTGTTTCATTCTACAATCAAGATTTCATTTCGGTTAAACAAAGTGAATTTTGGGTTCAAATGATTCTACACAGTTCTGGAACCCAACGCGATTCTCTATATTAACTAAAGAGCATTTATGTAAGAGGAGCTGCAGTTTGTATCAGTTTCATAAGCAGAGTTGATCTACATATGGTCCGTATGAGTAGGAAACACAGTTCTTTTTAGAGGGCATGCTCATGGTTCTTGCTGTATTGGAGAAGCTGTAAAGAAGAGCTTGCTTCTTGCGTTTAAACAGAGTGTTTTTCACGGATGAGAACACTGGTCTGAATTTCCCTTCAGAAACGGAGTTAAACCCCAGGATCTGTGTCTATCTACAAGCAGGAGTTCATTTCTGGTTAACCAAGTGAATTTGGGGCTCAAATGATTTTACACAGTCTGGAACCCAACGCGATTCTCACTATTAACTAAAGAGCATTTATGTAAGAGGAGCTGTGGTTTGTATCAGTTTCATCAGCAGAGTTGAACTACTTATGGTCCGTTTGAGTTGGAAACACAGTTCTTTTTTTCAGGGCATGAATATGGTACTTACTGTCTGTATTGGAGATGTTGGAAAGAAGAGCTTGCTTCTTGCGTTAAAGCAGAGTGTGCTTCATGAATGAGAATACTGGACTAAATTTCCCTTCAGAAACAGAGTTAAAACCCAGGATCTGTCCCTTCCTACAAGCAAGAGTTTATATCTGGTAAATCATGTGAATTTTGGGCTCAAATGGTTTTACATAGTGCGAGAACCTAACGCGATTCTCACTATTAACTAAAGAGCATTTATGTAAGATGAGCTGTGGTTTGTATCAGGTTCATAATGAGAGTTGAACTACATATGGTCCGCATAGGTAGGAAACACAGTTCTTTATTTCAGGGCATGCTCATGTTTCTTGCTATATTGCAGAAGCTGGAAGGAAGAGCTTGCTTCGTGCGTCAAAACAGACTGTGTTTCATGGATGAGAGCAGTGGTCTGAATTTCCCTTCAGAAATGGAGTTAAAACCCAGGATTTGTGTCTTCCTAAAAATAAGAGGTCATTTCTGGTAAACCCAGTGAATTTTTGGGGTCAAATGATTTTATACTGTTCACAATCCCATCGCTATTCTCACTATTAACTAAAGAGCATTTATCTTAGAGGAGTTGTGGTTTATATCAGTTTCATAAGCAGAGTTGAACTACATATGGTCCGTATGACTAGGAAATCCAGTTCTTTTTTTCAGGGCATGAATATGGTTCTTACTGTATGTATTGGAACTGTTGGAAAGAAGAGCTTGCTTCTTGCGTTAAAACAGAATATATTTCATGGCTGAGAACGCTGGTCTGAATTTCCCCTCAGAAATGGAGTTCAACCTCAGGATCTGTGTCTATCTACAAGCAAGAGTTCTTTTCTTTTAAAACCAGTGAATTTTGTGCTCAAGTGATTTTACACAGTTCAAGAACCGAACGCCTTTCTCACTATTAACTAAAGAGCATTTATGTAAGAGGAGCTGTGGTTTGTATCAGTTTCATAAGGAGAGTTTAACTAAATATAGTCCCTATGCACACGGTTCTTGCTGTATTGGAGAAGCTGGAAAGAAGAGCTTGCTTCCTGCGTTAAAACAGAGTGTGTTTCATGGATAAGAACACTGGTTAGAATTTCCCTTCATAAACGGAGTTAAACCACAGGATCTGAGTCTTCCTACAAGCAAGATTTCATTTCTGGTAAACAATGTGATTTTTGGGCTCAAATGGTTTTACACAGTTCATGAACCCAACGCGATTCTCTCTATTAACTAAAGAGCATTGATATAAGTGGAGCAGTGGTTTGTATCAGTTTCATAAGCAGAGGTGAACTGCATATGGTCCCTATGAGTAGGAAACACAGTTCTTCTTTTCTGGGCATGCTCATGGTTCTTGCTTTATTGGAGACGCTGGAAAGAAGAGGATGCCTCTTGCGTTAAATCTCCCTTGTTCCATGGATGAGAACACTGGTCTGAATTTCCCTTCAGCAACTGAGTTAAACTAAGGCTCGGTTTCTTCCTACCAGCAAGAGTTAATTTTTGGTAAACCCAGTGAATTTTGGACACATGTGATTTTACACTGTTCACTAACCCAACGCCTTTCTCACTATTAACTAAAAGCATTTATTTAAGAGGAGCTGTTGTTTGTATCAGTTTCATAAGCAGAGGTTAACGAAATATGGTCCATATGAGTAAGAAATACAGTTCTTTTTTTCTGGGCATGCTCATGGTTCTTGCTGTATTGGAGATGATGGAAAGAAGAGCTTGCTTCCTGCTTTAAAACAGAGTGTGTTTCATGGATGAGAACACTGGTCTGAATTTCCCTTCATAAACGGAGTTAAACCACAGGATCTGTGTCTTCCTACAAGCAAGATTTCAATTCTGGTAAACAATGTGAATTTTGGGCTCAAATGATTTTACACAATTCACGAACCCAACGTGATTCTCACTATTAACTGAGTAGCATTTATGTAAGTGGAGCTGTGGTTTGTATCAGTTTCATAAGCAGAGTTGAACTGCATATGGTCCCTATGAGTAGGAAACACCATTCTTTTCTGGGCATGCTCATGGTTCTTGCTGTATGGAGACGCTGGAAAGAAGAGCTCGCTTCTTGCGTGAAAACAGAATGTGTTTCATGGATGAGAACACTGGTCTGAATTTCCCTTCAGAAACGGAGTTAAACCTCAGGATATGTGTCCTCCTACAAGCAAGACATCATTTCTGGTAAACACAGTGAATTTTGTGCTCAAGTGATTCTACACAGTTCACGAACCCAAGGCCTTTCTCACTATTAACTAAAGAGCATTTATGTAAGAGGAGCTGTGGTTTGTATTTGTTTCATAAGCAGAGTTGAACTGCATATGGTCCTTATGAGTAGGAAACACAGTTCTTCTGTTCTGGGCGTGCTCATGATTCTTGCTGTATTGTAAACTCTGGAAAGAAGAGCTTCCTTCTTGTGTTAAAACAGTGGGTTTCATGGATGATAACACTGGTCTGAATTTCCCTTCAGAAACTGAGTTAAACCCCAGGTTCTGGGTCTTCCTTCAAGCAAGAGATCATTTCCATGCAATCGCCCGATTTTTGGGATCAAATGATTTTACACAGTTCACAAACCCATCGCCAATCTCACTATTAACTAAAGAGCATTTATGTAAGAGGAGCTGTTTTTTGGATCAGTTTCTTAAGCAGAGTTGAACCACATATGGCCTGTATGAGTAGGAAACACAGTTCTTTTTTTCTGGGCATTCCCATTGATCTTGTTTTATTGGAGATGCTGGAAAGCAAGAGGATGCCTCTTGCTCTAAAACAGAGTCTGTTTCATGGATGAGAACACTGGTCTTAATTTCCTTTCAGAAACGGAGTAAAACCGCAGGATCTTTATCTTCCTATAAGCAATAGTTCATTTCTGGTAAAACCAGTGAATTTTGAGGTCAAATAATTTTAAACAGTTCAAGAACCCAACGCGATTCTCATTATTACCTAAAGAGCATTTATGTACCAGGAGTTGTGGTTTGTATCAGTTTCATAAGCAGAGTTGAACTACATATGGTCCGTAAGAGTAGGAAACACAGTTCTTATTTTCTGGGCATGCTCATGGAAAACAGAGTGTGTTTCATGGGTGAGAACACTTGTCTGAATTTCCCATCAGAAACGGAGTTAAACCCCAGTATCTGTGTTTTCCTACAAGCAATAGTTCATTTCTGGTAAACCAAGTGAATTTTGGGCTCAAATGATTTTACACAGTACACCAACAAAACACGATTCTCACTATTAACTAAAGAGCCGTTATGTAAGAGGAGCGGTGGTTTGTATCAGTTTCATAAGCAGAGTTGATCTACATATGGTGCGTATGAGTAGCAAACACAGTTGTTTTTTTCTGGGCATGCTCATGGATCCTGCTGTATTGGAGACGATGGAAAGAAATG
Source organism: Onychomys arenicola (assembly GCA_949786405.1). Lineage (NCBI taxonomy): Eukaryota > Metazoa > Chordata > Mammalia > Rodentia > Cricetidae > Onychomys > Onychomys arenicola. Next base: position 1,467,836 of record CATKUM010000021.1, on the reverse strand, counting down.
TTTGCTTCTTGCGTGGAAACAGAGCGTGTTTCATGGATGGGAACTAGGTCTGAATTTCTCCTTCAGAAACAGAGTTAAACCACAGGATCTGAGTCTTCCTACAAGCAAGAGATCATTTCAGGTAAACCCAGTGAATTTTTGGCTCAAATGATTTTACACAGTTGTAGAACCCATCGCGATTTTCACTATTAACTAAAGAGCATTTATGTAAGAGGAGCTGTGGTCTGTATCAGTTTCATAAGCAGAGTTGAACTACATATGGTCCGTATGAGTAGGAAACACAGTTCTTTTTTTCTGGGCATGAGCATGGTTCTTGCTGTATTGGAGACGCTGGAAAGAAGAGCTTGCTTCTTGCATTAAAACAGAGTGTCTTTCATGGATGAGAACTCTGGTCTGAATTGCCTTCAGAAACGGAGTTAAACCCCAGGATCTGTGTCTTCCTACAAGCAAGAGATCATTTTGGGTAAACCCAGTGAATTTTGTGCTCAAATGACTTTTCGCTGTTCACGAACACAAGGCGATTTTCACTATTCACTAAAGAGGAATTATGTAAGAGGATGTCTTGTCTGTATCAGCTTCATAAGCAGAGGTGAACTACATATGATCCGTATGAGTAGGAAACACAGTTCTTTTTTGAGGGCATGCACATGGTTCTTACTGTATTGGAGACGCTGGAAAGAAGATGATGATTCTTGCCTTAAAACAGAGTTTTTTTCAGGGATGAGAACTCTGGTCTGAATTTCCCTTCAGAAAAGGAGTTCAACCCCAGGATCTGTGTTTTCCTACAAGCAGGAGTTCATTTCTGGTAAACCAAGTGAATTTTGGGCTCAAATGATTTTACACAGGACACCAACAAAACACGATTCTCACTATTAAATAAAGAGCCTTTATGTAAGAGGAGCGGTGGTGTGTATCACTTTCATAAGCAGTGTTGAACAACATATGGTCCGTATGAATAGGAAACACAGTTCTTTTTTTCTGGGCGTGCTCATGGTACTTGCTGTATTGGAGACGCTGGAAAGAAGTGCTTGCTTCTTGAGTTAAATCAAATGTGTTTCATCGATGAGAACAGTGGTCAGAATTTCCCTTTAGAAACGTACTTAAACCCCAGGATCAGCTTTTTCCTGCAAACAAGAGTTCATTTCTGGAAAAGCAAGTGAATTTTGGGCTCAAATGGTTTTAAACACTTCAACAACCAAACGCCATTCTCACTATTAACTAAAGAGCATTTATTTAAGAGGAGCTGTGGTTTGTATCAGTTTCATAAGCAGAGTTGAACTACATATGGACCATATGAGTAGGACACACATTTCTTTTTTTATGGACATTCTCATGGTTGTTGCTGTATGGGAGAATCTCGAAATAGGAGGATGCTTCTTGCTTTAAAACAGGATGAGTTTCATGGATGAGAACATTGGTCAGAATTTACCTTCAGATATTGAGTTAAACACCATGATCTGTGTCTTCCTACAAGCAAGAGTTCATTTCTGGTAAACCAAGTGAATTTTGGCCTCAAATGATTTCCACAGTTCTCGAACCCAAAGCGATTCTCACTATTACCTAAAGAGCATTTATTTAACAAGAGCTTTGGTTTGTATCAGTTAAATAATCAGAGTTAAACTACATATGGTGCGTATGAGTAGGAAACACAATTCTTTTTTTCTGGGCGTGCTCATGGTTCTTGCTGTATTGGAGACGCTGGAAAGAAGAGCTTGCTTCTTATGAGAGAACAGAGTGTGTTTCATGGATGAAAACACTGGTCTGAATTTCCCTTCAGAAACTCAGTTAAACCCCAGTGTCTCTGTCTTCCTACAATCAAGTATTCATTTCTGGTAAACCCAGTGAATTTTGGGCTCAAATGATTTTTAAGAGTTCACGAACCCAACGCGATTCTCATTATTAACTAAAGACCATTTATGTAAGAGGAGCTGTGGTTTGTATCAGTTAAATAGCATAGTTGAACTACATATGGTACGTATCAGTAGGAAACTCAGTTCTTTTTCTTCTGGGCCTGCTCATGGTTTTGCTGTGTTGGAGATGCTGGAAAGAATAGCTTGCTTCATGCGTTAAAACTGAGTGTCTTTCATGGATGAGAATACTGGTCTGAATTTCCCTTCAGAAACGGAGTTAAACCTCAAGATCTGTGTCTTCCTACAAGCAAGAGTTCATTTCTGATAATCGCAGTGAATTTTGGCCTCAAATGCTATCCACAGTTCAAGAACCCAACCCGATTCACACTATTAACTAAAGAGCATTTATGTAAGAGGAGCTGTGGTTTGTATCAGTTACATGAGCAGAGTTGAACTACATATGGTCTGTATAAGTAGGAAACACAGTTCTTTTTTTTCAGGCCATGCTCATGTTTCTTGATGCATTGAAGATGCTGGAAAGAAGAGCTTGTTCCTATCATGAAAACAGAGTGTGTTTCATGGATGAGAACACTGGTCTGAATTTCACTTCAGAAACGGAGTTAAACCCCAGGATCTGTGTCTTACTACAAGCAGGAGTTCATTTCTTTTGAACCAAGTGATTTTTGGGCTGCAATGATTTTACCCTGTACACCAACAAAACACGATTCTTACTATTAACTAAAGAGACTTTATGTAGCAGGAGCTGTGGTTTGTATCAGTTTCATAAGCAGAGTTGATGTACATATGGTCCATATGAGTAGGAAACACAGTTCTTTTTTCTTGGCATGCTCATGTTTCTTGCTGTATTGGAGATGCTGGAAAGAAACACTTGTTTCTTGCGTTAAAACAGAGTTTGTTTCATGGATGAGAACACTGGAATGTACTTCCCTTCAGAAACGGAGTTAAACCCCAGGATCTGTGTCTTCCTACAATCAACAGTTCTTTTCTGGTAAACCCAGTGAATTTTGGGCTCAAATGATTTTTAGCAGTTCACGAACCCAACGCGATTCTCACTGTTAACCATAGAGCATTTATGTAAGAGAGGCTGTGGTTTGTATCAGTTTCATAAGCAGAGTTGAACTACATAAGGTCCGTATGTAGGAAACACAGTTCTTTTTTGAGGGCATGCTCTTGGTTCTTACTGTATTGGAGACGCTGGAAAGAAGAGCTTGCTTCTTGTGTAAACACAGAGTGTCTTTCATGGATGAGAACACTGGTCTGAATTTCCCTTCAGAAACTGAGTTAATCCCCAAGATCTGTGTCTTCCTACAAGCAATAGTTAATTTCTGACAAACCAAGAGAATTTTCGGCTCAAATGATTTTACACAGTTCTAGAACTCAACGCGATTATCACTATTAACTAAAGAGCATTTATATAAGAGGAGTTCTGGTTTCTATCAGTTTAATAAGCAGTGTTGAACTACATATGGTCCCTATGAGTAGGAAACACAGTTCTTTTTTTCAGGGCATGCACAAGGTTCTTGCTGTATTGGAGTCTCAGGAAGGAAGAGCTTGCTTCTTCAGTTAAAATAGAGTGTGTTTCAGGGATGAGAACTCTGGTCTGAATTTCCCTTCAGAAACGGAGTTAAACCCCAGGATTTGTGTCTGCCTACAAGCAAGAATTCATTTCTGGTAAACCCAGTGCATTTTGGGCTCAAAGGATTTTTCGCAGTTCAAGAACCCAACGTGATTCTCACTATTATCTAAAGAGCATTTATGTAAGAGGAGAGGTGGTTAGTATCAGTTTCATAAGCACAGTTCAACTACATATGGTCCCTATAAATAGGAAACACAGTTTTTTTTTTCAAGGCATGCTCATGGTTCTTGCTGTATTTGAGACTCTGGAAAAAAGAGCTTGCGTCTTGCTTTAAAACAGAGTGTGTTTCAGGAATGAGAACTCTGCTCTGAATTTCCCTTCAGAGACTGAGTTAAACCCCATGATCTGTGTCTACCTACAAGCAAGAGTTCATTTCTGGTAAACCGAGTGAATTTTGGGCTCAAAAGTTTTTACACAGTTCAAAAACCCACTGAGATTCTCACTATTATCTAAAGATGATTTATTTAAGAGGTGCTGTGGTTTGTACCAGTTTCATAAGCAGACTTAATCTACATATGGTCTGTATGAGTAGTAAAAACAGTTCTTTTTTGAGGGCATGCTTATGGTTCTTGCTGTATTGGAGACGCTGGAAAGAAGAGCTTGCTTCTTGCGTTAAAACAGAGTGTGTTTCAGGGATGAGAACACTGGTTTGAATTTCCCTTCAGAAACGGAGTTAAACCCCAGGATCTGTGTCTTCCTACAAGCAGGAGTTCATTTCTGGTAAACCCAGTGAATTTTGGGCTCAAATGATATTTCGCAGTTCACGAACCCAACGCGATTCTCACTTTTATCTAAAGGGCATTTAAGTAGAGGAGCTGTGGTTTGTTTCAGTTTCATAAGCAGAGTTGAATTACATATGGTCCTATGAGTAAGAAACACAGTTCTTTTTTCTAGGCATGCTCATTTTTTAGCTGTATTGGAGACCTTGGAAAGAAGACCTTGCTTCTTGCGTGAAAACAAAGCGTGTTTCATGAATGGGAACTAGGTCTGAATTTCCCTTCAGAAACGGAGTTCAACCCCAGGATCTGTGTCTTCCTACAAGCAAGAGTTCATTTCTGGTAAACCCAGTGAATTTTTGGGCTCAAATGATTTTTCGCAGTTCACGAACCCAATGCGATTCTCACTATTAACTAAAGAGCATTTATGTAAGAGGAGCTGTGGTTTGTTTCAGTTTCATAAGCAGAGTTGAACTACATATGGTCCGTATAAGTAAGAAACAAAGTTCTTTTTTCCTGGGCATGAGCATGGTTCTTGCTGTATTGGAGACGCTGGAAAGAAGAGCTTGCTTCTTGCGTTAAAACAGAGTGTCTTTCATGGATGAGAACTCTGGTCTGAATTGCCTTCAGAAACGTAGTTAAACCCCAGGATCTGTGTCTTCCTACAAGCAAGAGATCATTTCGGGTAAACCCAGTGAATTTTGTGCTCAAATGATTTCTCGCTGTTCACGAACACAAGGCGATTTTCACTATTCACTAAAGAGGAATTATGTAAGAGGATGTCTTGTCTGTATCAGTTTCATAAGCAGAGGTGAACTACATATGATCTGTATGAGTAGGAAACACAGTTATTTTTTGAGGGCATGCACATGGTTCTTACTGTATTGGAGACGCTGGAAAGAAGAGGATGATTATTGCCTTAAAACAGAGTTTTTTTCAGGGATGAGAACTCTGGTCTGAATTTCCCTTTAGAAACGGAGTTAAACCACAGGATCTCTATCTTCCTACAAGCAAGAGTTCATTTCTGGGAAACCAAGTGAATTTTCGGCTCAAATGATTTTACACAGTTCTAGAATCCAACACGATTATAACTATTAAGTAAAGAGCATTTATGCAAGAGGAGAAGTGGTCTGTATCAGTATCATAAGCAGAGTTGAACTACATATGGTCCGTATGAGTAGCAAACACAGTTCTTTTTTTCTGGGCATGCGCATTGTTCTTGCTGTATTGGAGACGCTGGAAAGAGGAGCTTGCTTCTTGCGTTAAAATAGAGTGTGTTTCATGGATGAGAACACTTGTCTCAATTTCCCTTCAGAAACGGAGTTAAAACCCAGGATCTGTGTCTTCCTTCAAGGAAGAGTTCATTTCTGGTAAACCGAGTGAATTTTGGGCTCAAAAGTTTTTACACAGTTCTAGATCCCAAAGCGGTTATCACTATTAACTAAAGAGCATTTATGTAAGATGAGCTGTGGTCTGTATCAGTTTCATAAGCAGAGTTGAACTACATATGATCCGTATGAGTAGGAATACAGTTCTTTTTTTGTAGGCATGCTCATGGTTCTTGCTGTATTGGAGACGCTGGAAAGAAGAGCTTGCTTCTTGCGTTAAAACAGAGTGTCTTTCAGGGATGAGAACTCTGGTCTGAATTTTCCTTCAGAAACGGAGTTAAACCCCAGGATCTTGTCTTCCTTCAAGCAAGAGGTCATTTCTGGTAAACCGAGTGAATTTTGGGCTCAAATGATTTTACACAGTTCAAAAACCCAATGAGATTCTCACTATTAACTAAAGGTGATTTGTTTAAGAGGTGCTTTGGTTTGTATCAGCTTCATAAGCAGAGTTGTTCTACATATGGTCCATATGAGTAGGAAACACAGTTCTTTTTTGAGGGCATGCTCATGGTTCTTACTGTATTGGAGACACTGGAAAGAAGAGCTTGCTTCTTGCATTTAAACAGAGTTTGTTTCATTGATGAGAACTCTGGTCTGAATTTCCCTTCAGAAACGGAGTTCAACCCCAGGATCTGTGTCTTCCTACAAGCAAGAGTTCATTTCTGGTAAACCCAGTGAATTTTGGGCTCAAATGATATTTCGCAGTTCAAGAACCCAAAGCGATTCTCACTATTGTCTAAAGAGCGTTTATGTAGAGGAGGTTTGGTTTGTTTCAGTTTCAGAAGCAGAGTTGAATTACATATGGTCTTATGAGTAAGAAACACAGTTCATTTTTCTAGGCATGTTCATTTTTTAACTGTATTGGAGACACTGGAAAGAAGAGCTTGCTTCTTGCATTTAAACAGAGCGTGTTTCATGGATGGGAACTTGGTCTGAATTTCCCTTCAGAAACGGAGTTAAACCCCAGGATCTGTGTCTTCCTTCAAGGAAGAGTTCATTTCTGGTAAAGCGAGTGAATTTTGGGCTCAAAAGTTTTTACACAGTTCTACATCCCAAAGCGGTTATCACTATTAACTAAAGAGCATTTATGTAAGATGAGCTGTGGTCTGTATCCGTTTCATAAGCAGAGTTGAACTACATATGATCCGTATGAGTAGGAAACACAGTTCTTTTTTTCTAGGCATGCTCATGGTTCTTGCTGTATAGAAGACGCTGGAAAGAAGAGCTTGCTTCTTCCGTTAAAACAGAGTGTGTTTCAGGGATGAGAACTCTGGTCTGAATTTCCCTTCAGAAACGGAGTTAAACCCCAGCATCTGTGTCTTCCTACAAGCAAGAATTCATTTCTGGTAAACCAAGTGAATTTTGGGCTCAAATGATTTTTCGCAGTTCACGAACCCAATATGATTCTCACTATTATCTAAAGAGCATTTATGTAAGAGGAGCTGTGGTCTGTATCAGTTTCATAAGCAGAGTTGAACTACATATGATCCGTATGAGTAGGAATACAGTTATTTTTTTGTAGGCATGCTCATGGTTCTTGCTGTATTGGAGACGCTGGAAAGAAGAGCTTGCTTCATGCGTTAAAACAGAGTGTCTTTCAGGGATGAGAACTCTGGTCTGAATTTTCCTTCAGAAACGGAGTTAAACCCCAGGATCTTGTCTTCCTTCAAGCAAGAGGTCATTTCTGGTAAACCGAGTGAATTTTGGGCTCAAATGATTTTACACAGTTCAAAAACCCAATGCGATTCTCACTATTAACTAAAGGTGATTTGTTTAAGAGGTGCTTTGGTTTGTATCAGCTTCATAAGCAGAGTTGTTCTACATATTGTCCATATGAGTAGGAAACACAGTTCTTTTTTCAGGGCATGCTCATGGTTCTTACTGTATTGGAGACACTGGAAAGAAGAGCTTGCTTCTTGCATTTAAACAGAGTTTGTTTCATGGATGAGAACTCTGGTCTGAATTTCCCTTCTGAAATGGAGTTAAACCGCAGGATCTGTGTCTCCTACAAGCAAGAGTTCATTTCTTGTAAACCCAGTGAATTTTGGGCTCAAATGATTTTTCGCAGTTCACGAACCCAACGCGCTTTTCACTATTATCTAAAGAGCATTTATGTAAGAGGAGCTCTGGTTTGCATCAGTTTCATAAGCAGAGTTGAACTACATATTGTCCGTACAAGTAGGAAACACAGTTCTTTTTTCAGGGCATGCTCATGGTTCTTGCTGTATTGGAGACTCTGGAAAGAAAAGCTTGCTTCTTGTGTTAAAACAGAGTGTCTTTCATGGATGAGAACTCTGGTCTGAATATTCCTTCAGAAACGGAGTTAAACTCCAGGATCTGTGTCTTCCTACAAGCAAGAGATCCTTTCTGGTAAACCCAGTGAATTTTGGGCTCAAATGATTTCTCCCTGTTCACGAAACCAAGGCGATTCTCACTATTAACTAAAGAGCATTTATGTAAGAGGATCTGTGGTCTGTATCATTTTCATAAACAGAGTTGAACTACATATGATCCGTATGAGTAGGAATCACAGTTCTTTTTTTGTAGGCATGCTCATGGTTCTTGCTGTATTGGAGATGCTGGAAAGAAGAGCTTGCTTCTTGCGTTAAAACAGAGTGTGTTTCATGGATGAGAACTCTAGTCTGAATTTCCCTTCAGAAACGAAGTTAAACCGCAGGATCTGTGTCTTCCTTCAAGGAAGAGTTCATTTCTTGTAAACCGAGTGAATTTTGGGCTTAAAAGGTTTTACACAGTTCAAAAACCCAATGTGATTCTCACTATTAACTAAACAGCATTTATTTAAGAGGTGCTGTGGTTTGTACCAGTTTCATAAGCATACTTAATCTACATGTGGTCTGTATGAGTAGTAAACACAGTTCTTTTTTTCTAGGCATGCTCATGGTTCTTGCTGTATAGAAGACGATGGAAAGAAGAGCTTGCTTCTTCCGTTAAAACAGAGTGTGTTTCAGGGATGAGAACTCTGGTCTGAATTTCCCTTCAGAAACGGAGTTAAACCCCAGGATCTGTGTCTTCCTACAAGCAAGAGTTCATTTCTGGTAAACCCAGTGAATTTTGGGCTCAAATGATTTTTCGCAGTTCACGAACCCAACACGATTCTCACTATTATCTAAAGAGCATTTATGTAAGAGGAGCTGTGGTCTGTATCAGTTTCATAAGCAGAGTTGAACTACATATGGTCCGTATGAGTAGGAAACACAGTTCTTTTTTTCAAGGCATGCTCATTGTTCTTTCTGTATTGGAGAGTCTGAAAGAAGAGCTTGCTTTCTGCTTTAAAACAGAGTGGGTTTCAGGGACGAGAAATCTGGTCTGATTTTCCCTTCTGACACTGAGTTAAACCCCAGGATCTGTGTCTTCCTACAAGCAAGAGTTTATTTTTGGTAAACCAAGAGAATTTTCGCCTCAAATGATTTAACACAGTTCTAGATCCCAAAGCGATTATCACTATTAAGTAAAGAGCATTTATGTAAGAGGAGCTCTGGTTTGCATCACTTTCATAAGCAGAGTTGAACTACATATGGTCCGTACAAATAGGAAACACAGTTCTTTTATTTTAGTCATGCTCATGGTTCTTGCTGTATTTTAGACTCTGGAAAGAAAGGCTTGCTTCTTCGTTTAAACACAGTGTGTTTCAGGGATGAGTACTCTGTTCTGATTTTCCCTTCAGAAACGGAGTTAAACCACAGGATCTGTGTCTTCCTACAAGCAAGAGATCATTTCTGGTAAACAGAGTGAATTTTGGGCTCAAATGATTTTTCGCAGTTCAGGAACCCAACGCGTTTTCACTATTTTCTAAAGAGCATTTATGTAAGAGGAGCTCTGGTTTGCATCACTTTCATAAGCAGAGTTGAACTACATATGGTCCGTACAAATAGGAAACACAGTTCTTTTTTTCAGGGCATGCTCATGGTTCTTGCTGTATTGGAGACTCTGGAAAGAAGAGCTTGCTTTTTGCTTTAATACAGAGTGTGTTTCAGGGATGAGAACTCTGGTCTGATTTTCCCTTCTGACACTGACTTAAACCCCAGGATCTTTGTCTTCATACAAGCAAGAGTTCATTTCTCGTAAACCGAGTGAATTTTGGGATCAAATGATTTTACACAGTTCAAAAACCCAATGTGATTCTCACTATTAACTAAAGATGATTTATTTAAGAGGTGCTGTGATTTGTATCAGCTTCATAAGCAGAGTTGTTCTACATATGGTCCATATGAGTAGGAAACACAGTTCTTTTTTGAGGGCATGCTCATGGTTCTTACTGTATTGGAGACAATGGAAAGAAGAGCTAGCTTCTTGCATTTAAACAGAGTTTGTTTCATGGATGAGAACTCTGGTCTGAATTTCCCTTCAGAAACGGAGTTAAACCCCAGGAATTGTGTCTTCCTACAAGCAAGAGTTCATTTCTGGTAAACGCAGTGAATATTGTGCTCAAATGATTTTTCGCCGTTCACGATGCCAAAGCGATTCTCCCTATTAACTAAAGAGCATTTATGTAAGAGGAGGTGTAGTTTGTATCAGTTTCATAAGCAGAGTTGAACTACATATGATCCGTATGAGTAGGAAACACAGTTCTTTTTTCCTCGGCTTGCTCATTGTCCTTGCTGTATTGCAGACGCTGGAAAGAAGAGCTTGCTTCTTGTGTTAAAACAGAGTGTCTTTCAGGGATGAGAACTCTGGTCTGAATTTCCCTTCAGAAACGGAGTTAAACCACAGGATCTGTGTCTTCCTACAAGCAAGAGATCATTTCTGGTAAACACAGTGAATTTTGGGCTCAAAAGATTTTTCGCTGTTCAGGAACCCAAGGCGATTCTCACTATTAACTAAAGAGCATTTATGTAAGAGGATCTGTGGTCTGTATCATTTTCATAAACAGAGTTGAACTACATATGATCCGTATGAGTAGGAATCACAGTTCTTTTTTTGTAGGCATGCTCATGGTTCTTGCTGTATTGGAGACGCTGGAAAGAAGAGCTTGCTTCTTGCGTTAAAACAGAGTGTGTTTCAGGGCTGAGAACTCTGGTCTGAATTTCCCTTCGGAAACAGAGTTAAACCACAGGATCTGTGACTTCCTACAAGCAAGAGTTCATTTCTGGTAAACCCAGTGAATTTTGGGCTCAAATGATTTTTCGCAGTTAACGAACCAACGTGATTTTCACTATTAACTAAAGAGGATTTATGTAAGAGGAGCTCTGGTTTGTATCAGTTTCATAAACAGAGTTGAACTACATATGGTCCGTATGAGTAGGAAACACAGTTCTTTTTTTCTGGGCAGGCGCATGGTTCTTGCTGTATTGGAGACGCTGGAAAGAAGAGCTTGCTTCTTGCGTTAAAACAGAGTGTGTTTCACGGATGAGAACTCTGGTCTGATTTTCCCTTCAGAAACGGAGTTAAACCCCAGGATCTGTGTCTTCCTAAAAACAAGAGTTCAGTTCTGGTAAACCCAGTGAATTTTGTACACAAATGATCTTTCGCAATTCAGTAACCCATCACTATTCTCCCTATGAAATAAAGAGCAATTATGTAAGAGGAGGTGTGGACTGTATCAGTTTTGAAAGCAGAGTTGACCTAAATATGGTCCATATGAATAGGAAACACAGTTCTTTTTTTCAGGCCATGCTCAAAATTCTTGATATATTTTAGACTCTGGAAAAAAGAGCTTGCTTCTTCGTTAAAACAGAGTATGTTTCAGGGATGAGAATTCTGTTCTGAATTTCACTGCAGAAACAGATTTAAACCCCAGGGTCAGTGTCTTCCTACCATCAAGAGTTCATTTCTGGTAAACCCAGTGAATTTTGGGCTCAAATGATTTTTCGCAGTTCACAAACCCAACATGATTCTCACTATTAAAAATAGAGCATTTGTGTAAGAGGAGCCGTGGTTTGTATCAGTTTCATGAGCAGAGTTGAAGTACATATGGTCCTTATGAGTAAGAAAGACAGTTCTTTTTTTTCAGGCCATTTTCATGGTTCTTGCTGTATATTAGACTCTGGAAAGAAGAGCTTGCTTCTTCGTTTAAACAGAGTGTGTTTCAGGGATGAGAACTCTGGTCTCAATTTCCCTGCAGAAACGGAGTTAAACCCCAGGATCTGTATCTTTCTACAAGCAAGAGTTCATTTCTGGTAAACCCAGTGATTTTTGGGCTCAAATGATTTTTCGCAGTTCATGAACCCAACATGATTCTCACTATTAACTAAAGAGGATTTATGAAAGAGGAGCTTGGTTTGTATCAGTTTCATGAGCAGAGTGGAACTACATATGGTCTGTATGAGTCTGAAACACAGTTTTTTTTTTTTCTGGGCATGCTCATGTTTCTTACTATATTGTAGACGCTGGAAAGAAGAGGATGATTCTTGCCTTAAAACAGAGTGTTTTTCAGGGATGAGAACTCTGGTCTGAATTTGCCTTCAGAAACAGAGTTAAACCCCAGGATCTGTGTCTTACTACAAGCAAGAGTTCATTTCTGGTAAACCTAGTAAATTTTGGGCTCAAATGATTTTTCGCAGTTCACGAACCCAACATGATTCTCTCTATTAACTAAACAGGATTTATGTAAGAGGAGCTGTGGTTTGTATCAATTTCATAAGCAGAGTTGAACTACATATGGTCTGTATGAGTGGGAAACACAGTTATTTTTTTCTAGGCATTTTCATTTTTCTTACTATATTGGAGACGCAGGAAAGAAGAGCTTGCTTCTTGCGTTATAACAGAGTGTTTTACAGGGATGAGAATTCTTGTCTGAATTTACATTCAGAAACCGAGTTAAACCCCAGGATCAGCGTCTTCCTACAAGCAAGAGTTCATTTCTGGTAAACCCAGTGAATTTGGGGCTCAAATGATTTTTCGCAGTTCATGAACCCAACATGATTCTCACTATTAACAAAAGAGCATTAATGTAAGAGGAGCCGTGGTTTGTATCAGTTTCATGAGTAGAATTGAACTACATATGGTCCTTATGTTCTTTTTTTCATGGCATGCTCATGGTTTTTGCTGTATTTTAGACTCTAGAAAGAGGAGCTTGCTTCTTGTGTTATAACAGAGTGTGTTTCAGGGATGAGAACTCTGGTCTGAATTTTCCTTCAGAAACGAAGTTAAACCCCAGAATCTGTGTCTTCCTACAAGCAAGAGTTCAGTTCTGGTAAAACCATTGAATTTTGGGCTCAAATGATTTTTCGCAGTTCAGGAACCCAATGATATTGTTACTATTAACTAATGAGAATTTATGTAAGAGGAGCTGCAGTCTGTATCATTTCATAATTAGAGTTGAACTACATATGGTCCTTATGGGTAGGAAACTCAGTTCTTTTTTTCTGGGCATGCTCATGGTTCTTATTGTATTGGAGACGCTGCAAAGAAGAGGATGATTCTTGCCTTAAAACAGAGTGTTATTCAGGGTTGAGAAATCTGGTCTGAATTTGCCTTCATAAACGGAGTTAAACCCCAGGATCAGTGTCTTCTACAAGCAAGAGTTCAGTTCTGGTAAACCCAGTGAATTTTGGGCTCAAATGATTTTTCACAGTTCAGGAAACCAATGCTATTCTCACAATTAACTAAAGAGCATTTATTTAAATGGAGGTGTGGTCTGTATCAGTTTCATAAGCAGAGTAGAACAACATATGGTACGTATGAATAGGAAACACAGTTCATTTTTTCAGGGCATGCTCATGGTTCTTGCTGTATTTTAGACTCTGGAAAGAAGAGGTTCCTTTTTGCGTTAAAACAGAGTGTGTTTCAGGGATGAGAACTCTGGTCTGAATTTCCCTTCAGAATAGGAGTTAAGCCCCATGATCTTTGTCTTCGTACCAGCAAGAGTTCATTTCTGGTAAACCAAGGGAATTTTCGTCTCAAATGATTTTTCGAGTTCACAAACCCTACGCTATTCTCACTATCAACTAATGAGAATTTATGTAAGAGGAGCTGCGGTCTGTATCATTTCTCAATTAGAGTTGAACTACATATGGTCCGTATGAGTAGGAAACACAATTCTTTTTTTCTGGGCATGCTCACGGTTCTTACTGTATTGGAGACACTGGAAAGAAGAGCTTGCTTCTTGGGGTAAAACAGAGTGTGTTTCATGGATGAGAACACTGGTCTGAATTTCCCTTCAGAAACGGAGTTAAACCCCAGGATCTGTGTCTTCCTACATGCAAGTTCATTTCTGGTAAACACAGTGAATTTTGGGTTCAAATGATTTTTCGCAGTTCACGAACCCAACATGATTCTCACTATTAACTATAAAGCATTTATGTAAGAGGATCCGTGGTTTGAATCAGTTTCATAAGCAGAGTTGTACTACATATGGTCCTTATGAGTAGGAAACACAGTTCTTTTTTTCAGGGCATTCTCATGGTTTTTTCTCTATTTTAGACTCTGGAAAGAAGAGCTTGCTTCTTGCGTTATAACATAGTGTGTTTTAGGGATGAGAACTCTGGTCTGAATTTCCTTTCAGAAACGGAGTTAAACCCCAGTATCTGTGTCTTCCTACAAGCAAGTGTTCATTTCTGGTAAACAAAATGAATTTTGGGCTCAAATGATTTTTTCACAGATCAGCAACCCAAACCGATTCTCACTACTAACTAAAGAGCATTAATGTAAGAGGAGCTTTGGTTTGTATCAGTTTCATAAGCAGAGTTGAACTACATATGGTCCGTATGAGTAGGAAACATGGTTCTTTTTTTCTGGGAATGCTCATGTTTCCTACTATATTGGAGACGCTGGAAAGAAGAGGATGATTCTTGCCTTAAAACAGAGTGTTTTTCAGGGATGAGAACTCTGGTCTGAATTTCCCTGCAGAAACTGAGTTAAACCCCAGGATCTGTGTCTTCCTACAAGCAAGAGTTCAGTTCTGGTAAACCCAGTGATTTTTTTGGCCCAAATGGTTTTTCGCAGTTCAAGAACCCAACATTATTCTCACTATTAACTAAAGAGCATTTATGTAAGAGGAGCTGTGGTTTGTATCAGTTTCATAAACAGAGTTGAACTACATATGGTCTGTCTGAGTGGAAAACACAGTTCTTTTTTTCAGGGCATGCTCATGGTTCTTGCTGTATTTCAGACTCTAGAACGAAGGGCTTGCTTCTTGCGTTAAAACAGAGTGTGTTTCAGGGATGACAACTCTGGTCTGAATTTCCCTTCTGAAACAGAGTTCAACACCAGGATCTGTGTCTTCCTACAATCAAGTGTTCATTTCTGGTATACCAAGAGAATTTTCCGCTCAAATGACTTTTGACAGTTCTAGAACCCAACGCGATTATCACTTTTAACTAAAGAGCATTAATGTAAGAGGAGATGCGTTCTGTATCATTTCATAAGCAGAGTTGAACTACATATGGACAGTATGAGTAGGAAACACAGTTCTTTTTTCTGGGTATGCTCATGGTTCTTACTTTATTAGAGACGCTGGAAAGAAGAGCATGATTCTTGCCTTAAAACAGAGTGTTTTTCAGGGTTGAGAATTCTGGTCTGAATTTGCCTTCGTAAACGGAGTTAAACCCCAGGATCTTTGTCTTACTACAAGCAAGAGTTCATTTCTGGTAATCCCAGTGATTTGGGGGCTCAAATGATTTTTCATAGTTCACGAACCCAACATGATTCTCACTTTTAATTAAAGAGCATTTATGTAAGAGGAGCTGCGGTCTGTATCATTTCTTAAGCAGAGTTGAACTACATATGGTCCGTATGAGTAGGAAACACAGTTCTTTTTTCTGGCATGCTCATGATTCTTACTGTGTTGGAGACACTGGAAAGAAGAGGATGATTCTTGCCTTAAAACAGAGTGATTTTCAGGGATGAGAACTCTGGTCTGAATTTACATTCAGAAACCGAGTTAAACCCCAGGATCAGTGAATTCCTACAAGCAAGTGTTCAGTTCTGGTAAACCCAGTGAATTTTGGGCTCAAATGATTTTTCGCAGTACAGGAACCCAACGCTATTCTCACAATTAACTAAAGAGCATTTATTTAAGTGGAGGTGTAGTCTGTATCAGTTTCATAAGTAGAGTTGAACAACATATGGTACGTATGAATAGCAAACGCAATACTTTTTTCAGGGCACGCTCATGGTTCTTGTTGTATTTTAGACTCTGGAAAGAAGAGCTTCCTTCTTGTGTTATAACAGAGTGTGTTTCAGGGATGAGAACTCTGGTCTGAATTTCCCTTCGGAAACGGAGTTAAGCCCCAGGATCTGTGTATTCCTACAAGTAAGAGTTCATTTCTGGTTAACCCAGTGAATTTTGGGCTCAAATGATTTTTCGCAGTTCAGGAACCCTACGCTATTCTCACTATTTTCTAAAGAGGATTTATGTAAGAGGAGCTGTGGTTTGTATCAGTTTCATAAGCAGAGTTGAACTACATATTTTCTTTATGAGTCGGAAACACAGTTCTTTTTTTCTGGGCATGCTCATGTTTCTTACTATATTGGAGACGCTGGAAAGAAGAGGATGGTTCTTGCCTTAAAACAGAGTGTTTTTGAGGGATGAGAACTCTGGTCTGAATTTGCCTTCAGAAACGGAGTAAAACATCAGGATAATTGTCTTCCTACAACCAAGAGTTCATTTCTGGTAAACCCAGTGATTTTTTGGCCCAAATGATTTTTCGCAGTTCACGAACACAACATGATTCTCACTATTAACTAAAGAGCATTTATGTAAGAGAGCTGTGGTTTGTATCCGTTTCATAAGAAGAGTTGAACTACATATGGTCCGTCTGAGTAGGAAACACAGTTCATTTTTCAGGGCATGCTCATGGATCTTGTATTTTCGACTCTAGAAAGAAGAGCTTGCTTCTTGCATTAAAACAGAGTGTGTTTCAGGGAAGAGAACTCTGGTCGGAATTTCCCCTTAGAAACGGAGTTAAACCCCAGGATCTGTGTCTTCCTACAAGCAAGTGTTCATTTCTGGTAAACAAATTGAATTTTGGGCTCAAATGTTTTTTCACAGTTCAGCAACACAAACTGTTTCTCACTAAAACTAAAGAGCTTTAATGTAAGAGGAGCTGTGGTTTGTATCAGTTTCATAACAGGAGTTGAACTACATATGGTCCCTATGAGTAGAAAACACAGTTATTTTTTTCTGGACATGCTCATGGTTCTTACTATATTGGAGACGCTGGAAAGAAGAGGTTGATTCTTGCCTTAAAACAGAGTGTTTTTCAGGGTTGAGTAATCTGGTCCTAATTTACCGTCAGAAACGGAGTTATACCCCAGGATCTGTGTCTTCCTACAAGCAAGAGTTCAGTTCTGGTAAAACCATTGAATTTTGGGCTCAAATGATTTTTCGCAGTTCAGGAACCCAACGATATTGTTACTATTAACTAAAGATCATTTATGTAAGAGGAGCTGTGGTTTGTATTAGTTTTATAAGCAGAGTTGAACTACATATGGTCCGTATGTGTAGGAAACACAGTTCTTTTTTTAAGGGCATGCTCCTGGTTCTTGCTGTATTGGTGACGCTGGAAAGAAGAGCTTGCTTCTTGCATTAAAACAGGGTCTGTTTCATGGATGAGAACTCTGGTGTGAATTTCCCTTCACAAACGCAGTTAAACACCATGATCTTTTTCTACCTACCAGCAAGAGTTCATTTCTGGTAAACCAAGTGAATTTTCGGCTCAAATGATTTTTTGCAGTTCAAGAACCCTACGTTATTCTCACTATTAACTAATGAGAATTTATGTAAGAGGAGCTGCGATCTGTATCATTTCATAATTAGAGTTGAACTACATATGGTCCTTATAAGTAGGAAACACAGTTCTTTTTTTTCAGGGCATGCTCATATTTCTTAGTATATTGGAGACGCTGGAAAGAAGAGGATGATTCTTGCCTTAAAAGAGAGTGTTTTTCAGAGAAGAGAACTCTGGTCTGAATTTCCCTTCAGAAACGGAGTTCAACCCCAGGATCTGTGTCTTCCTACAAGCAAGTGTTAATTTCAGGTAAACAAAGTGAATTTTATCCTCAAATGATTTGTCGGAGTTCAGCAACACAAACTGATTCTCACTATTAACTAAAGAGCATTAATGTAAGAGGAGCTGTGGTTTGTATCAGTATCATAAGCAGAGTTGAACTACATATGGTCCGTATGAGTAGGAAACACAGTTCTTTATTTCTGGGCATGCTCATATTTCTTAGTATATGGGAGACGCTGGAAAGAAGAGGATGATTCTTGACTTAAATAGAGTGTTTTTCAGGGATGAGAACTCTGTTCTGAATTTGCCTTCAGAAACGGAGTTAAACCCCAGGATCTCTGTCTTCCCACAAGCAAGAGTTCAGTTCTGTAAAACCAGTGAATTTTGGGCTCAAATTATTTTTTCGCAGTTCAGGAACCCAACGCTATTCTACTATTAACTAAAGATCATTTATGTAAGAGGAGCTGTGGTTTGTATCAGTTTCATAAGCAGAGTTGAACAACATATGGTCCGTATGAGTAGGAAACACAGTTCTTTTTTTCAGGGCATGCTCATGGTTCTTGCTGTATTTTAGTTTCTGGTAAGAAGAGCTTGCTTCTTGCGTTAAAACAGAGTGTTTCAGGGATGAGAACTCTGGTCTGAATTTCCCTTCAGAAACGGAGTTAAACCCCAGGCTCTGTGTCTTCCTACAAGCAAGTGTTCATTTCTGGTAAACAAAGTGAATTTTGGGCTCAAATGATTTTTCACAGTTCAGCAACCCAATCCGATTCTCACTATTAACTAAAGAGCATTAATGTAAGAGGAGTTCTTTTTTGTATCAGTTTCATAAGCAGAGTTGAACTACATATGGTCCGTCTGAGTAGCAAACACAGTTCTTTTTTTCTGGGCATGCTCATATTTTTACTATATTGGAGACGCTGGAAAGAAGAGGATGATTCTTGCCTTAAAACAGATTGCTTTTCAGGGATGAGAACTCTGGTCTGAATTTGCCTTCAGAAACGGAGTTAAACCCCATGATCTGTGTCATCCTACAAGGAAGAGTTCAGTTCTGGTAAACCCAGTGATTTTTTGGCACAATTGGTTTTTCACAATACAAGAACCCAACATGATTCTCACTATTAACTAAAGAGCATTTATGTAAGAGGAGCTGTGGTTTGTATCAGTTTCATAAGCAGAGTTGTTCTACATATGGTCTGTCTAAGTAGGAAACACAGTTTTTTTTTCAGGGCATGCTGATGGTTCTTGCTGTATTTTAGACTCTAGAAAGAAGAGCTTGCTTCTTGCGTTAAAACAGAGTGTGTTTCAGGGATGAGAACTCTGGTCTGAATTTCCCTTCAGAAACGGAGTTAAACCCCAGGATCTGTGTCTTCCTACATGCCAGAGTTCATTTCTGGTAAACTCAGTGAATTTTGTGCTCAATTGATTATTCGCAGTTCAGGAACCCAGTGCTATTCTTACTATTAACTAAAGAGCATTTATTTCAGAGGAGCTGCGGTCTGTATCATTTCATAAGCAGAGTTGAACTACATATTTTCTGTATGAGTCGGAAACACAGTTCTTTTTTTCTGGGCATGCTCATGTTTCTTAATATATTGGAAACGATGGAAAGAATTGGATGATTCTTGCCTTAAAACAGAGTGTTTTTCAGGGATGAGAACTCAGGTCTGAATTTCCCTTGAGAAACGGAATTAAACCCCAGGATGAGTGTCTTCCAACAACCAAGAGTTCATTTCTGGTAAACCCAGTGATTTTTTGGCCCAAATGATTTTTCGCAGTTAAAGAACCCAACATGATTCTCACTATTAACTAAAGAGCATTTATGTAAGATTAGCTGCGGTCTGTATCATTTCATAAGCATAGTTGAACTACATATGGTCCGTATGAGTAGGAAACACAGTTCATTTTTCAGGGCATGCTCATGGTTCTTGCTTTATTTTAGACTCTAGAAAGAAGAGCTTGCTTCTTGAGTTAAAACAGAGTGTGTTTCAGGGATGAGAACTCTGGTCTGAATTTCCACTCAGAAATGGTGTTAAACCCCAGGATCTGTTTCTTCCTACAAGCAAGTGTTCATTTCTGGTAAACCAGGTGAAATTTCGGCTCAAAAGTTTTTTCGCAGTTCACGAACCCTACGCAAATCTCACTATTAACTAAAGAGCATTTATGTAAGAGGAGCTGTGGTTTGTATCAGTTTCATAAGCAGAGTTGTTCTACATATGGTCTGTCTAAGTAGGAAACACAGTTCTTTTTTTCAGGGCATGCTGATGGTTCTTGCTGTATTTTAGACTCTAGAAAGAAGAGCTTGCTTCTTGCGTTAAAACAGAGTGTGTTTCAGGGAAGAGAACTCTGGTCTGAATTTCCCTTCAGAAACGGAGTTAAACCCCAGGATCTGTGTCTTCCTACAAGCAAGTGTTCATTTCTGGTAAACAAAGTGAATTTTGGGCTCAAATGGTTTTTTGCATTTCAGCAACCCAAACTGATTCTCACTATTAACTAATGAGCATTAATGTAAGAGGAGCTGTGGTTTGTATCAGTTTCATAAGAGGAGTTGAACTACATATGGTCTGTATGAGTAGAAAACACAGTTCTTTTTTTCTGGACATGCTCATGTTTCTTACTTTATTGGAGACGCTGGAAAGAAGAGGATGATTCTTGCCTTGAAACAGAGTGTTTTTCAGGGTTGAGTATACTGGTCCTAATTTGCCATCAGAAACGGAGTTAAACCCCAGGATCTCTGTCTTCCCACAAGCAAGACTTCAGTTCTGGTAAAACCAGTGAATTTTGTGTCAAATGATTTTTCGCAGTTCAGGAACCCAACGCTATTGTACTATTGACTAAAGATCATTTATGTAAGAGGAGCTGTGGTTTGTATCACTTTCATAAGCAGAGTTGAACTACATATGGTCCGTATGAGTCGGAAACACAGTCCTTTTTTTCAGGGCATGCTCATGGTTCTTGCTGTATTTTAGACTCTGGAAAGAAGAGCTTGCTTCTTGCGATAAAACAGAGTGTGTTTCAGGGATGAGAACTCTGGTCTGAATTTCCCTTCAGAAATGGAGTTAAACCCCAGGATCTGTGTCTTCCTACAAGCAAGTGTTCATTTCTCGTAAACAAAGTGAATTTGGGGCTCAAATGATTTTTTACAGTTCATCATTCCAATCCGATTCTCACTATTAACTTAAGAGTATTAATGTAAGAGGAGCTGTTGTTTGTATCAGTATCATAAGCAGAGTTGAACTACATATGATCCGTATGAGTAGGAAACACAGTTCTTTTTTTCTGAGCATGCTCATATTTCTTACACTATTGGAGACGCTGGAAAGAAGAGGATGATTCTTGCCTTAAAACAGATTGCTTTTCAGGGATGAGAACTCTGGTCTGAATTTGCCTTCAGAAACGGAGTTAAACCCCATGATCTGTGTCATCCTACAAGGAAGAGTTCAGTTCTGGTAAACCCAGTGATTTTTTGGCACAATTGGTTTTTCACAATACAAGAACCCAACATGATTCTCACTATTAACTAAAGAGCATTTATGTAAGAGGAGCTGTGGTTTGTATCAGTTTCATAAGCAGAGTTGTTCTACATATGGTCTGTCTAAGTAGGAAACACAGTTCTTTTTTTCAGGGCATGCTGATGGTTCTTGCTGTATTTTAGACTCTAGAAAGAAGAGCTTGCTTCTTGCGTTAAAACAGAGTGTGTTTCAGGGATGAGAACTCTGGTCTGAATTTCCCTTCAGAAACGGAGTTAAACCCCAGGATCTGTGTCTTCCTACATGCCAGAGTTCATTTCTGGTAAACTCAGTGAATTTTGTGCTCAATTGATTATTCGCAGTTCAGGAACCCAGTGCTATTCTTACTATTAACTAAAGAGCATTTATTTCAGAGGAGCTGCGGTCTGTATCATTTCATAAGCAGAGTTGAACTACATATTTTCTGTATGAGTCGGAAACACAGTTCTTTTTTTCTGGGCATGCTCATGTTTCTTAATATATTGGAAACGATGGAAAGAATTGGATGATTCTTGCCTTAAAACAGAGTGTTTTTCAGGGATGAGAACTCAGGTCTGAATTTCCCTTGAGAAACGGAATTAAACCCCAGGATGAGTGTCTTCCAACAACCAAGAGTTCATTTCTGGTAAACCCAGTGATTTTTTGGCCCAAATGATTTTTCGCAGTTAAAGAACCCAACATGATTCTCACTATTAACTAAAGAGCATTTATGTAAGATTAGCTGCGGTCTGTATCATTTCATAAGCATAGTTGAACTACATATGGTCCGTATGAGTAGGAAACACAGTTCATTTTTCAGGGCATGCTCATGGTTCTTGCTTTATTTTAGACTCTAGAAAGAAGAGCTTGCTTCTTGAGTTAAAACAGAGTGTGTTTCAGGGATGAGAACTCTGGTCTGAATTTCCACTCAGAAATGGTGTTAAACCCCAGGATCTGTTTCTTCCTACAAGCAAGTGTTCATTTCTGGTAAACCAGGTGAAATTTCGGCTCAAAAGTTTTTTCGCAGTTCACGAACCCTACGCAAATCTCACTATTAACTAAAGAGCATTTATGTAAGAGGAGCTGTGGTTTGTATCAGTTTCATAAGCAGAGTTGAACTACATATGGTCTGTATGAGTAGGAAACACAGTTCATTTTTTCAGGGCATGCTCATTGTTCTTGCTGTATTTTAGACTCTGGAAAGAACAGCTTGCTTCTTGCGTTATAACAGAGTGTGTTTCAGGGAAGAGAACTCTGGTCTGAATTTCCCTTCAGAAACGGAGTTAAACCCCAGGATCTGTGTCTTCCTACAAGCAAGTGTTCATTTCTGGTAAACAAAGTGAATTTTGGGCTCAAATGGTTTTTTGCATTTCAGCAACCCAAACTGATTCTCACTATTAACTAATGAGCATTAATGTAAGAGGAGCTGTGGTTTGTATCAGTTTCATAAGAGGAGTTGAACTACATATGGTCTGTATGAGTAGAAAACACAGTTCTTTTTTTCTGGACATGCTCATGTTTCTTACTTTATTGGAGACGCTGGAAAGAAGAGGATGATTCTTGCCTTGAAACAGAGTGTTTTTCAGGGTTGAGTATACTGGTCCTAATTTGCCATCAGAAACGGAGTTAAACCCCAGGATCTCTGTCTTCCCACAAGCAAGACTTCAGTTCTGGTAAAACCAGTGAATTTTGTGTCAAATGATTTTTCGCAGTTCAGGAACCCAACGCTATTGTACTATTGACTAAAGATCATTTATGTAAGAGGAGCTGTGGTTTGTATCACTTTCATAAGCAGAGTTGAACTACATATGGTCCGTATGAGTCGGAAACACAGTCCTTTTTTTCAGGGCATGCTCATGGTTCTTGCTGTATTTTAGACTCTGGAAAGAAGAGCTTGCTTCTTGCGATAAAACAGAGTGTGTTTCAGGGATGAGAACTCTGGTCTGAATTTCCCTTCAGAAATGGAGTTAAACCCCAGGATCTGTGTCTTCCTACAAGCAAGTGTTCATTTCTCGTAAACAAAGTGAATTTGGGGCTCAAATGATTTTTTACAGTTCATCATTCCAATCCGATTCTCACTATTAACTTAAGAGTATTAATGTAAGAGGAGCTGTTGTTTGTATCAGTATCATAAGCAGAGTTGAACTACATATGATCCGTATGAGTAGGAAACACAGTTCTTTTTTTCTGAGCATGCTCATATTTCTTACACTATTGGAGACGCTGGAAAGAAGAGGATGATTCTTGCCTTAAAACAGATTGCTTTTCAGGGATGAGAACTCTGGTCTGAATTTGCCTTCAGAAACGGAGTTAAACCCCATGATCTGTGTCATCCTACAAGGAAGAGTTCAGTTCTGGTAAACCCAGTGATTTTTTGGCACAATTGGTTTTTCACAATACAAGAACCCAACATGATTCTCACTATTAACTAAAGAGCATTTATGTAAGAGGAGCTGTGGTTTGTATCAGTTTCATAAGCAGAGTTGTTCTACATATGGTCTGTCTAAGTAGGAAACACAGTTCTTTTTTTCAGGGCATGCTGATGGTTCTTGCTGTATTTTAGACTCTAGAAAGAAGAGCTTGCTTCTTGCGTTAAAACAGAGTGTTTTTCAGGGATGAGAACTCTGGTCTGAATTTACATTCAGACACCGAGTTAAACCTCAGGATCAGTGAATTCCTACAAGCAAGAGTTCAGTTCTGGTAAACCCAGGGAATTTTGGGCTCAAATGATTTTTCGCAGTTCAGGAACCCAACGCTATTCTCACAAGTAACTTAAGAGCATTTATTTAAGTGGAGGTGTAGTCTGTATCAGTTTCATAAGTAGAAGTGAACAACATATGGTACGTATGAATAGCAAACGCAATACTTTTTTCTGGGCACGCTCATGGTTCTTATTGTATTTTAGAATCTGGAAAGAAGAGCTTCCTTCTTGTGTTATAACAGAGTGTGTTTCAGGGATCAGAACTCTGGTCTGAATTTCCCTTCAGAAACGGAGTTAAGCCGCAGGATCTGTGTATTCCTACAAGTAAGAGTTCATTTCTGGTTAACCCAGTGAATTTTGGGCTCAAATGATTTTTTGCAGTTCAGGAACCCTACGCTATTCTCACTATTATCTAAAGAGGATTTATGTAAGAGGAGCTGTGGTTTGTATCAGTTTCATAAGCAGAGTTGAACTA
Organism: Onychomys arenicola; assembly: GCA_949786405.1. Classification (NCBI taxonomy): domain Eukaryota; kingdom Metazoa; phylum Chordata; class Mammalia; order Rodentia; family Cricetidae; genus Onychomys; species Onychomys arenicola. Next base: position 1,443,652 of record CATKUM010000021.1, on the reverse strand, counting down.
CATATTTTCTGTATGAGTCAGAAACACAGTTCTTTTTTTCAGGGCATGCTCATGTTTCTTACTATATTGGAGACGCTGGAAAGAAGAGGATGATTCTTGCCTTAAAACAGAGTGTGTTTCAGGGAAGAGAACTCTGGTCGGAATTTCCCCTCAGAAACGGAGTTATAACCCCAGGATCTGTGTCTTCCCACAAGCAAGAGTCAGGTCTGGTAAAACCAGTGAATTTTGGGCTCAAATGATTTTTCGCAGTTCAGGAACCCAACGCTATTCTACTATTAACTAAAGATCATTTATGTAAGAGGAGCTGTGGTTTGTATCAGTTTCATAAGCAGAGTTGAACTACATATGGTCCGTATGAGTAGGAAACACAGTCCTTTTTTTCAGGGCATGCTCATGGTCCTTGATGTATTTTAGACTCTGGAAAGAAGAGCTTGCTTCTTGCGTTAAAACAGAGTGTGTTTCAGGGATGAGAACTCTGGTCTGAATTTCCCTTCAGAAACGGAGTTAAACCCCAGGATCTGTGTCTTCCTACATGCAAGAGTTCATTTCTGGTAATCTCAGTGAATTTTGTGCTCAATTGATTATTCGCAGTTCAGGAACCCAGTGCTATTCTTACTATTAACTAAAGAGCATTTATTTCAGAGGAGCTGCGGTCTGTATCATTTCATCAGCAGAGTTGAACTACATATTTTCTGTATGAGTCGGAAACACAGTTCTTTTTTTCTGGGCATGCTCATGTTTCTTAATATATTGGAAACGATGGAAAGAATTGGATGATTCTTGCCTTAAAACAGAGTGTTTTTCAGGGATGAGAACTCAGGTCTGAATTTCCCTTGAGAAACGGAATTAAACCCCAGGATGAGTGTCTTCCAACAACCAAGAGTTCATTTCTGGTAAACCCAGTGATTTTTTGGCCCAAATGATTTTTCGCAGTTAAAGAACCCAACATGATTCTCACTATTAACTAAAGAGCATTTATGTAAGATTAGCTGCGGTCTGTATCATTTCATAAGCATAGTTGAACTACATATGGTCCGTATGAGTAGGAAACACAGTTCATTTTTCAGGGCATGCTCATGGTTCTTGCTTTATTTTAGACTCTAGAAAGAAGAGCTTGCTTCTTGAGTTAAAACAGAGTGTGTTTCAGGGATGAGAACTCTGGTCTGAATTTCCACTCAGAAATGGTGTTAAACCCCAGGATCTGTTTCTTCCTACAAGCAAGTGTTCATTTCTGGTAAACCAGGTGAAATTTCGGCTCAAAAGTTTTTTCGCAGTTCACGAACCCTACGCAATTCTCACTATTAACTAAAGAGCATTTATGTAAGAGGAGCTGTGGTTTGTATCAGTTTCATAAGCAGAGTTGAACTACATATGGTCTGTATGAGTAGGAAACACAGTTCATTTTTTCAGGGCATGCTCATTGTTCTTGCTGTATTTTAGACTCTGGAAAGAACAGCTTGCTTCTTGCGTTATAACAGAGTGTGTTTCAGGGAAGAGAACTCTGGTCTGAATTTCCCTTCAGAAACGGAGTTAAACCCCAGGATCTGTGTCTTCCTACAAGCAAGTGTTCATTTCTGGTAAACAAAGTGAATTTTGGGCTCAAATGGTTTTTTGCATTTCAGCAACCCAAACTGATTCTCACTATTAACTAATGAGCATTAATGTAAGAGGAGCTGTGGTTTGTATCAGTTTCATAAGAGGAGTTGAACTACATATGGTCTGTATGAGTAGAAAACACAGTTCTTTTTTTCTGGACATGCTCATGTTTCTTACTTTATTGGAGACGCTGGAAAGAAGAGGATGATTCTTGCCTTGAAACAGAGTGTTTTTCAGGGTTGAGTATACTGGTCCTAATTTGCCATCAGAAACGGAGTTAAACCCCAGCATCTCTGTCTTCCCACAAGCAAGACTTCAGTTCTGGTAAAACCAGGGAATTTTGTGTCAAATGATTTTTCGCAGTTCAGGAACCCAACGCTATTGTACTATTGACTAAAGATCATTTATGTAAGAGGAGCTGTGGTTTGTATCACTTTCATAAGCAGAGTTGAACTACATATGGTCCGTATGAGTCGGAAACACAGTCCTTTTTTTCAGGGCATGCTCATGGTTCTTGCTGTATTTTAGACTCTGGAAAGAAGAGCTTGCTTCTTGCGATAAAACAGAGTGTGTTTCAGGGATGAGAACTCTGGTCTGAATTTCCCTTCAGAAATGGAGTTAAACCCCAGGATCTGTGTCTTCCTACAAGCAAGTGTTCATTTCTCGTAAACAAAGTGAATTTGGGGCTCAAATGATTTTTTACAGTTCATCATTCCAATCCGATTCTCACTATTAACTTAAGAGTATTAATGTAAGAGGAGCTGTTGTTTGTATCAGTATCATAAGCAGAGTTGAACTACATATGATCCGTATGAGTAGGAAACACAGTTCTTTTTTTCTGAGCATGCTCATATTTCTTACACTATTGGAGACGCTGGAAAGAAGAGGATGATTCTTGCCTTAAAACAGATTGCTTTTCAGGGATGAGAACTCTGGTCTGAATTTGCCTTCAGAAACGGAGTTAAACCCCATGATCTGTGTCATCCTACAAGGAAGAGTTCAGTTCTGGTAAACCCAGTGATTTTTTGGCACAATTGGTTTTTCACAATACAAGAACCCAACATGATTCTCACTATTAACTAAAGAGCATTTATGTAAGAGGAGCTGTGGTTTGTATCAGTTTCATAAGCAGAGTTGTTCTACATATGGTCTGTCTAAGTAGGAAACACAGTTCTTTTTTTCAGGGCATGCTGATGGTTCTTGCTGTATTTTAGACTCTAGAAAGAAGAGCTTGCTTCTTGCGTTAAAACAGAGTGTTTTTCAGGGATGAGAACTCTGGTCTGAATTTACATTCAGACACCGAGTTAAACCTCAGGATCAGTGAATTCCTACAAGCAAGAGTTCAGTTCTGGTAAACCCAGGGAATTTTGGGCTCAAATGATTTTTCGCAGTTCAGGAACCCAACGCTATTCTCACAAGTAACTTAAGAGCATTTATTTAAGTGGAGGTGTAGTCTGTATCAGTTTCATAAGTAGAAGTGAACAACATATGGTACGTATGAATAGCAAACGCAATACTTTTTTCTGGGCACGCTCATGGTTCTTATTGTATTTTAGAATCTGGAAAGAAGAGCTTCCTTCTTGTGTTATAACAGAGTGTGTTTCAGGGATCAGAACTCTGGTCTGAATTTCCCTTCAGAAACGGAGTTAAGCCGCAGGATCTGTGTATTCCTACAAGTAAGAGTTCATTTCTGGTTAACCCAGTGAATTTTGGGCTCAAATGATTTTTTGCAGTTCAGGAACCCTACGCTATTCTCACTATTATCTAAAGAGGATTTATGTAAGAGGAGCTGTGGTTTGTATCAGTTTCATAAGCAGAGTTGAACTACATATTTTCTGTATGAGTCAGAAACACAGTTCTTTTTTTCAGGGCATGCTCATGTTTCTTACTATATTGGAGACGCTGGAAAGAAGAGGATGATTCTTGCCTTAAAACAGAGTGTGTTTCAGGGAAGAGAACTCTGGTCGGAATTTCCCCTCAGAAACGGAGTTATAACCCCAGGATCTGTGTCTTCCCACAAGCAAGAGTCAGGTCTGGTAAAACCAGTGAATTTTGGGCTCAAATGATTTTTCGCAGTTCAGGAACCCAACGCTATTGTACTATTGACTAAAGATCATTTATGTAAGAGGAGCTGTGGTTTGTATCAGTTTCATAAGCAGAGTTGAACTACATATGGTCCGTATGAGTAGGAAACACAGTCCTTTTTTTCAGGGCATGCTCATGGTCCTTGCTGTATTTTAGACTCTGGAAAGAAGAGCTTGCTTCTTGCGTTAAAACAGAGTGTGTTTCAGGGATGAGAACTCTGGTCTGAATTTCCCTTCAGAAACGGAGTTAAACCCCAGGATCTGTGTCTTCCTACATGCAAGAGTTCATTTCTGGTAAACTCAGTGAATTTTGTGCTCAATTGATTATTCGCAGTTCAGGAACCCAGTGCTATTCTTACTATTAACTAAAGAGCATTTATTTCAGAGGAGCTGCGGTCTGTATCATTTCATCAGCAGAGTTGAACTACATATTTTCTGTATGAGTCGGAAACACAGTTCTTTTTTTCTGGGCATGCTCATGTTTCTTAATATATTGGAAACGATGGAAAGAATTGGATGATTCTTGCCTTAAAACAGAGTGTTTTTCAGGGATGAGAACTCAGGTCTGAATTTCCCTTGAGAAACGGAATTAAACCCCAGGATGAGTGTCTTCCAACAACCAAGAGTTCATTTCTGGTAAACCCAGTGATTTTTTGGCCCAAATGATTTTTCGCAGTTAAAGAACCCAACATGATTCTCACTATTAACTAAAGAGCATTTATGTAAGATTAGCTGCGGTCTGTATCATTTCATAAGCATAGTTGAACTACATATGGTCCGTATGAGTAGGAAACACAGTTCATTTTTCAGGGCATGCTCATGGTTCTTGCTTTATTTTAGACTCTAGAAAGAAGAGCTTGCTTCTTGAGTTAAAACAGAGTGTGTTTCAGGGATGAGAACTCTGGTCTGAATTTCCACTCAGAAATGGTGTTAAACCCCAGGATCTGTTTCTTCCTACAAGCAAGTGTTCATTTCTGGTAAACCAGGTGAAATTTCGGCTCAAAAGTTTTTTCGCAGTTCACGAACCCTACGCAATTCTCACTATTAACTAAAGAGCATTTATGTAAGAGGAGCTGTGGTTTGTATCAGTTTCATAAGCAGAGTTGAACTACATATGGTCTGTATGAGTAGGAAACACAGTTCATTTTTTCAGGGCATGCTCATTGTTCTTGCTGTATTTTAGACTCTGGAAAGAACAGCTTGCTTCTTGCGTTATAACAGAGTGTGTTTCAGGGAAGAGAACTCTGGTCTGAATTTCCCTTCAGAAACGGAGTTAAACCCCAGGATCTGTGTCTTCCTACAAGCAAGTGTTCATTTCTGGTAAACAAAGTGAATTTTGGGCTCAAATGGTTTTTTGCATTTCAGCAACCCAAACTGATTCTCACTATTAACTAATGAGCATTAATGTAAGAGGAGCTGTGGTTTGTATCAGTTTCATAAGAGGAGTTGAACTACATATGGTCTGTATGAGTAGAAAACACAGTTCTTTTTTTCTGGACATGCTCATGTTTCTTACTTTATTGGAGACGCTGGAAAGAAGAGGATGATTCTTGCCTTGAAACAGAGTGTTTTTCAGGGTTGAGTATACTGGTCCTAATTTGCCATCAGAAACGGAGTTAAACCCCAGGATCTCTGTCTTCCCACAAGCAAGACTTCAGTTCTGGTAAAACCAGTGAATTTTGTGTCAAATGATTTTTCGCAGTTCAGGAACCCAACGCTATTGTACTATTGACTAAAGATCATTTATGTAAGAGGAGCTGTGGTTTGTATCACTTTCATAAGCAGAGTTGAACTACATATGGTCCGTATGAGTCGGAAACACAGTCCTTTTTTTCAGGGCATGCTCATGGTTCTTGCTGTATTTTAGACTCTGGAAAGAAGAGCTTGCTTCTTGCGATAAAACAGAGTGTGTTTCAGGGATGAGAACTCTGGTCTGAATTTCCCTTCAGAAATGGAGTTAAACCCCAGGATCTGTGTCTTCCTACAAGCAAGTGTTCATTTCTCGTAAACAAAGTGAATTTGGGGCTCAAATGATTTTTTACAGTTCATCATTCCAATCCGATTCTCACTATTAACTTAAGAGTATTAATGTAAGAGGAGCTGTTGTTTGTATCAGTATCATAAGCAGAGTTGAACTACATATGATCCGTATGAGTAGGAAACACAGTTCTTTTTTTCTGAGCATGCTCATATTTCTTACACTATTGGAGACGCTGGAAAGAAGAGGATGATTCTTGCCTTAAAACAGATTGCTTTTCAGGGATGAGAACTCTGGTCTGAATTTGCCTTCAGAAACGGAGTTAAACCCCATGATCTGTGTCATCCTACAAGGAAGAGTTCAGTTCTGGTAAACCCAGTGATTTTTTGGCACAATTGGTTTTTCACAATACAAGAACCCAACATGATTCTCACTATTAACTAAAGAGCATTTATGTAAGAGGAGCTGTGGTTTGTATCAGTTTCATAAGCAGAGTTGTTCTACATATGGTCTGTCTAAGTAGGAAACACAGTTCTTTTTTTCAGGGCATGCTGATGGTTCTTGCTGTATTTTAGACTCTAGAAAGAAGAGCTTGCTTCTTGCGTTAAAACAGAGTGTTTTTCAGGGATGAGAACTCTGGTCTGAATTTACATTCAGACACCGAGTTAAACCTCAGGATCAGTGAATTCCTACAAGCAAGAGTTCAGTTCTGGTAAACCCAGGGAATTTTGGGCTCAAATGATTTTTCGCAGTTCAGGAACCCAACGCTATTCTCACAAGTAACTTAAGAGCATTTATTTAAGTGGAGGTGTAGTCTGTATCAGTTTCATAAGTAGAAGTGAACAACATATGGTACGTATGAATAGCAAACGCAATACTTTTTTCTGGGCACGCTCATGGTTCTTATTGTATTTTAGAATCTGGAAAGAAGAGCTTCCTTCTTGTGTTATAACAGAGTGTGTTTCAGGGATCAGAACTCTGGTCTGAATTTCCCTTCAGAAACGGAGTTAAGCCGCAGGATCTGTGTATTCCTACAAGTAAGAGTTCATTTCTGGTTAACCCAGTGAATTTTGGGCTCAAATGATTTTTTGCAGTTCAGGAACCCTACGCTATTCTCACTATTATCTAAAGAGGATTTATGTAAGAGGAGCTGTGGTTTGTATCAGTTTCATAAGCAGAGTTGAACTACATATTTTCTGTATGAGTCAGAAACACAGTTCTTTTTTTCAGGGCATGCTCATGTTTCTTACTATATTGGAGACGCTGGAAAGAAGAGGATGATTCTTGCCTTAAAACAGAGTGTGTTTCAGGGAAGAGAACTCTGGTCGGAATTTCCCCTCAGAAACGGAGTTATAACCCCAGGATCTGTGTCTTCCCACAAGCAAGAGTCAGGTCTGGTAAAACCAGTGAATTTTGGGCTCAAATGATTTTTCGCAGTTCAGGAACCCAACGCTATTCTACTATTAACTAAAGATCATTTATGTAAGAGGAGCTGTGGTTTGTATCAGTTTCATAAGCAGGGTTGAACTACATATGGTCCGTATGAGTAGGAAACACATTTCTTTTTTTCAGGTCATGCTCATGGTTCTTGCTGTATTTTAGATTCTGGAAAGAAGAGCTTGCTTCTTGCGTTAAAACAGAGTGTTTCAGGGATGAAAACTCTGGTCTGAAGTTCCCTTCAGAAACGGAGTTATACCCCAGGATCTCTGTTTTCCTACCAGCAAGTATTCATTTCTGGTAAACAAAGTGAATTTTGGGCTCAAATAATTTTTCACAGTTCAGCAACCCAATCCGATTCTCACTATTAACTAAAGAGCATTAATGTAAGAGTAGTTCTTTTTTGTATCAGTTTCATAATCAGTGTTGAACTACATATGGTCCGTCTGAGTAGCAAACACAGTTCTTTTTTTCTGGGCATCCTCATATTTTTACTATAGTGGAGACGCTGGAAAGAAGAGGATGATTCTTGCCTTAAAACAGATTTTATTTCAGGGATGAGAACTCTGGTCTGAATTTGCCTTCAGAAACGGAGTTAAACCCCATGATCTGTGTCTTCCTACATGCAAGAGTTCAGTTGTGATAAACCCAGTGATTTTTTGGCACAAATGATTTTTCGCAATTCAAGAACCCAACATGATTCTCACTATTAACTAACGATCATTTATGTAAGAGGACCTGTTTTTTGTGTGAGTTTCATAAGCAGATTTGAACTACATATGGTCCGTATGAGTAGGAAACACAGTCCTTTTTTTCAGGGCATGCTCATGGTCCTTGCTGTATTTTAGACTCTGGAAAGAAGAGCTTGCTTCTTGCGTTAAAACAGAGTGTGTTTCAGGGATGAGAAATCTGGTCTGAATTTCCCTTCAGAAACGGAGTTAAACCCCAGGATCTGTGTCATCCTACATGCAAGAGTTCATTTCTGGTAAACTCAGTGAATTTTGTGCTCAATTTATTATTCGCAGTTCAGGAACCCAGTGCTATTCTTACTATTAACTAAAGAGCATTTATTTAAGAGGAGCTGTGGTCTGTATCACTTCATAAGCAGAGTTGAACTACATATTTTCTGTATGAGTCGGAAACACAGTTCTTTTTTTCTGGGCATGCTTATGTTTCTTACTATATAGGAAACGATGGAAAGAATTGGATGATTCTTGCCTTAAAACAGAGTGTTTTTCAGGGATGAGACTCAGGTCTGAATTTCCCTTGAGAAACGGAATTAAACCCCAGGATGAGTGTCTTCCAACAACCAAGAGTTCATTTCTGGTAAACCCCGTGATTTTTTGGCCCAAATGATTTTTTGCAGTTAAAGAACCCAACATGATTCTCACTATTAACTAAAAAGCATTTATGTAAGATTAGCTGTGGTCTGTATCATTTCATAAGCAGAGTTGAACTACATATGGTCCGTATGAGTAGGAAACACAGTTCTTTTTTTCAGGGCATGCTCATGCTTCTTGCTGTATTTTAGACTCTAGAAAGAAGAGCTTGCTTCTTGCGTTATAGCAGAGTGTGTTTCAGGGAAGAGAACTCTGGTCTGAATTTCCCTTCACAAACGGCGTTAAACACCATGATCTTTGTCTTCCTACCAGCAAGAGTTCATTTCTGGTAAAGCAAGTGAATTTTCGGCTCAAAAGATTTTTCGCAGTTTAGGAACCCTACGCTATTCTCACTATTAACTAAAGAGCATTTATGTAAGAGTAGCTGTGGTTTGTATAAGTTTCATAAGCAGAGTTGAACTACATATGGTCTGTATGAGTAGGAAACACAGTTCATTTTTTCAGGGCATGCTCATTGATCTTGCTGTATTTTAGACTCTTGAAAGAACAGCTTGCTTCTTGGGTTATAACAGAGTGTGTTTCAGGGAAGAGAACTCTGGTCTGAATTTCCCTTCAGAAACGGAGTTAAACCCCATGATCTGTGTCTTCCTACAAGCAAGTGTTCATTTCTGGTAAACAAAGTGAATTTTGGGCTCAAATGATTTTTCGCATTTCAGCAACCCAAACTGATTCTCACTATTAACTAATGAGCATTAATGTAAGAGGAGCTGTGGTTTGTATCAGTTTCATAAGAGGAGTTGAACTACATATGGTCTGTATGAGTAGAAAACACAGTTCTTTTTTTCTGGACATGCTCATGTTTCTTACATTATTGGAGACGCTGGAAAGAAGAGGATGATTCTTGCCTTGAAACAGAGTGTTTTTCATGGTTGAGTATACTGGTCCTAATTTGCCATCAGAAACGGTGTTAAACCCCAGGATCTGTGTCTTCCCACAAGCAAGAGTTCAGTTCTTGTAAAACCAGTGAATTTTGTGTCAAATGATTTTTCGCAGTTCAGGAACCAAATGCTATTCTACTATTGACTAAAAATCATTTATGTAATAGGAGCTGTGGTTTGTATCAGTTTCATAAGCAGAGTTGAACTACATATGGTCCGTATGAGTCGGAAACACAGTCCTTTTTTTCAGGGCATGCTCATGGTTCTTGCTGTATTTTAGACTCTGGAAAGAAGAGCTTGCTTCTTGCGTTAAAACAGAGTGTGTTTCAGGGATGATAACTCTGGTCTGAATTTCCCTTCAGAAACGGAGTTAAACCCCAGGATCTGTGTGTTCCTACAAGCAAGTGTTCATTTCTCGTAAACAAGGTGAATTTGGGGCTCAAATGATTTTTCACAGTTCATCATTCCAATCCGATTCTCACTATTAACTTAAGAGCATTAATGTAAGAGGAGCTGTTGTTTGTATCAGTATCATAAGCAGAGTTGAACTACATATGATCCGTATGAGTAGGAAACACAGTTCTTTTTTTCTGGGCATGCTCATATTTCTTACTCTATTGGAGACGCTGGAAAGAAGAGGATGATTCTTGCCTTAAAACAGATTGTTTTTCTGGGATGAGAACTCTGGTCTGAATTTGCCTTCAGAAACGGATTTAACCCCATGATCTGTGTCTGCCTACAAGGAAGAATTCAGTTCTGGTAAACCCAGTGATTTTTTGGCACAAATGATTTTTCACAATACAAGAACCCAACATGATTCTCACTATTAACTAAAGAGCATTTATGTAAGAGGAGCTGTGGTTTGTATCAGTTTCATAGGCAGAGTTGTCCTACATATGGTCTGTCTAAGTAGGAAACACAGTCCTTTTTTTCAGGGCATGCTCATGGTTCTTGCTGTATTTTAGACTCTAGAAAGAAGAGCTTGCTTCTTGCGTTAAAACAGAGTGTGTTTCAGGGATGAGAACTCTGGTCTGAATTTCCCTTCAGAAACGGAGTTAAACCCCAGGATCTGTGTCTTCCTACAAGCAAGAGTTCATTCCTGGTAAACCCAGTGAATTTTGTGCTCAATTGATTATTTGCAGTTCAGGAACCCAGTGCGATTCTTACCATTAACTAAAGAGCATTTATTTAAGAGGAGCTGCAGTCTGTATCATTTCATATGCATAGTTGAAGTACATATTTTCTGTATGAGTCGAAAACACAGTTCTTTTATTCTGGGCATGCTCATGTTTCTTACTATATTGGAAACAATGGAAAGAAGAGGATGATTCTTGCCTTAAAACAGACTGTTTTTCAGAGATGAGAACTCAGGTCTGAATTTCCTTGAGAAACGGAATTAAACCACAGGATGAGTGTCTTCCAAAAACCAAGAGTTCATTTCTGGTAAACCCAGTGATTTTTTGGCCCAAATGATTTTTCGCAGTTAAAGAACCCAACATGATTCTCACTATTAACTAAAGAGCATTTATGTAAGATTAGCTGCGGTCTGTATCATTTCATAAGCAGAGTTGAACTACATATGGTCCGTATGAGTAGGAAACACAGTTCATTTTTCAGGGCATGCTCATGGTTCTTGCTTTATTTTATACTCTAGAAAGAAGAGCTTGCTTCTTGAGTTAAAACAGAGTGTGTTTCAGGGATTAGAACTCTGGTCTGAATTTCCCTTCAGAAACGGAGTTAAACCCCAGGATCTGTGTCTTCCTACAAGCAAGAGTTCATTTCTGGTAAACCCAGTGAATCTTGTGCTCAATTGATTATTTGCAGTTCAGGAACCCTATGCTATTCTCACTATTAACTAAAGAGCATTTATGTAAGAGGAGCTGTGGTTTGTATCAGTTTCATAAGCAGAGTTGAACTACATTTGGTCCGTCTGAGTAGGAAACACAGTTCTTTTTTTCAGGGCATGCTCCTGGTTCCTGCTGTATTTTAGACTCTGGAAAGAAGAGCTTGCTTCTTGCAGAAAAACAGAGTGTGTTTCATGGATGAGAACACTGGTCTGAATTTCCCTTCAGAAACGGTGTTAAACCCCAGGATCTGTGTCTTCCTACAAGCAAGTTCATTTCTGGTAAACACAGTAAATTTTGGGTTCAAATGATATTTCCCTGTTCATGAACCCAACATGATTCTCACTATTAACTAAAGAGCGTTTATGTAAGAGGAGCCGTGGTTTTTTGTCAGTTTCATAAGCAGAGTTGAACTACATATGGTCCTTATGATTAGGAAACACAGTTCTTTTTTTCTGGACATGCTCATGTTTCTTACTATATTTGAGACGCTGGAAAGAAGAGGATGATTCTTGCCTTAAAACACAGTGTTTTTCAGGGTTGAGTATTCTGGTCCTAATTTGCCTTCAGAAACGGAGTTAAACCCCAGGATCTGTGTCTTCCTACAAGCAAGAGTTCAGTTCTGGTAAACCCAGTGATTTTTTGGCACAAATGATTTTTCGCAATTCAAGAACCCAACATGATTCTCACTATTAACTAAAGAGCATTTATGTAAGAGGAGCTGTGGTTTGTATCAGTTTCATAAGCAGAGTTGTCCTACATATGGTCTGTCTAAGTAGGAAACACAGTTCTTTTTTTCAGGGCATGCTGATGGTTCTTGCTGTATTTTAGACTCTAGAAAGAAGAGCTTGCTTCTTGCGTTAAAACAGAGTGTGTTTCAGGGATGAGAACTCTGGTCTGAATTTCCCTTCAGAAATGGAGTTAAACCCCAGGATCTGTGTCTTCCTACAAGCAAGAGTTCATTTCTGGTAAACCCAGTGAATTTTATGCTCAATTGATTATTTGCAGTTCAGGAACCCAGTGCTATTCTTACCATTAACTAAAGAGCATTTATTTAAGAGGAGCTGCAGTCTGTATCATTTCATATGCAGAGTTGAACTACATATTTTCTGTATGAGTCGAAAACACAGTTCTTTTTTTCTGGGCATGCTCATGTTTCTTACTATATTGGAAACGATGGAAAGAAGAGGATGATTCTTGCTTTAAAACAGACTGTTTTTCAGAGATGAGAACTCAGGTCTGAATTTCCTTGAGAAACGGAATTAAACCACAGGATGAGTGTCTTCCTACAACCAAGAGTTCATTTCTGGTAAACCCAGTGATTTTTTGGCCCAAATGATTTTTCACAGTTAACGAACCCAACATGATTCTCACTATTAACTAAAGAGCATTAATGTAAGAGGCGCTGTGGTTTGTATCAGTTTCTTAAGAGGAGTTGAACTACGTATGGTCCTTATGATTAGGAAACACAGTTCTTTTTTTCAGGGCATGCTCATGGTTCTTGCTCTATTTTAGACCCTGGAAAGAAGAGCTTGCTTCTTGCGTTATGACATAATGTGTTTTAGGGATGAGAACTCTGGTCTGAATTTCCCTTCAGAAACGGACTTAAATCCCAGGATCTGTGTCTTCCTACAAGCAAGAGTTCATTTCTGGTAAACCCAGTGAATCTTGTGCTCAATTGATTATTTGCAGTTCAGGAACCCTATGCTATTCTCACTATTAACTAAAGAGCATTTATGTAAGAGGAGCTGTGGTTTGTATCAGTTTCATAAGCAGAGTTGAACTACATTTGGTCCGTCTGAGTAGGAAACACAGTTCTTTTTTTCAGGGCATGCTCCTGGTTCCTGCTGTATTTTAGACTCTGGAAAGAAGAGCTTGCTTCTTGCAGAAAAACAGAGTGTGTTTCATGGATGAGAACACTGGTCTGAATTTCCCTTCAGAAACGGTGTTAAACCCCAGGATCTGTGTCTTCCTACAAGCAAGTTCATTTCTGGTAAACACAGTAAATTTTGGGTTCAAATGATATTTCCCTGTTCATGAACCCAACATGATTCTCACTATTAACTAAAGAGCGTTTATGTAAGAGGAGCCGTGGTTTTTTGTCAGTTTCATAAGCAGAGTTGAACTACATATGGTCCTTATGATTAGGAAACACAGTTCTTTTTTTCTGGACATGCTCATGTTTCTTACTATATTTGAGACGCTGGAAAGAAGAGGATGATTCTTGCCTTAAAACACAGTGTTTTTCAGGGTTGAGTATTCTGGTCCTAATTTGCCTTCAGAAACGGAGTTAAACCCCAGGATCTGTGTCTTCCTACAAGCAAGAGTTCAGTTCTGGTAAACCCAGTGATTTTTTGGCACAAATGATTTTTCGCAATTCAAGAACCCAACATGATTCTCACTATTAACTAAAGAGCATTTATGTAAGAGGAGCTGTGGTTTGTATCAGTTTCATAAGCAGAGTTGTCCTACATATGGTCTGTCTAAGTAGGAAACACAGTTCTTTTTTTCAGGGCATGCTGATGGTTCTTGCTGTATTTTAGACTCTAGAAAGAAGAGCTTGCTTCTTGCGTTAAAACAGAGTGTGTTTCAGGGATGAGAACTCTGGTCTGAATTTCCCTTCAGAAATGGAGTTAAACCCCAGGATCTGTGTCTTCCTACAAGCAAGAGTTCATTTCTGGTAAACCCAGTGAATTTTATGCTCAATTGATTATTTGAAGTTCAGGAACCCAGTGCTATTCTTACCATTAACTAAAGAGCATTTATTTAAGAGGAGCTGCAGTCTGTATCATTTCATATGCAGAGTTGAACTACATATTTTCTGTATGAGTCGAAAACACAGTTCTTTTTTTCTGGGCATGCTCATGTTTCTTACTATATTGGAAACGATGGAAAGAAGAGGATGATTCTTGCCTTAAAACAGACTGTTTTTCAGAGATGAGAACTCAGGTCTGAATTTCCTTGAGAAACGGAATTAAACCACAGGATGAGTGTCTTCCTACAACCAAGAGTTCATTTCTGGTAAACCCAGTGATTTTTTGGCCCAAATGATTTTTCACAGTTAACGAACCCAACATGATTCTCACTATTAACTAAAGAGCATTCATGTAAGAGGCGCTGTGGTTTGTATCAGTTTCTTAAGAGGAGTTGAACTACGTATGGTCCTTATGATTAGGAAACACAGTTCTTTTTTTCAGGGCATGCTCATGGTTCTTGCTCTATTTTAGACCCTGGAAAGAAGAGCTTGCTTCTTGCGTTATGACATAATGTGTTTTAGGGATGAGAACTCTGGTCTGAATTTCCCTTCAGAAACGGACTTAAATCCCAGGATCTGTGTCTTCCTACAGGCAAGAGTTCATTTCTGGTTAACCCAGTGAATTTTCGGCTCAAATGATTTTTCGCATTTCACGAACCAAAAGCGATTCTCAGTATTAACTAAAGAGCATTAATGTAAGAGGAGATGTGGTTTGTATCAGTTTCATAAGCAGAGTTGAACTACATATGGTCCGTATGAGTAGAAAACACAGTTCTTTTTTTCTGGACATGCTCATGTTTCTTACTATATTTGAGACGCTGGAAAGAAGAGGATGATTCTTGCCTTAAAACAGAGTGTTTATCAGGGTTGAGTATTCTGGTCCTAATTTGCCTTCAGAAACGGAGTTAAACCCCAGGATCTGTGTCTTCCTACAAGCAAGAGTTCAGTTCTGGTAAAACTGGTTAATTTTGGGCTCAAACGATTTTTCGCAGTTCAGGAACCCAACGCTAATCTTACTATAATCTAAAGATCATTTATGTAAGAGGAGCTGTGGATTGTATCAGTTTCATAAGAAGAGTTGAACTACATATGGTCCGATTGATTCAGAAACACAGTTCTTTTTTTCTGGGCATGCTCATGGTCCTTGCTGTATTTTAGACCCTGGAAAGAAGAGCTTGCTTCTTGCGTTATAACAGAGTGTGATTCAGGGATGAGAACTCTGGTCTGATTTTCTCTTCAGGAATGGAGTTAAACCCCAGGATCTGTGTCTTCCTACAAGCAAGAGTTCAGTTCCGGTAAACCCATTGAATTTTGGGCTCAAATGATTTTTCGCAGTTCAGGAACCCAACGCTAATCTTACTATTAACTAAAGATCATTTATGTAAGAGGAGCGTGGTTTTTTGTCAGTTTCATAAGCAGAGTTGAACTACATATGGTCCTTATGATTAGGAAACACAGTTCTTTTTTTCAGGGCATGCTCATGGTTCTTGCTCTATTTTAGATTCTGGAAAGAAGAGCTTGCTTCTTGCGGAAAAACAGAGTGTGTTTCATGGATGAGAACACTGGTCTGAATTTCCCTACAGAAACGGAGTTAAACCCCAGGATCTGTGTCTTCCTACAAGCAAGAGTTCAGTTCTGGTAAACCCAGTGATTTTTTGGCACAAATGATTTTTTGCAATTCAAGAACCCAACATGATTCTCACTATTAACTAAAGAGCATTTATGTAAGAGGAGCTGTGGTTTGTATCAGTTTCATAAGCAGAGTTGAACTACATATGTTCTGTCTAAGTAGGAAACACAGTTCTTTTTTTCAGGGCATGCTGATGGTTCTTGCTGTATTTTAGACTCTAGAAAGAAGAGCTTGCTTCTTGCGTTAAAACAGAGTGTGTTTCAGGGATGAGAACTCTGGTCTGAATTTCCCTTCAGAAACGGAGTTAAACCCCAGGATCTGTGTCTTCCTACAAGCAAGAGTTCAGTTCCGGTAAACCCATTGAATTTTGGGCTCAAATGATTTTTCCCAGTTCAGGAACCCAATGCTATTTTCACTATTAACTAAAGAGCATTTATGTAAGAGGAGCTGTGGTTTGTATCAGTTTCATAAGCAGAGTTGAACTACATATGGTCCGTCTGAGTAGGAAACACAGTTCCTTTTTTTCAGGGCATGCTCATGGTTCCTGCTGTATTTTAGACTCCGAAAGAAGAGCTTGCTTCTTGCGGAAAATCAGAGTGTGTTTCATGGATGAGAACACTGGTCTGAATTTCCCTACAGAAACGGAGTTAAACCCCAGGATCTGTGTCTTCCTACAAGCAAGAGTTCAGTTCTGGTATACCCAGTGATTTTTTGGCACAAATGATTTTTCGCAATTCAAGAACCCAACATGATTCTCACTATTAACTAAAGAGCATTTATGTAAGAGGAGCTGTGGTTTGTATCAGTTTCATAAGCAGAGTTGAACTACATTTGCTCCGTCTGAGTAGGAAACACAGTTCCTTTTTTTCAGGGCATGATCATGGTTCCTGTTGTATTTTAGACTCTGGAAAGAAGAGCTTGCTTCTTGCGGAAAAACAGAGTGTGTTTCATGGATGAGAACACTGGTCTGAATTTCCCTTCAGAAACGGTGTTAAACCCCAGGATCTGTGTCTTCCTACAAGCAAGTTCATTTCTGGTAAACACAGTAAATTTTGGGTTCAAATGATATTTCCCTGTTCATGAACCCAACATGATTCTCACTATTAAGTAAAGAGCATTTATGTAAGAGGAGCCGTGGTTTTTTGTCAGTATCATAAGCAGTGTTGAACTACATATGGTCCTTATGATTAGGAAACACAGTTCTTTTTTTCAGGGCATGCTCATGGTTCTTGCTCCTTTTTAGATTCTGGAAAGAAGAGCTTGCTTCTTGCGGAAAAACAGAGTGTGTTTCATGGATGAGCACACTGGTCTGAATTTCCCTTCAGAAACGGACTTAAACCCCAGGATCTGTGTCTTCCTATAAGCAAGTTCATTTCTGGTAAACACAGTGAATTTTGGGTTCAAATGATTTTTCCCAGTTCATGAACCCAACATGATTCTCACTATTAACTAAAGAGCATTTATGTAAGAAGAGCCGTGGTTTGTATCAGTTTCATAAGCAGAGTTGAACTACATATGGTCCTTATGATTAGGAAACACAGTTCTTTTTTTCTGGGCATGCTCGTATTTCTTACTATATTGGAGACGCTGGAAAGAAGAGGATGATACTTGCCTTAAAACAGATTGTTTTTCAGGGATGAGAACTCTGGTCTGAATTTGCCTTCAGAATCGGAGATAAACCCTTGATCTGTGTCTTCCTACAAGCAAGAGTTCAGTTCTGTTAAACCCAGTGATTTTTTGGCACAAATGATTTTTCGCAATTCAAGAACCCAACATGATTCTCACTATTAACTAAAGAGCATTTATGTAAGAGGAGCTGTGGTTTGTATCAGTTTCATAAGGAGAGTTGAACTACATATGTTCTGTCTAAGTAGGAAACACAGTTCTTTTTTTTCAGGGCATGCTGATGGTTCTTGCTGTATTTTAGACTCTAGAAAGAAGAGCTTGCTTTTTGCGTTAAAACAGAGTGTGTTTCAGGGATGAGAACTCTGGTCTGAATTTCCCCTCGGAAACGGAGTTAAACCCTAGGATCTGTGTCTTCCTACAAGCAAGAGTTCATTTCTGGTAAACCCAGTGAATTTTGTGCTCAATTGATTATTTGCAGTTCAGGAACCCTATGCTATTCTCACCATTAACTAAAGAGCATTTATGTAAGAGGAGCTGCGGTCTGTATCATTTCATAAGCAGAGTAGAACTACATATTTTCTGTGTGAGTCGGAAACACAGTTCTTTTTTTCTGGGCATGCTCATGTTTCTTACTATCTTGGAAATGATGGAAAGAAGAGGATGATTCTTCCCTTAAAACAGAGTGTTTTTCAGGGATGAGAACTCAGGTCTGAATTTGCCTTGAGAAACGGAATTAAACCCCAGGATGAGTGTCTTCCTACAACCAAGAGTTCATTTCTGGTAAACCCAGTGATTTCTTGGCCCAAATGATTTTTCGCAGTTAAAGACCCCAACATGATTATCACTATTAACTAAAGAGCATTTATGTAAGAGGAGCCGTGGTTTGTATCAGTTTCATAAGCAGAGTTGAACTACATATGGTTCGTCTGAGTAGGAAACACAGTTCGTTTTTCAGGGCATGCTCATGGTTCTTGCTGTATTTTAGACTCTAGAAAGAAGAGCTTGCTTCATTCATTAAAACAGAGTGTGTTTCATGGATGAGAACAGTGGTCTGAATTTCCCTTTAGAAACGGAGTTCATCCCCAGGATCTGTGTCTTCCTACAAGCAAGAGTTCATTTCTGGTAAACCCAGTGAATTTTGGGCTCAAATGATTTTTCGCAGTTCACGAACCCTACGCTATTCTCACTATTAACCAATGAGGATTTATGTAAGAGCAGCTGTGCTTTGTATCAGTTTCATAAGAAGAGTTGAACTACAAATGGTTTGTATGAGAAGGAAACACAGTTCTTTTTTCTTGGCATGCTCATGTTTGTTCCTGTATTGAGACACTGGAAAGAAGAGGATGATTCTTGCCTTAAAACAGAGTGTTTTTCAGGGATGAGAACTCTGGTCTGAACTTGCCTTCAGAAAATGAGTTAAACCCCAGGATCTGTGTCTTCCTACAAGCAAGAGTTCATTTCTGGTACAGCCAGTGAATTTTGGGATCAAATGATTTTTCGCAGTTCACGAACCCAACATGATTCTCATTATTAACTAAAGAGCATTTATGTAAGAGGAGCCGTGGTTTTTATCAGTTTCATAAGCAGAGTTGAAATACATATGGTCCTTATGAGTAGGAAACACAGTTCTTTTTTTCATGGCATACTCATGGTTCTTGCTGTATTTTAGATCTGGAAAGAAAAGCTTTCTTCTTGCGTTATAACAGAGGGTGTTTCAGGGATGAGAACTCTAGTCTGAATTTGCCTTCATAAACGGAGTTAAACCCCAGGATATGTGTCTTACTACAATCAAGAGTTCAGTTCTGGTAAACCCAGGGAATTTTGGGCTCAAATGATTTTTCCAGTTCAGGAACACAACGCGATTCTCACTATTAACTAAAGAGCATTTATGTAAGAGGAGCTGCGGTCTGTATCATTTCATAAGCAGAGTTGAACTACATATGATCCTTAGGAGTAGGAAACACAGTTCTTTTTTTCTGGGCATGCTCTCGTTTCTTATTGTATTGGAAACGATGGAAAGAAGAGGATGATTCTGGCCTTAAAACAGAGTGTTTTTCAGGGATAAGAACTCTGGTCTGAATTTGTCTACAGAAAAGGAGTCAAACCCCAGGATAAATGTCTTCCTACAAGCAAGAGTTCAATTATGGTAAACCCAGTGATTTTTCGGCTCAAATGATTTTTCGCAGTTCACGAAACCAACATGATTTTCATTATTAACTAAAGAGCATTTATATAAGAGGAGCCGTGGTTTTTATCAGTTTCATAAGCAGAGTTGAACTACATATGGTCCTTATGAGTAGGAAACACAGTTCTTTTTTTCAGGGCATACTCATGGTTCTTGCTCTATTTTAGACTCTGGAAAGAAGAGCTTGCTTCTTGCTTTAAAACAGAGTTTGTCAGGGATGAGAACTCTGGTCTGATTTTCCCTCAGAAACAGAGTTAAACCCCAGGATCTGTGTCTTCCTACAAGCAAGAGTTCATTTCTGGTTAACCCAGTGAATTTTGGGCTGAAATGATTTTTCGCAGTTCATTAACCCAACGTGATTCTCACTATTAACTAAAGAGCATTTATGTAAGAGGAGCTGTGGTTTGTATCAGCTTCATAACCAGATTTGAACTACATATACTCTGTATGAGAAGGAAACACAGTTCTTTTTTTCAGACCATGCTCATGGTTCTTGCTGTATTTTAGACTCTGGAAAGAGGAGCTTGCTTCTTGCATTAAAACAGGGTGTGTTTCATGGATGAGAACTCTGGTCTAAATTTCCCTTCACAAACGGAGTTAAACCCCACGATCTGTGTCTTCCTACCAGCAAGAGTTCATTTCTGATAATCAAAGTGTATTTTCGTCTCAAATGAATTTACACAGTTCTAGAACCCAACGCTATTACCACTATTAACTAAAGAGCATTTATGTCAGAAGAGCTCTGGTCTGTATCATTTCATCAGCAGAGTTGAACTACAAATGGTCCGTATGAGTAGGAAATACAGTTCTTTTTTTCTGGTCATGCTCATGGTTCTTACTATATTGGAGACGTTGGAAAGAAGAGGATGATTCTTGCCTTAAAACAGAGTGTTTTTCAGGGATGAGAACTCTGGTCTGAATTTGCCTTCAGAAAGGGAGTAAAACTCCAGGATCTGTGTCTTCCTACAAGCAATAGTTCATTTCTGGTAAACCCAGTGAATTTTGGGCTGAAATGATTTTTCGCAGTTCATGAACCCAACACGATTCTCACTATTAACTAAAGAGCATTTATCTAAGAGGAGCTGTGGCTTGTATCAGTTTCATAAGCAGAGTTGAACTACATATGGTCTGTATGAGTAGGAAACACAGTTCTTTTTTTCAGACCATGCTCATGGATCTTGCTGTATTGGAGACGCTGTAAAGAATTGCTTGCTTCTTGCATTAAAACAGGGTGTGTTTCATGGATGAGAACTCTGGTCTGAATTTCCCTTCACAAACGGAGTTGAACCCCATGATATGTGTCTTACCACCAGCAAGAGTTCATTTCTGGTAAACAAAGTGAATTTTCCGCTCAAATGAATTTACACAGTTCTAGAAACCAACGCGATTATCACTATTAACTAAAGAGCATTTATGTCAGAGGAGATGTGGTCGGTATCATTTCATCAGCAGAGTTGAACTACATATGGTCCGTATGAGTAGGAAACACAGTTCTTTTTTTTTTTGGTCATGATCATGGTTCTTACTGTATTGGAGACACTGGAAAGAAGAGGATGATTCTTGCCTTAAATCAGAGTGTTTTTCAGGGTTGAAAATTCTGGTCTGAATTTGCCTTCAGAAATGGAGGTATACCCCAAGATATCTGTCTTCCTGCATGCAAGAGTTCATTTTATGTAAACCCAGTGAATTTTGGGATCAAATAATTTTTCACAGTTCACGAAACCACCGCGATTCTCACTATTAACAAAAGAGCATTTATGTAAGAGGAGCTGGGGTTTGTATCAGTTTCATAAGCAGAGTTGAACTACATATGGTCTGTATGAGTAGGAAACACAGTTCTTTTTTTCAGACCATGCTCATGGTTCTTGCTCTATTTTAGACTCTGGGACGAAGAGCTTGCTTCTTGCTTTAAAACAGAGTGTGTTTCAGGGATGAGAACTCTGGTCTGAATTTCCCTTAAAAAACGGAGTTAAACCCCATGATCTGTGTCTTTCTACCAGCAAGAGTTCATTTCTGATAAACCAAGTGAATTTTCGGCTCAAATGAATTTACACAGTTCTAGAACCCAATGCGATTATCACTATTAACTAAAGAGCATTTATGTAAGAGGAGCTCTGGTCTGTATCATTTCATAAGAAGAGTTGAACTACCTATGTTATGTATGAGTAGGAAACACAGTTCATTTTTTCTGGGCATGATCATGTTTCTTACTGTATTGGAGACGTTGGAAAGAAGAGGATGATTCTTGCATTTAAACAGTGTTTTTCAGGGTTGAGAATTCTGGTCTGAATTTGCCTTCAGAAACGGAATTAAACCCCAGCATCTGTGTCTTCCTACAAGCAAGAGTTCATTTCTGGTAAACCCAGTAATTTTTGGGCTCAAATGATTTTTCGCAGTTCATGAACCCAACGCGATTCTCACTATTAACTAAAGATCATTTATGTAAGAGGAGCTGTGGTTTGTATCAGTTTCATAAGCACAGTTGAACTACACATTGTCCATATGAGTAGGAAACACATTTCTTTTTTTCAGATCATGCTCATTGTTCTTGCTGTGTTTTAGAATCTGGAAGGAAGAGATTCCTTCTTGCATTAAAGCACAGTGTGTTTCATGGATGAGAACTCTGGTCTGAATTCCCTTCCAAAACGGAGTTAAACCCCATGATCTGTGTCTTCCTATGAGCAAGAGTTCATTTCTGTTAAACCTATTGAATTTTGGGCTCAAATAAATTTACAGAGTTCTAGAACCCAATGCGATTATCACTATTAACTAAAGAGCATTTACGTAAGAGGAGCTAGGGTTTGTATCAGTTTCATAAGCAGAGTTGAACTACATATGGTCTGTATGAGCAGGAAACACAGTTCTTTTTTTCAGGGCATGCTCACGGTTCTTGCTGTATTGGAGACGCTGGAAAGAAGAGCTTGCTTCCTGCAATAAAACAGGGTGTGTTTCATGAATGAGAACTCTGGTCTGATTTTGAATTCAAAAATGGGGTTATACCCCATGATCTGTGTCTTCCTACCTGCAAGAGTTCATTTCTGGTAAACCAAGAAAATTTTCAGCTCAAATGACTTTACAGAGTTCTAGAAACTAAGGCGATTATCACTATTAACTAAAGAGCTTTTATGTGAGAGGAGCTGTGGTCTGTATTAGTTTCATAAGCAGAGTTGAATTACATATGGTCCGTATGAGTAGGAAACACAGTTCTATTTTTCTGGGCATGCTCATGGTTCTTACTGTATTTGAGAACCTGGAAAGAAGAGGATGATTCACCATTAAAACAGAGTGTTTTTCAGGGATGAAAATTCTGGTCTAAATTTCCCATCAGAAACGGAGTTGAACCCCGGATTCTGTGTCTTCCTACAAGCATGAGTTAATTTCTGGTAAACCCAGTGAATTTTGTGCTCAAACGATTTTACACAGTTCTTGAACCCAACGCTATTCTCACTATTAACTAAAGAGCACTTATGTAAGTGGAGCTGTGGTTTGTATCAGTTTCATAAGCAGAGTTGAACTACATATGGGCCGTATGAATAGGAAACACAGTTTTTTTTTTTCAGACCATGCTCATGGTTCTTGCTGTATTTAAACTCAGGAAAGAAGAGCTTGCTTCTTCGTTAAAACAGAGTGTGTTTCAGGGATGAGAACTCTGGTCTGAATTTCCCTTCCAAATCGGAGTTAAACCCCAGGATCTGTGTTTTCCTATGATCAAGAGTTCATTTTTGTTAAACCTAGTGAATTTTGGGCTCAAATGATTTTTGCAGTTCACCAACCCAAACCGATTCCCACTATTAACTAAAGAGCAATTATGTAAGAGGAGCTGTGGTTTGTATCAGTTTCATAAGCAGAGTTGAACTACATATGGTCCGTATGAGTAGGAAACACAGTTCTTTTTTTCAGGGCATGCTCATGGTTCTTGCTGTATTGGCGACACTGGAAAGAAGAGCTTGCTTCCTGCATTAAAACAGGGTGTGTTTCATGGATGAGAACTGTGGTCTGATTTTCACTTCACAAACGGGGTTAAACCCCATGATCTGTGTCTTCCTACCTGCAAGAGTTCATTTCTGGTAAACCAAGAAAATTTTCAGCTCAAATGATTTACTGAGTTCTAGAACCTAAGGGGATTATCACTATTAACTAAAGAGCATTTATGTGAGAGGAGCTGTGGTCTGTATTAGTTTCATAAGCAGAGTTGAATTACATATGGTCCGTATGAGTAGGAAACACAGTTCTTTTTTTCTGGGCATGCTCATGGTTCTTACTGTATTGGAGAACTTGGAAAGAAGAGGATGATTCATCCATTAAAACAGAGTGTTTTTCAGGGATGAAAATTCTGGTCTGAATTTCCCTTCAGAAACGGAGTTGAACCCCGTATTCTGTGTCTTCCTACAAGCAAGAGTTAATTTCTGGTAAACCCAGTGAATTTTGTGCTCAAACGATTTTACACAGTTCTTGAACCCAACGCTATTCTCACTATTAACTAAAGAGCATTTATGTAAGAGGAGCTGTGGTTTGTATCAGTTTCATAAGCAGAGTTGAACTACATATGGGCCGTATGAATAGGAAACACAGTTTTTTTTTCAGAACATGCTCATGGTTCTTGCTGTATTTAAACTCGGGCAAGACGAGCTTGCTTCTTCGTTAAAACAGAGTGTGTATCAGGGATGAGAACACTGGTCTGAATTTCCCTTCCAAAACGTAGTTAAACCCCATGATCTGTGTCTTCCTACCAGCAAGAGTTCATTTCTATTTAACCAAGTGAATTTTCGGCTCAAATGAATTTACAGAGTTCTAGAATCCAATGTGATTATCACTATTAACTAAAGAGCATTTATGTAAGAGGAGCTCTGGTCTGTATCATTTCATAAGAAGAGTTGAACTACATATGTTACGTATGAGTAGGAAACACAGTTCTTTTTTTCTGGGCATGCTCATGTTTCTTACTGTATTGGAGAACCTGTAAAGAAGAGGATGATTCTTGCCTTAAAACAGAGTGTTTTTCAGGGTTGAGAATTCTGGTCTGAATTTGCCTTCAGAAATGGCGTTAAACCCTAAGATCTGTGTATCCTGCAAGCAAGAGTTCATTTCAGATAAACCCAGTGAATTTTGGGATCAAATGATTTTTCACAGTTCACGAACCCAACGCGATTCTCACTATTAACTAAAGAGGATTTATATTAGAGGAGCTGTGGTTTGTATCAGTTTCATAAGCACAGTTGAACTACACATTGTCCATATGAGTAGGAAACACAGTTCTTTTTTTCAGGTCATGCTCATTGTTCTTGCTGTGTTTTAGAATCTGGAAGGAAGAGCTTGCTTCTTGCATTAAAGCACAGTGTGTTTCATGGATGAGAACTCTGGTCTGAATTCCCTTCCAAAACGGAGTTAAACCCCATGATCTGTGTCTTCCTATGAGCAAGAGTTCATTTCTGTTAAACCTAGTGAATTTTGGGCTCAAATGAATACACAGAGTTCTAGAACCCAATGCGATTATCACTATTAACTAAAGAGCATTTATGTAAGAGGAGCTCTGGTCTGTATCATTTCATAAGAAGAGTTGAACTACATATGTTACGTATGAGTAGGAAACACAGTACTTTTTTCTGGGCATGCTCATGTTTCTTATTATATTGGAGATGCTGGAACGAAGAGGATGATTATTGCCTTAAAACAGAGTGTTTTTCAGGGGTGAGAACTCTAGTCTGAATTTGCCTTTAGAAACGGAGTTAAACACAAGGATCTGTGTCTTCCTACAAGCAATAGTTCATTTCTGGTAAACACAGTGAATTTTGGGCTAAAAATGATTTTTCGCAGTTCATGAACCCAACGCCATTCTCACTATTAACTAAAGAGCATTTATGTAAGAGGAGCTGTGGTTTGTTTCAGTGTTATATGCAGAGTTGAACTACATATGGTCTGTATGAGAAGGAAACACAGTTCTTTTTTTCAGACCATGCTCATGGTTCTTGCTCTATTTTAGACTCTGGAAAGAAGAGCTTGCTTATTGCTTTAAAACAGAGTGAGAGTCAGGGATAAGAACCCTGGTCTGAATTACCCTTGAGAAACGGAGTTAAACCCCAGATTCTGTGTCTTCCTATGAGCAAGAGTTCATTTTTGTTAAACCTAGTGAATTTTGGGCTCAAATGATTTTTGCAGTTCACCAACCCAAACCGATTCTCACTATTAACTAAAGAGCTTTATGTAAGAGGAGCTGTGGTTTGTATCAGTTTTATAAGCAGAGTTGAACTACATATGGTCTGTATGAGTAGGAAACACAGTTCTTTTTTTCAGACCATGCTCATGGTTCTTGCTCTATTTTAGACTCTGGAAAGAAGAGCTTTCTTATTGCTTTAAAGCAGAGTGAGTTTCAGGGATAAGAACACTGGTCTGAATTTCCCTTCCAAAACGTAGTTAAACCCCAGGATCTGTGTATTCCTACCAGCAAGAGTTCATTTCTGTTAAACCAAGTGAATTTTCATCTCAAATGAATTTACAGAGTTCTAGAACCCAATCCGATTATCACTATTAACTAAAGAGCATTTATGTAAGAGGAGCTCTGGTCTGTATCATTTCATAAGAAGAGTTGAACTACATATGTTACGTATGAGTAGGAAACACAGTTCTTTTTTTCTGGGCATGCTCATGTTTCTTACTGTATTGGAGAACCTGTAAAGAAGAGGATGATTCTTGCCTTAAAACAGAGTGTTTTTCAGGGTTGAGAATTCTGGTCTGAATTTGCCTTCAGAAATGGCGTTAAACACTAAGATCTGTGTCTTCCTGCAAGCAAGCGTTCATTTCAGATAAACTCAGTGAATTTTGGGATCAAATGATTTTTCACAGTTCACGAACCCAACGCGATTCTCACTATTAACTAAAGAGGATTTATATTAGAGGAGCTGTGGTTTGTATCAGTTTCATAAGCACAGTTGAACTACACATTGTCCATATGAGTAGGAAACACAGTTCTTTTTTTCAGGTCATGCTCATTGTTCTTGCTGTGTTTTAGAATCTGGAAGGAAGAGCTTGCTTCTTGCATTAAAGCAGAGTGTGTTTCATGGATGAGAACTCTGGTCTGAATTCCCTTACAAAACGGAGTTAAACCCCATGATCTGTGTCTTCCTATGAGCAAGAGTTCATTTCTGTTAAACCTAGTGAATTTTGGGCTCAAATGAATACACAGAGTTCTAGAACCCAATGCGATTATCACTATTAACTAAAGAGCATTTATGTCAGAGGAGCTCTGGTCTGTATCATTTCATAAGAAGAGTTGAACTACATATGTTATGTATGAGTAGGAAACACAGTTCTTTTTTTCTGGGAATGCTCATGTTTCTTACTGTATTGGAGAACCTGTAAAGAAGAGGATGATTCTTGCCTTAAAACAGAGTGTTTTTCAGGGTTGAGAATTCTGGTCTGAATTTGCCTTCAGAAATGGAGTTATACACCAAGATCTGTGTCTTCCTGCAAGCAAGAGTTCATTTCAGATAAACCCAGTGAATTTGGGATCAAATGATTTTTCACAGTTCACGAAACCAACGCGATTCTCACTATTAACTAAAGAGGATTTATATTAGAGGAGCTGTGGTTTGTATCAGTTTCATAAGCACAGTTGAACTACACATTGTCCATATGAGTAGGAAACACAGTTCTTTTTTTCAGGTCATGCTCATTGTTCTTGCTGTGTTTTAGAATCTGGAAGGTAGAGCTTGCTTCTTGCATTAAAACAGAGTGTGTTTCATGGATGAAAACTCTTGTCTGAATTCCCTTCCTAAACGGAATTAAACACCATGATCTGTCTCTTCCTATGAGCAAGAGTTCATTTCTGTTAAACCTAGTGAATTTTGAGCTGAAATGAATTTACAGAGATCTAGAACCCAATGCGATTATCACTATTAACTAAAGAGCATTTATGTAAGAGGAGCTGTGGTTTGTATCAGTTTCATAAGCAGAGTTGAACTACATATGGTCTGTATGAGATGGAAACACAGTTCTTTTATTCAGACCATTCTCATGGTTCTTGCTCTATTTTAGACTCTGGAAAGAAGAGCTTGCTTATTGCTTTAAAACAGAGTGAGTTTCAGGGATAAGAACTCTGGTCTGAATTACCCTTGAGAAACGGAGTTAAATCCCAGGATCTGTGTCTTCCTATGAGCAAGAGTTCATTTTTGTTAAACCTAGTGAATTGTGGGCTCAAATGATTTTTGCAGTACAACAACCCAAACCGATTCCCACTATTAACTAAAGAGCACTTATGTAAGTGGAGCTGTGGTTTGTATCAGTTTCATAAGCAGAGTTGAACTACATATGGGCCGTATGAATAGGAAACACAGTTTTTTTTTTCAGACCATGCTCATGGTTCTTGCTGTATTTAAACTCAGGAAAGAAGAGCTTGCTTCTTCGTTAAAACAGAGTGTGTTTCAGGGATGAGAACTCTGGTCTGAATTTCCCTTCCAAATCGGAGTTAAACCCCAGGATCTGTGTTTTCCTATGAGCAAGAGTTCATTTTTGTTAAACCTAGTGAATTGTGGGCTCAAATGATTTTTGCAGTTCACCAACCCAAACCGATTCCCACTATTAACTAAAGAGCAATTATGTAAGAGGAGCTGTGGTTTGTATCAGTTTCATCAGCTGAGTTGAACTACATATGGTCCGTATGAGTAGGAAACACAGTTCTTATTTTCAGGGCATGCTCATGGTTCTTGCTGTATTGGCGACACTGGAAAGAAGAGCTTGCTTCCTGCATTAAAACAGGGTGTGTTTCATGGATGAGAACTGTGGTCTGATTTTCACTTCACAAACGGGGTTGAACCCCATGATCTGTGTCTTCCTACCTGCAAGAGTTCATTTCTGGTAAACCAAGAAAATTTTCAGCTCAAATGATTTACTGAGTTCTAGAACCTAAGGGGATTATCACTATTAACTAAAGAGCATTTATGTGAGAGGAGCTGTGGTCTGTATTAGTTTCATAAGCAGAGTTGAATTACATATGGTCCGTATGAGTAGGAAACACAGTTCTTTTTTTCTGGGCATGCTCATGGTTCTTACTGTATTGGAGAACTTGGAAAGAAGAGGATGATTCATCCATTAAAACAGAGTGTTTTTCAGGGATGAAAATTCTGGTCTGAATTTCCCTTCAGAAACGGAGTTGAACCCCGTATTCTGTGTCTTCCTACAAGCAAGAGTTAATTTCTGGTAAACCCAGTGAATTTTGTGCTCAAACGATTTTACACAGTTCTTGAACCCAACGCTATTCTCACTATTAACTAAAGAGCATTTATGTAAGAGGAGCTGTGGTTTGTATCAGTTTCATAAGCAGAGTTGAACTACATATGGGCCGTATGAATAGGAAACACAGTTTTTTTTTTCAGAACATGCTCATGGTTCTTGCTGTATTTAAACTCGGGAAAGAAGAGCTTGCTTCTTCGTTAAAACAGAGTGTGTATCAGGGATGAGAACACTGGTCTGAATTTCCCTTCCAAAACGTAGTTAAACCCCATGATCTGTGTCTTCCTACCAGCAAGAGTTCATTTCTATTAAACCAAGTGAATTTTCGGCTCAAATGAATTTACAGAGTTCTAGAATCCAATGTGATTATCACTATTAACTAAAGAGCATTTATGTAAGAGGAGCTCTGGTCTGTATCATTTCATAAGAAGAGTTGAACTACATATGTTACGTATGAGTAGGAAACACAGTTCTTTTTTTCTGGGCATGCTCATGTTTCTTACTGTATTGGAGAACCTGTAAAGAAGAGGATGATTCTTGCCTTAAAACAGAGTGTTTTTCAGGGTTGAGAATTCTGGTCTGAATTTGCCTTCAGAAATGGCGTTAAACACTAAGATCTGTGTCTTCCTGCAAGCAAGAGTTCATTTCAGATAAACTCAGTGAATTTTGGGATCAAATGATTTTTCACAGTTCACGAACCCAACGCGATTCTCACTATTAACTAAAGAGGATTTATATTAGAGGAGCTGTGGTTTGTATCAGTTTCATAAGCACAGTTGAACTACACATTGTCCATATGAGTAGGAAACACAGTTCTTTTTTTCAGGTCATGCTCATTGTTCTTGCTGTGTTTTAGAATCTGGAAGGAAGAGCTTGCTTCTTGCATTAAAGCAGAGTGTGTTTCATGGATGAGAACTCTGGTCTGAATTCCCTTACAAAACGGAGTTAAACCCCATGATCTGTGTCTTCCTATGAGCATGAGTTCATTTCTGTTAAACCTAGTGAATTTTGGGCTCAAATGAATACACAGAGTTCTAGAACCCAACGCTATTCTCACTATTAACTAAAGAGCATTTATGTAAGAGGAGCTGTGGTTTGTATCAGTTTCATAAGCAGAGTTGAACTACATATGGGCCGTATGAATAGGAAACACAGTTTTTTTTTTTCAGAACATGCTCATGGTTCTTGCTGTATTTAAACTCGGGAAAGAAGAGCTTGCTTCTTCGTTAAAACAGAGTGTGTATCAGGGATGAGAACACTGGTCTGAATTTCCCTTCCAAAACGTAGTTAAACCCCATGATCTGTGTCTTCCTACCAGCAAGAGTTCATTTCTATTAAACCAAGTGAATTTTCGGCTCAAATGAATTTACAGAGTTCTAGAATCCAATGTGATTATCACTATTAACTAAAGAGCATTTATGTAAGAGGAGCTCTGGTCTGTATCATTTCATAAGAAGAGTTGAACTACATATGTTACGTATGAGTAGGAAACACAGTTCTTTTTTTCTGGGCATGCTCATGTTTCTTACTGTATTGGAGAACCTGTAAAGAAGAGGATGATTCTTGCCTTAAAACAGAGTGTTTTTCAGGGTTGAGAATTCTGGTCTGAATTTGCCTTCAGAAATGGCGTTAAACACTAAGATCTGTGTCTTCCTGCAAGCAAGAGTTCATTTCAGATAAACTCAGTGAATTTTGGGATCAAATGATTTTTCACAGTTCACGAACCCAACGCGATTCTCACTATTAACTAAAGAGGATTTATATTAGAGGAGCTGTGGTTTGTATCAGTTTCATAAGCACAGTTGAACTACACATTGTCCATATGAGTAGGAAACACAGTTCTTTTTTTCAGGTCATGCTCATTGTTCTTGCTGTGTTTTAGAATCTGGAAGGAAGAGCTTGCTTCTTGCATTAAAGCAGAGTGTGTTTCATGGATGAGAACTCTGGTCTGAATTCCCTTACAAAACGGAGTTAAACCCCATGATCTGTGTCTTCCTATGAGCAAGAGTTCATTTCTGTTAAACCTAGTGAATTTTGGGCTCAAATGAATACACAGAGTTCTAGAACCCAATGCGATTATCACTATTAACTAAAGAGCATTTATGTCAGAGGAGCTCTGGTCTGTATCATTTCATAAGAAGAGTTGAACTACATATGTTACGTATGAGTAGGAAACACAGTACTTTTTTTCTGGGCATGCTCATGTTTCTTATTATATTGGAGACGCTGGAACGAAGAGGATGATTATTGCCTTAAAACAGAGTGTTTTTCAGGGGTGAGAACTCTAGTCTGAATTTGCCTTTAGAAACGGAGTTAAACACAAGGATCTGTGTCTTCCTACAAGCAATAATTCATTTCTGGTAAACACAGTGAATTTTGGGCTAAAAATGATTTTACACAGTTCTTGAACCCAACGCTATTCTCACTATTAACTAAAGAGCACTTATGTAAGTGGAGCTGTGGTTTGTATCAGTTTCATAAGCAGAGTTGAACTACATATGGGCCGTATGAATAGGAAACACAGTTTTTTTTTTTCAGACCATGCTCATGGTTCTTGCTGTATTTAAACTCAGGAAAGAAGAGCTTGCTTCTTCGTTAAAACAGAGTGTGTTTCAAGGATGAGAACTCTGGTCTGAATTTCCCTTCCAAATCGGAGTTAAACCCCAGGATCTGTGTTTTCCTATGAGCAAGAGTTCATTTTTGTTAAACCTAGTGAATTTTGGGCTCAAATGATTTTTGCAGTTCACCAACCCAAACCGATTCCCACTATTAACTAAAGAGCAATTATGTAAGAGGAGCTGTGGTTTGTATCAGTTTCATAAGCAGAGTTGAACTACATATGGTCCGTATGAGTAGGAAACACAGTTCTTTTTTTCAGGGCATGCTCACGGTTCTTGCTGTATTGGCGACGCTGGAAAGAAGAGCTTGCTTCCTGCATTAAAACAGGATGTGTTTCATGGATGAGAACTGTGGTCTGATTTTCACTTCACAAACGGGGTTAAACCCCATGATCTGTGTCTTCCTACCAGCAAGAGTTCATTTCTATTAAACCAAGTGAATTTTCGGCTCAAATGAATTTACAGAGTTCTAGAATCCAATGTGATTATCACTATTAACTAAAGAGCATTTATGTAAGAGGAGCTCTGGTCTGTATCATTTCATTAGAAGAGTTGAACTACATATGTTACGTATGAGTAGGAAACACAGTACTTTTTTTCTGGGCATGCTCATGTTTCTTATTATATTGGAGACACTGGAAAGAAGAGGATGATTATTGCCTTAAAACAGAGTGTTTTTCAGGGGTGAGAACTCTAGTCTGAATTTGCCTTTAGAAACGGAGTTAAACACAAGGATCTGTGTCTTCCTACAAGCAATAGTTCATTTCTGGTAAACACAGTGAATTTTGGGCTAAAAATGATTTTTCGCAGTTCATGAACCCAACGCCATTCTCACTATTAACTAAAGAGCATTTATGTAAGAGGAGCTGTGGTTTGTTTCAGTTTTATATGCAGAGTTGAACTACATATGGTCTGTATGAGAAGGAAACACAGTTCTTTTTTTCAGACCATGCTCATGGTTCTTGCTCTATTTTAGACTCTGGAAAGTAGAGCTTGCTTATTGCTTTAAAACAGAGTGAGAGTCAGGGATAAGAACCCTGGTCTGAATTACCCTTCAGAAACGGAGTTAAACCCCAGATTCTTTGTCTTCCTATGAGCAAGAGTTCATTTTTGTTAAACCTAGTGAATTTTGGGCTCAAATGATTTTTGCAGTTCACCAACCCAAACCGATTCCCACTATTAACTAAAGAGCTTTATGTAAGAGGAGCTGTGGTTTGTATCAGTTTTATAAGCAGAGTTGAACTACATATGGTCTGTATGAGTAGGAAACACAGTTCTTTTTTTCAGACCATGCTCATGGTTCTTGCTCTATTTTAGACTCTGGAAAGAAGAGCTTTCTTATTGCTTTAAAGCAGAGTGAGTTTCAGGGATAAGAACACTGGTCTGAATTTCCCTTCCAAAACGTAGTTAAACCCCATGATCTGTGTCTTCCTACCAGCAAGAGTTCATTTCTGTTAAACTAAGTGAATTTTCATCTCAAATGAATTCACAGAGTTCTAGAACCCAATCCGATTATCACTATTAACTAAAGAGCATTTATGTAAGAGGAGCTCTGGTCTGTATCATTTCATAAGAAGAGTTGAACTACATATGTTATGTATGAGTAGGAAACACAGTTCTTTTTTTCTGGGAATGCTCATGTTTCTTACTGTATTGGAGAACCTGTAAAGAAGAGGATGATTCTTGCCTTAAAACAGAGTGTTTTTCAGGGATGAAAATTCTGGTTTGAATTTCCCTTCAGAAACGGAGTTCAACCCCGTATTCTGTGTCTTCCTACAAGCAAGAGTTAATTTCTGGTAAACCCAGTGAATTTTGTGCTCAAACGATTTTACACAGTTCTTGAACCCAACGCTATTCTCACTATTAACTAAAGAGCATTTATGTAAGAGGAGCTGTGGTTTGTATCAGTTTCATAAGCAGAGTTGAACTACATATGGGCCGTATGAATAGGAAACACAGTTTTTTTTTCTGAACATGCTCATGGTTCTTGCTGTATTTAAACTCGGGAAAGAAGAGCTTGCTTCTTCGTTAAAACAGAGTGTGTATCAGGGATGAGAACACTGGTCTGAATTTCCCTTCCAAAACGTAGTTAAACCCCATGATCTGTGTCTTCCTACAAGCAAGATTTCATTTCTGGTAAACCAAGTGAATTTTGGGTTCAAATGATTTTTCCCAGTTCACGAACCCAACGCTATTCTCACTATTAACTAAAGAGCATTTATGTAAGAGGAGCTCTGGTCTGTATCATTTCATAAGAAGAGTTGAACTACATATGTTACGTATGAGTAGGAAACACAGTTCTTTTTTTCTGGGCATGCTCATGTTTCTTACTGTATTGGAGAACCTGTAAAGAAGAGGATGATTCTTGCCTTAAAACAGAGTGTTTTTCAGGGTTGAGAATTCTGGTCTGAATTTGCCTTCAGAAATGGCGTTAAACCCCAAGATCTGTGTCTTCCTGCAAGCAAGAGTTCATTTCAGATAAACCCAGTGAATTTTGGGATCAAATGATTTTTCACAGTTCACGAAACCAACGCGATTCTCACTATTAACTAAAGAGGATTTATATTAGAGGAGCTGTGGTTTGTATCAGTTTCATAAGCACAGTTGAACTACACATTGTCCATATGGGTAGGAAACACAGTTCTTTTTTTCAGGTCATGCTCATTGTTCTTGCTGTGTTTTAGAATCTGGAAGGAAGAGCTTGCTTCTTGCATTAAAACAGAGTGTGTTTCATGGATGAACACTCTTGTCTGAATTCCCTTCCAAAACGGAGTTAAACCCCAGGATCTGTGTCTTCCTATGAGCAAGAGTTCATTTCTGTTAAACCTAGTGAATTTTGAGCTGAAATGAATTTACAGAGATCTAGAACCCAATGCGATTATCACTATTAACTAAAGAGCATTTATGTAAGAGGAGCTGTGGTTTGTATCAGTTTCATAAGCAGAGTTGAACTACATATGGTCTGTATGAGATGGAAACACAGTTCTTTTTTTCAGACCATGCTCATGGTTCTTGCTCTATTTTAGACTGTGGAAAGAAGAGCTTGCTTATTGCTTTAAAACAGAGTGAGTTTCAGGGATAAGAACTCTGGTATGAATTACCCTTGAGAAACGGAGTTAAACCCCAGGATCTGTGTCTTCCTATGAGCAAGAGTTCATTTTTGTTAAACCTAGTGAATTTTGGGCTCAAATGATTTTTGCAGTTCACCAACCCAAACCGAGAAAATTTTCAGCTCAAATGATTTACAGAGTTCTAGAACCTAATGGGATTATCACTATTAACTAAAGAGCATTTATGTGAGAGGAGCTGTGGTCTGTATTACTTTCATAAGCAGAGTTGAATTACATATGGTCCGTATGAGTAGGAAACACAGTTCTTTTTTTCTGGGCATGCTCATGGTTCTTACTGTATTGGAGAACCTGGAAAGAAGAGGATGATTCATCCATTAAAACAGAGTGTTTTTCAGGGATGAAAATTCTGGTCTGAATTTCCCTTCAGAAACGGAGTTGAACCCCAGATTCTGTGTCTTCCTACAAGCAAGAGTTAATTTCTGGTAAACCCAGTGAATTTTGTGCTCAAACGATTTTACACAGTTCTTGAACCCAACGCTATTCTCACTATTAACTAAAGAGCATTTATGTAAGAGGAGCTGTGGTATGTATCAGTTTCATAAGCAGAGTTGAACTACATATGGGCCGTATGAATAGGAAATACAGTTTTTTTTTTCAGACCATGCTCATGGTTCTTCCTGTATTTAAACTCGGGAAAGAAGAGCTTGCTTCTTCGTTAAAACAGAGTGTGTTTCAGGGATGAGAACTCTGGTCTAAATTTCTCTTCCAAAACGGAGTTAAACCCCAGGATCTGTGTCTTCCTACCAGCAAGAGTTCATTTCTGTTAAACCAAGTGAATTTTCGGCTCAAATGAATTTACAGAGTTCTAGAACCCAATGCGATTATCACTATTAACTAAAGAGCATTTATGTAAGAGGAGCTCTGGTCTGTATCATTTCATAAGAAGAGTTGAACTACATATGTTACGTATGAGTAGGAAACACAGTTCTTTTTTTCTGGGCATGCTCATGTTTCTTATTATATTGGAGACGCTGGAACGAAGAGGAAGATTATTGCCTTAAAACAGAGTGTTTTTCAGGGGTGAGAACTCTAGTCTGAATTTGCATTCAGAAACGGAGTTAAACACAAGGATGTATGTCTTCCTACAAGCAATAGTTCATTTCTGGTAAACCCAGTGAATTTTGGGCTAAAAATGATTTTTCGCAGTTCATGAACCCAACGCGATTCTCACTATTAACTAAAGAGCATTTATGTAAGAGCAGCTGTGGTTTGTATCAGTTTCCTAAGCAGAGTTGAACTACATATGGTCTGTATGAGAAGGAAACACAGTTCTTTTTTTCAGACCATGCTCATGGTTCTTACTCTATTTTAGACTCTGGAAAGAAGAGCTTGCTTATTGCTTTAAAACAGAGTGAGTTTCAGGGATAAGAACTCTGGTCTGAATTACCGTTCATAAACGGAGTTAAACCCCAGGATCTGAGTCTTCCTATGAGCAAGAGGTCATTTTTGTTAAACCTAGTGAATTTTGGGCTCAAATGATTTTTGCAGTTCACCAACCCAAACCGATTCCCACTATTAACTAAAGAGCAATTATGTAAGAGGAGCTGTGGTTTGTATCAGTTTCATAAGCAGAGTTGAACTACATATGGGCCATATGAATAGGAAACACAGTTTTTTTTTCAGACCATGCTCATGGTTCTTGCTGTATTTAAACTCGGGAAAGAAGAGCTTGCTTCTTCGTTAAAACAGAGTGTGTTTCAGGGATGAGAACTGTGGTCTGAATTTCCCTTCCAAAACGGAGTTAAACCCAAGGATCTGTGTCTTCCTACAAGCAATAGTTCATTTCTGGTAAACCCAGTGTATTTTGGGCTGAAATGATTTTTCGCAGTTCATGAACCCAACGTGATTATCACTATTAACTAAAGAGCATTTATGTAATAGGAGCTGTGGATTGTATCAGTTTCATAAGCAGAGTTGAACTACATATGGTCTGTATGAGTAGGAAACACAGTTCTTTTTTTCAGACCATGCTCATGGTTCTTGCTCTATTTTAGACTCTGGAAAGAAGAGCTTGCTTATTGCTTTAAAACAGAGTGAGTTTCAGGGATATGAAATCTGGTCTGAATTACCCTTCAGAAACGGATTTAAACCCCAGGGTCTGTGTCTTCCTATGTGCAAGAGTTCATTTTTGTTAAACCTAGTGAATTTTGGGCTCAAATGATTTTTCGCAGTTCACCAACCCAAACCGATTCCCACTATTAACTAAAGAGCATTTATGTAAGAGGAGCTGTGGTTTGTATCAGTTTCATATGCAGAGTTGAACTACATATGGTCCGTATGAGTAGGAAACACAGTTCTTTTTTTCAGGGCATGCTCATGGTTCTTGCTGTATTGGAGACGCTGGAAAGAAGAGCTTGCTTCCTGCATTAAAACAGGGTGTGTTTCATGGATGAGAACTCTGGTCTGATTTTCACTTCACAAACGGGGTTAAACCCCATGATCTGTGTCTTCCTACCTGCAAGAGTTCATTTCTGGTAAACCAATTAAATTTTCGGCTCAAATGACTTTACACACTTCTAGAAACTAAGGCAATTATCACTATTAACTTAAGAGCATTTATGTGAGAGGAGCTGTGGTCTGTATTACTTTCATAAGCAGAGTTGAATTACATATGGTCCCTATGAGTAGAAAACACAGTTCTTTTTTTCTGGGCATGCTCATGGTTCTTACTGTATTGGAGAACCTCGAAAGAAGAGGATGATTCATCCATTAAAACAGAGTGTTTTTCAA
This sequence comes from Onychomys arenicola, assembly GCA_949786405.1. Lineage (NCBI taxonomy): Eukaryota > Metazoa > Chordata > Mammalia > Rodentia > Cricetidae > Onychomys > Onychomys arenicola. The sequence continues at coordinate 1,406,535 of CATKUM010000021.1, read as the reverse complement.
GGATGAAAATTCTGGTCTGAATTTCCCTTCAGAAACGGAGTTAACACCGGGATCTGTGTCTTCCTACAAGCAAGAGTTAATTTCTGGTAAACCCAGTGAATTTTGTGCTCAAACGATTTTACACAGTTCTTGAACCCAACGCTATTCTCACTATTAACTAAAGAGCATTTATGTAAGAGGAGCTGTGGTTTGTATCAGTTTCATAAGCAGAGTTGAACTACATATGGGCCGTATGAATGGGAAACACAGTTTTTTTTTTTTCAGACCATGCTCATGGTTCTTGCTGTATTTAAACTTGGGAAAGAAGAGCTTGCTTCTTCGTTAAAACAGAGTGTATTTCAGGGATGAGAACACTGTTCTGAATTTCCCTTCCAAAACGTAGTTAAACCCCATGATCTGTGTCTTCCTACCAGCAAGAGTTCATTTCTGTTAAACCAAGTGAATTTTCGGCTCAAATGAATTTACAGAGTTCTAGAACCCAATGCGATTATCACTATTAACTAAAGAGCATTTATGTCAGATGAGCTCTGGTCTGTATCATTTCATAAGAAGAGTTGAACTACATATGTTACGTATGAGTAGGAAACACAGTTCTTTTTTGCTGGGAATGCTCATGTTTCTTACTGTATTGGAGAACCTGTAAAGAAGAGGATGATTCTTGCCTTAAAACAGAGTGTTTTTCAGGGTTGAGAATTCTGGTCTGAATTTGCCTTCAGAAATGGAGTTAAACCCCAAGATCTGTGTCTTCCTGCAAGCAAGAGTTCATTTCAGATAAAATCAGTGAATTTTGGGATCAAATGATTTTTCACAGTTCACGAAACCAACGCGATTCTCCATATTAACTAAAGTGGATTTATATTAGAGGAGCTGTGGTTTGTATCAGTTTCATAAGCACAGTTGAACTACACATTGTCCATATGAGTAGGAAACACAGTTCTTTTTTTCAGGTCATGCTCATTGTTCTTGCTGTGTTTTAGAATCTGGAAGGAAGAGCTTGCTTCTTGCATTAAAGCAGAGTGTGTTTCAAGGATAAGAACTCTGGTCTGAATTCCCTTCCAAAACGGATTTAAACCCCATGATCTGTGTCTTCCTATCAGCAAGAGTTCATTTCTGTTAAACCTAGTGAATTTTGGGCTCAAATGAATTTACAGAGTTCTAGAACCCAATGCGATTATCACTATTAACTAAAGAGCATTTATGTCAGATGAGCTCTGGTCTGTATCATTTCATAAGAAGAGTTGAACTACATATGTTACATATGAGTAGGAAACACAGTTCTTTTTTTCTGGGCATGCTCATGTTTCTTATTATATTGGAGACGCTTGAATGAAGAGGATGATTATTGCCTTAAACAGAGTGTTTTTCAGGGGTGAGAACTATGGTCTGAGTTTGCCTTCAGAAACGGAGTTAAACACAAGGATCTGTGTCTTCTACAAGCAATAGTTCATTTCTGGTAAACCCAGTGAATTTTGGGCTAAAAATGATTTTTCACAGTTCATGAACCCAACGCCATTCTCACTATTAACTAAAGAGCATTTATGTAAGAGGAGCTGTTGTTTGTATCAGTTTCATAAGCAGAGTTGAACTACATATGGTCTGTATGAGAAGGAAACACAGTTCTTTTTTTCAGACCATGCTCATGGTTCTTGCTCTATTTTAGACTCTGGAAAGAAGAGCTTGCTTATTGCTTTAAAACAGAGTGAGTTTCAGGGATAAGAACTCTGGTCTGAATTACCCTTCAGAAACGGAGTTAAACCCCAGATTCTGTGTCTTCCTATGAGCAAGAGTTCATTTTTGTTAAACCTAGTGAATTTTGGGCTCAAATGATTTTTGCAGTTCACCAACCCAAACCGATTCCCACTATTAACTAAAGAGCAATTATGTAAGAGGAGCTGTGGTTTGTATCAGTTTCATAAGCAGAGTTGAACTACATAAGGTCCGTATGAGTAGGAAACACATTTCTTTTTTTCAGGGCATGCTCATGGTTCTTGCTGTATTGGTGACGCTGGAAAGAAGAGCTTGGTTCCTGCTTTAAAACAGGGTGTGTTTCATGGATGAGAACTATGGTCTGATTTTCACTTCACAAACGGGGTTAAACCCCATGATCTGTGTCTTCCTACCTGCAAGAGTTCATTTCTGGTAAACCAAGAAAATTTTCAGCTGAAATGACTTTACACAGTTCTAGAAACTAAGGCGATTATCACTATTAACTAAAGAGCATTTATGTGAGAGGAGCTGTGGTCTGTATTAGTTTCATAAGCAGAGTTGAATTCCATATGGTCCGTATGAGTAGGAAACACAGTTCTTCTTTTCTGGGCATGCTCATGGTTCTTACTGTTTTGGAGATCCTGGAAAAAAGAGGATGATTCATCCATTAAAACAGAGTGTTTTTCAGGGATGAAAATTCTCGTCTAAATTTCCCTTCAGAAACGGAGTTGAACCCCAGATTCTGTGTCTTCCTACAAGCAAGAGTTAATTTCTGGTAAACCCAGTGAATTTTGTGCTCAAACGATTTTACACAGTTCTTGAACCCAACGCTATTCTACTATTAACTAAAGAGCATTTATGTAAGAGGAGCTGTGGTTTGTATCAGTTTCATAAGCAGAGTTGAACTACATATGGACCGTATGAATAGGAAACACAGTTTTTTTTTTCAGACCATGCTCACTGTTCTTGCTGTATTTAAACTCGGGAAAGAAGAGCTTGCTTCTTCGTTAAAACAGAGTGTGTTTCAGGGATGAGAACACTGGGCTGAATTTCGCTTCCAAAACGTAGTTAAACCCCATGATCTGTGTCTTCCTACCAGCAAGAGTTCATTTCTGTTAAACCAAGTGAATTTTCGGCTCAAATGAATTTACAGAGTTCTAGAACCCAATGCGATTATCACTATTAACTAAAGAGCATTTATGTAAGAGGAGCTCTGGTCTGTATCATTTCATAAGAAGAGTTGAACTACATATGTTACGTATGAGTAGGAAACACAGTTCTTTTTTTCTGGGCATGCTCATGTTTCTTACTGTTTTGGAGATCCTGGAAAGAAGAGGATGATTCATCCATTAAAACAGAGTGTTTTTCAGGGATGAAAATTCTCGTCTAAATTTCCCTTCAGAAACGGAGTTGAACCACGGATTCTGTGTCTTCCTACAAGCAAGAGTTAATTTCTGGTAAACCCAGTGAATTTTGTGCTCAAACGATTTTACACAGTTCTTGAACCCAACGCTATTCTACTATTAACTAAAGAGCATTTATGTAAGAGGAGCTGTGGTTTGTATCAGTTTCATAAGCAGAGTTGAACTACATATGGGCCGTATGAATAGGAAACACAGTTTTTTTTTCAGACCATGCTCACGGTTCTTGCTGTATTTAAACTCGGGAAAGAAGAGCTTGCTTCTTCGTTAAAACAGAGTGTGTTTCAGGGATGAGAACACTGGGCTGAATTTCGCTTCCAAAACGTAGTTAAACCCCATGATCTGTGTCTTCCTACCAGCAAGAGTTCATTTCTGTTAAACCAAGTGAATTTTCGGCTCAAATGAATTTACAGAGTTCTAGAACCCAATGCGATTATCACTATTAACTAAAGAGCATTTATGTAAGAGGAGCTCTGGTCTGTATCATTTCATAAGAAGAGTTGAACTACATATGTTATGTATGAGTAGGAAACACAGTTCTTTTTTTCTGGGCATAGTCATGTTTCTTACTGTATTGGAGACGCTGGAAAGAAGAGGATGATTCTTGCCTTAAAACAGAGTGTTTTTCAGGGTTGAGAATTCTGGTCTGAATTTGCCTTCAGAAACAGAGTTAAACCCCAGGATCTGTGCCTTCCTACAAGCAAGAGTTTATTTCTGGTAAACCCAGTGATTTTGGGGCTCAAATGATTTTTCGCAGTTCACAAACCCAACACGATTCTCACTATTAACTAAAGATCATTTATGTAAGAGGAGGTGTGGTTTGTATCATTTCATAAGAAGAGTTGAACTACATATGTTACGTATGAGTAGGAAACACAGTTCTTTTTTTCTGGGCATGCTCATGTTTCTTATTATATTGGAGACGCTGGAACGAAGAGGATGATTATTGCCTTAAAACAGAGTGTTTTTCAGGGGTGAGAACTCTAGTCTGAATTTGCGTTCAGAAACGGAGTTAAACACAAGGATCTGTGTCTTCTACAAGCAATAGTTCATTTCTGGTAAACCCAGTGAATTTTGGGCTAAAAATTATTTTTCGCAGTTCATGAACCCAACGCGATTCTAACTATTAACTAAAGAGCATTTATGTAAGAGGAGCTGTGGTTTGTATCAGTTTCATAAGCAGAGTTGAACTACATATGGTCTGTATGAGCAGGAAACACAGTTCTTTTTTTCAGGGCATGCTCATGGTTCTAGCTGTATTGGAAACGCTGGAAAGAAGAGCTTGCTTCCTGCATTAAAACAGGGTGTATTTCATGGATGAGAACTCTGGTCTGATTTTCAATTCACAAACGGGGTTAAACCCCATGATCTGTGTCTTCCTACCTGCAAGAGTTCATTTCTGGTAAACCAAGAAAATTTTCAGCTCAAATGACTTTACACAGTTCTAGAAACTAAGGCGATTATCACTATTAACTAAAGAGCATTTATGTGAGAGGAGCTGTGGTCTGTATTAGTTTCATAAGCAGAGTTGAATTACATATGGTCCGTATGAATAGGAAACACAGTTCTTTTTTTCAGGTCATGCTCATTGTTCTTGCTGTGTTTTAGAATCTGGAAGGAAGAGCTTGCTTCTTGCATTAAAACAGAGTGTGTTTCATGGATGAACACTCTTGTCTGAATTCCCTTCCAAAACGGAGTTAAACCCCAGGATCTGTGTCTTCCTATGAGCAAGAGTTCATTTCTGTTAAACCTAGTGAATTTTGAGCTGAAATGAATTTACAGAGATCTAGAACCCAATGCGATTATCACTATTAACTAAAGAGCATTTATGTAAGAGGAGCTGTGGTTTGTATCAGTTTCATAAGCAGAGTTGAACTACATATGGTCTGTATGAGATGGAAACACAGTTCTTTTTTTCAGACCATGCTCATGGTTCTTGCTCTATTTTAGACTGTGGAAAGAAGAGCTTGCTTATTGCTTTAAAACAGAGTGAGTTTCAGGGATAAGAACTCTGGTATGAATTACCCTTGAGAAACGGAGTTAAACCCCAGGATCTGTGTCTTCCTATGAGCAAGAGTTCATTTTTGTTAAACCTAGTGAATTTTGGGCTCAAATGATTTTTGCAGTTCACCAACCCAAACCGAGAAAATTTTCAGCTCAAATGATTTACAGAGTTCTAGAACCTAATGGGATTATCACTATTAACTAAAGAGCATTTATGTGAGAGGAGCTGTGGTCTGTATTACTTTCATAAGCAGAGTTGAATTACATATGGTCCGTATGAGTAGGAAACACAGTTCTTTTTTTCTGGGCATGCTCATGGTTCTTACTGTATTGGAGAACCTGGAAAGAAGAGGATGATTCATCCATTAAAACAGAGTGTTTTTCAGGGATGAAAATTCTGGTCTGAATTTCCCTTCAGAAACGGAGTTGAACCCCAGATTCTGTGTCTTCCTACAAGCAAGAGTTAATTTCTGGTAAACCCAGTGAATTTTGTGCTCAAACGATTTTACACAGTTCTTGAACCCAACGCTATTCTCACTATTAACTAAAGAGCATTTATGTAAGAGGAGCTGTGGTATGTATCAGTTTCATAAGCAGAGTTGAACTACATATGGGCCGTATGAATAGGAAATACAGTTTTTTTTTTCAGACCATGCTCATGGTTCTTCCTGTATTTAAACTCGGGAAAGAAGAACTTGCTTCTTCGTTAAAACAGAGTGTGTTTCAGGGATGAGAACTCTGGTCTAAATTTCTCTTCCAAAACGGAGTTAAACCCCAGGATCTGTATCTTCCTACCAGCAAGAGTTCATTTCTGTTAAACCAAGTGAATTTTCGGCTCAAATGAATTTACAGAGTTCTAGAACCCAATGCGATTATCACTATTAACTAAAGAGCATTTATGTAAGAGGAGCTCTGGTCTGTATCATTTCATAAGAAGAGTTGAACTACATATGTTACGTATGAGTAGGAAACACAGTTCTTTTTTTCTGGGCATGCTCATGTTTCTTATTATATTGGAGACGCTGGAACGAAGAGGAAGATTATTGCCTTAAAACAGAGTGTTTTTCAGGGGTGAGAACTCTAGTCTGAATTTGCATTCAGAAACGGAGTTAAACACAAGGATGTATGTCTTCCTACAAGCAATAGTTCATTTCTGGTAAACCCAGTGAATTTTGGGCTAAAAATGATTTTTCGCAGTTCATGAACCCAACGCGATTCTCACTATTAACTAAAGAGCATTTATGTAAGAGCAGCTGTGGTTTGTATCAGTTTCCTAAGCAGAGTTGAACTACATATGGTCTGTATGAGAAGGAAACACAGTTCTTTTTTTCAGACCATGCTCATGGTTCTTACTCTATTTTAGACTCTGGAAAGAAGAGCTTGCTTATTGCTTTAAAACAGAGTGAGTTTCAGGGATAAGAACTCTGGTCTGAATTACCGTTCATAAACGGAGTTAAACCCCAGGATCTGAGTCTTCCTATGAGCAAGAGGTCATTTTTGTTAAACCTAGTGAATTTTGGGCTCAAATGATTTTTGCAGTTCACCAACCCAAACCGATTCCCACTATTAACTAAAGAGCAATTATGTAAGAGGAGCTGTGGTTTGTATCAGTTTCATAAGCAGAGTTGAACTACATATGGGCCATATGAATAGGAAACACAGTTTTTTTTTCAGACCATGCTCATGGTTCTTGCTGTATTTAAACTCGGGAAAGAAGAGCTTGCTTCTTCGTTAAAACAGAGTGTGTTTCAGGGATGAGAACTGTGGTCTGAATTTCCCTTCCAAAACGGAGTTAAACCCAAGGATCTGTGTCTTCCTACAAGCAATAGTTCATTTCTGGTAAACCCAGTGTATTTTGGGCTGAAATGATTTTTCGCAGTTCATGAACCCAACGTGATTATCACTATTAACTAAAGAGCATTTATGTAATAGGAGCTGTGGATTGTATCAGTTTCATAAGCAGAGTTGAACTACATATGGTCTGTATGAGTAGGAAACACAGTTCTTTTTTTCAGACCATGCTCATGGTTCTTGCTCTATTTTAGACTCTGGAAAGAAGAGCTTGCTTATTGCTTTAAAACAGAGTGAGTTTCAGGGATATGAAATCTGGTCTGAATTACCCTTCAGAAACGGATTTAAACCCCAGGGTCTGTGTCTTCCTATGTGCAAGAGTTCATTTTTGTTAAACCTAGTGAATTTTGGGCTCAAATGATTTTTCGCAGTTCACCAACCCAAACCGATTCCCACTATTAACTAAAGAGCATTTATGTAAGAGGAGCTGTGGTTTGTATCAGTTTCATATGCAGAGTTGAACTACATATGGTCCGTATGAGTAGGAAACACAGTTCTTTTTTTCAGGGCATGCTCATGGTTCTTGCTGTATTGGAGACGCTGGAAAGAAGAGCTTGCTTCCTGCATTAAAACAGGGTGTGTTTCATGGATGAGAACTCTGGTCTGATTTTCACTTCACAAACGGGGTTAAACCCCATGATCTGTGTCTTCCTACCTGCAAGAGTTCATTTCTGGTAAACCAATTAAATTTTCGGCTCAAATGACTTTACACACTTCTAGAAACTAAGGCAATTATCACTATTAACTTAAGAGCATTTATGTGAGAGGAGCTGTGGTCTGTATTACTTTCATAAGCAGAGTTGAATTACATATGGTCCCTATGAGTAGAAAACACAGTTCTTTTTTTCTGGGCATGCTCATGGTTCTTACTGTATTGGAGAACCTCGAAAGAAGAGGATGATTCATCCATTAAAACAGAGTGTTTTTCAAGGATGAAAATTCTGGTCTGAATTTCCCTTCAGAAACGGAGTTAACACCGGGATCTGTGTCTTCCTACAAGCAAGAGTTAATTTCTGGTAAACCCAGTGAATTTTGTGCTCAAACGATTTTACACAGTTCTTGAACCCAACGCTATTCTCACTATTAACTAAAGAGCATTTATGTAAGAGGAGCTGTGGTTTGTATCAGTTTCATAAGCAGAGTTGAACTACATATGGGCCGTATGAATGGGAAACACAGTTTTTTTTTTTTCAGACCATGCTCATGGTTCTTGCTGTATTTAAACTTGGGAAAGAAGAGCTTGCTTCTTCGTTAAAACAGAGTGTATTTCAGGGATGAGAACACTGTTCTGAATTTCCCTTCCAAAACGTAGTTAAACCCCATGATCTGTGTCTTCCTACCAGCAAGAGTTCATTTCTGTTAAACCAAGTGAATTTTCGGCTCAAATGAATTTACAGAGTTCTAGAACCCAATGCGATTATCACTATTAACTAAAGAGCATTTATGTCAGATGAGCTCTGGTCTGTATCATTTCATAAGAAGAGTTGAACTACATATGTTACGTATGAGTAGGAAACACAGTTCTTTTTTGCTGGGAATGCTCATGTTTCTTACTGTATTGGAGAACCTGTAAAGAAGAGGATGATTCTTGCCTTAAAACAGAGTGTTTTTCAGGGTTGAGAATTCTGGTCTGAATTTGCCTTCAGAAATGGAGTTAAACCCCAAGATCTGTGTCTTCCTGCAAGCAAGAGTTCATTTCAGATAAAATCAGTGAATTTTGGGATCAAATGATTTTTCACAGTTCACGAAACCAACGCGATTCTCCATATTAACTAAAGTGGATTTATATTAGAGGAGCTGTGGTTTGTATCAGTTTCATAAGCACAGTTGAACTACACATTGTCCATATGAGTAGGAAACACAGTTCTTTTTTTCAGGTCATGCTCATTGTTCTTGCTGTGTTTTAGAATCTGGAAGGAAGAGCTTGCTTCTTGCATTAAAGCAGAGTGTGTTTCAAGGATAAGAACTCTGGTCTGAATTCCCTTCCAAAACGGATTTAAACCCCATGATCTGTGTCTTCCTATCAGCAAGAGTTCATTTCTGTTAAACCTAGTGAATTTTGGGCTCAAATGAATTTACAGAGTTCTAGAACCCAATGCGATTATCACTATTAACTAAAGAGCATTTATGTCAGATGAGCTCTGGTCTGTATCATTTCATAAGAAGAGTTGAACTACATATGTTACATATGAGTAGGAAACACAGTTCTTTTTTTCTGGGCATGCTCATGTTTCTTATTATATTGGAGACGCTTGAATGAAGAGGATGATTATTGCCTTAAACAGAGTGTTTTTCAGGGGTGAGAACTATGGTCTGAGTTTGCCTTCAGAAACGGAGTTAAACACAAGGATCTGTGTCTTCTACAAGCAATAGTTCATTTCTGGTAAACCCAGTGAATTTTGGGCTAAAAATGATTTTTCACAGTTCATGAACCCAACGCCATTCTCACTATTAACTAAAGAGCATTTATGTAAGAGGAGCTGTTGTTTGTATCAGTTTCATAAGCAGAGTTGAACTACATATGGTCTGTATGAGAAGGAAACACAGTTCTTTTTTTCAGACCATGCTCATGGTTCTTGCTCTATTTTAGACTCTGGAAAGAAGAGCTTGCTTATTGCTTTAAAACAGAGTGAGTTTCAGGGATAAGAACTCTGGTCTGAATTACCCTTCAGAAACGGAGTTAAACCCCAGATTCTGTGTCTTCCTATGAGCAAGAGTTCATTTTTGTTAAACCTAGTGAATTTTGGGCTCAAATGATTTTTGCAGTTCACCAACCCAAACCGATTCCCACTATTAACTAAAGAGCAATTATGTAAGAGGAGCTGTGGTTTGTATCAGTTTCATAAGCAGAGTTGAACTACATAAGGTCCGTATGAGTAGGAAACACATTTCTTTTTTTCAGGGCATGCTCATGGTTCTTGCTGTATTGGTGACACTGGAAAGAAGAGCTTGGTTCCTGCTTTAAAACAGGGTGTGTTTCATGGATGAGAACTATGGTCTGATTTTCACTTCACAAACGGGGTTAAACCCCATGATCTGTGTCTTCCTACCTGCAAGAGTTCATTTCTGGTAAACCAAGAAAATTTTCAGCTGAAATGACTTTACACAGTTCTAGAAACTAAGGCGATTATCACTATTAACTAAAGAGCATTTATGTGAGAGGAGCTGTGGTCTGTATTAGTTTCATAAGCAGAGTTGAATTCCATATGGTCCGTATGAGTAGGAAACACAGTTCTTCTTTTCTGGGCATGCTCATGGTTCTTACTGTTTTGGAGATCCTGGAAAAAAGAGGATGATTCATCCATTAAAACAGAGTGTTTTTCAGGGATGAAAATTCTCGTCTAAATTTCCCTTCAGAAACGGAGTTGAACCCCAGATTCTGTGTCTTCCTACAAGCAAGAGTTAATTTCTGGTAAACCCAGTGAATTTTGTGCTCAAACGATTTTACACAGTTCTTGAACCCAACGCTATTCTACTATTAACTAAAGAGCATTTATGTAAGAGGAGCTGTGGTTTGTATCAGTTTCATAAGCAGAGTTGAACTACATATGGACCGTATGAATAGGAAACACAGTTTTTTTTTTCAGACCATGCTCACTGTTCTTGCTGTATTTAAACTCGGGAAAGAAGAGCTTGCTTCTTCGTTAAAACAGAGTGTGTTTCAGGGATGAGAACACTGGGCTGAATTTCGCTTCCAAAACGTAGTTAAACCCCATGATCTGTGTCTTCCTACCAGCAAGAGTTCATTTCTGTTAAACCAAGTGAATTTTCGGCTCAAATGAATTTACAGAGTTCTAGAACCCAATGCGATTATCACTATTAACTAAAGAGCATTTATGTAAGAGGAGCTCTGGTCTGTATCATTTCATAAGAAGAGTTGAACTACATATGTTACGTATGAGTAGGAAACACAGTTCTTTTTTTCTGGGCATGCTCATGTTTCTTACTGTTTTGGAGATCCTGGAAAGAAGAGGATGATTCATCCATTAAAACAGAGTGTTTTTCAGGGATGAAAATTCTCGTCTAAATTTCCCTTCAGAAACGGAGTTGAACCACGGATTCTGTGTCTTCCTACAAGCAAGAGTTAATTTCTGGTAAACCCAGTGAATTTTGTGCTCAAACGATTTTACACAGTTCTTGAACCCAACGCTATTCTACTATTAACTAAAGAGCATTTATGTAAGAGGAGCTGTGGTTTGTATCAGTTTCATAAGCAGAGTTGAACTACATATGGGCCGTATGAATAGGAAACACAGTTTTTTTTTCAGACCATGCTCACGGTTCTTGCTGTATTTAAACTCGGGAAAGAAGAGCTTGCTTCTTCGTTAAAACAGAGTGTGTTTCAGGGATGAGAACACTGGGCTGAATTTCGCTTCCAAAACGTAGTTAAACCCCATGATCTGTGTCTTCCTACCAGCAAGAGTTCATTTCTGTTAAACCAAGTGAATTTTCGGCTCAAATGAATTTACAGAGTTCTAGAACCCAATGCGATTATCACTATTAACTAAAGAGCATTTATGTAAGAGGAGCTCTGGTCTGTATCATTTCATAAGAAGAGTTGAACTACATATGTTATGTATGAGTAGGAAACACAGTTCTTTTTTTCTGGGCATAGTCATGTTTCTTACTGTATTGGAGACGCTGGAAAGAAGAGGATGATTCTTGCCTTAAAACAGAGTGTTTTTCAGGGTTGAGAATTCTGGTCTGAATTTGCCTTCAGAAACAGAGTTAAACCCCAGGATCTGTGCCTTCCTACAAGCAAGAGTTTATTTCTGGTAAACCCAGTGATTTTGGGGCTCAAATGATTTTTCGCAGTTCACAAACCCAACACGATTCTCACTATTAACTAAAGATCATTTATGTAAGAGGAGGTGTGGTTTGTATCATTTCATAAGAAGAGTTGAACTACATATGTTACGTATGAGTAGGAAACACAGTTCTTTTTTTCTGGGCATGCTCATGTTTCTTATTATATTGGAGACGCTGGAACGAAGAGGATGATTATTGCCTTAAAACAGAGTGTTTTTCAGGGGTGAGAACTCTAGTCTGAATTTGCGTTCAGAAACGGAGTTAAACACAAGGATCTGTGTCTTCTACAAGCAATAGTTCATTTCTGGTAAACCCAGTGAATTTTGGGCTAAAAATTATTTTTCGCAGTTCATGAACCCAACGCGATTCTAACTATTAACTAAAGAGCATTTATGTAAGAGGAGCTGTGGTTTGTATCAGTTTCATAAGCAGAGTTGAACTACATATGGTCTGTATGAGCAGGAAACACAGTTCTTTTTTTCAGGGCATGCTCATGGTTCTAGCTGTATTGGAAACGCTGGAAAGAAGAGCTTGCTTCCTGCATTAAAACAGGGTGTATTTCATGGATGAGAACTCTGGTCTGATTTTCAATTCACAAACGGGGTTAAACCCCATGATCTGTGTCTTCCTACCTGCAAGAGTTCATTTCTGGTAAACCAAGAAAATTTTCAGCTCAAATGACTTTACACAGTTCTAGAAACTAAGGCGATTATCACTATTAACTAAAGAGCATTTATGTGAGAGGAGCTGTGGTCTGTATTAGTTTCATAAGCAGAGTTGAATTACATATGGTCCGTATGAATAGGAAACACAGTTCTTTTTTTCTGGGCATGCTCATGGTTATTACTGTTTTGGAGAACCTGGAAAGAAGAGGAAGATTCATCCATTAATACAGAGTGTTTTTCAGGGATGAAAATTCTGGTCTGAATTTCCCTTCAGAAACGGAGTTGAACCCCAGATTCTGTGTCTTCCTACAAGCAAGAGTTAATTTCTGGTAAACCCAGTGAATTTTGTGCTCAAACGATTTTACACAGTTCTTGAACCCAACGCTATTCTCACTATTAACTAAAGAGCATTTATGTAAGAGGAGCTGTGGTTTGTATCAGTTTCATAAGCAGAGTTGAACTACATATGGGCCGTATGAATAGGAAACACAGTTTTTTTTTCAGAACATGCTCATGGTTCTTGCTGTATTTAAACTCGGGAAAGAAGAGCTTGCTTCTTCGTTAAAACAGAGTGTGTTTCATGGATGAGAACTCTGGTCTGAATTTCCCTTCCAAAACGGAGTTAAACCCCAGGATCTGTGTCTTCCTACAAGCAATAGTTCATTTCTGGTAAACCCAGTGTATTTTGGGCTGAAATGATTTTTCGCAGTTCATGAACCCAACGTGATTATCACTATTAACTAAAGAGCATTTATGTAAGAGGAGCTGTGGTTTGTATCAGTTTCATAAGCAGAGTTGAACTACATATGGTCTGTATGAGTAGGAAACACAGTTCTTTTTTTCAGACCATGCTCATGGTTCTTGCTCTATTTTAGACTCTGGAAAGATGAGCTTGCTTATTGCTTTAAAACAGAGTCAGTTTCAGGGATAAGAACTCTGGTCTGAATTACCCTACAGAAACGGAGTTAAACCCCAGGATCTGTGTCTTCCTATGAGCAAGAGTTCATTTTTGTTAAACCTAGTGAATTTTGGGCTCAAATGATTTTTGCAGTTCACTAACCCAAACCGATTCCCACTATTAACTAAAGAGCAATTATGTAAGAGGAGCTGTGGTTTGTATCAGTTTCATAAGCAGAGTTGAACTACATATGGTCCGTATGAGTAGGAAACACAGTTCTTTTTTTCAGGGCATGCTCATGGTTCTAGCTGTATTGGAAACGCTGGAAAGAAGAGCTTGCTTCCTGCATTAAAACAGGGTGTATTTCATGGATGAGAACTCTGGTCTGATTTTCAATTCACAAACGGGGTTAAACCCCATGATCTGTGTCTTCCTACCTGCAAGAGTTCATTTCTGGTAAACCAAGAAAATTTTCAGCTCAAATGACTTTACACAGTTCTAGAAACTAAGGCGATTATCACTATTAACTAAAGAGCATTTATGTGAGAGGAGCTGTGGTCTGTATTAGTTTCATAAGCAGAGTTGAATTACATATGGTCCGTATGAATAGGAAACACAGTTCTTTTTTTCTGGGCATGCTCATGGTTCTTACTGTTTTGGAGAACCTGGAAAGAAGAGGAAGATTCATCCATTAAAACAGAGTGTTTTTCAGGGATGAAAATTCTGGTCTGAATTTCCCTTCAGAAACGGAGTTGAACCCCAGATTCTGTGTCTTCCTACAAGCAAGAGTTAATTTCTGGTAAACCCAGTGAATTTTGTGCTCAAACGATTTTACACAGTTCTTGAACCCAACGCTATTCTCACTATTAACTAAAGAGCATTTATGTAAGAGGAGCTGTGGTTTGTATCAGTTTCATAAGCAGAGTTGAACTACATATGGGCCGTATGAATAGGAAACACAGTTTTTTTTTCAGAACATGCTCATGGTTCTTGCTGTATTTAAACTCGGGAAAGAAGAGCTTGCTTCTTCGTTAAAACAGAGTGTGTTTCATGGATGAGAACTCTGGTCTGAATTTCCCTTCCAAAACGGAGTTAAACCCCAGGAACTGTGTCTTCCTACAAGCAATAGTTCATTTCTGGTAAACCCAGTGTATTTTGGGCTGAAATGATTTTTCGCAGTTCATGAACCCAACGTGATTATCACTATTAACTAAAGAGCATTTATGTAAGAGGAGCTGTGGTTTGTATCAGTTTCATAAGCAGAGTTGAACTACATATGGTCTGTATGAGTAGGAAACACAGTTCTTTTTTTCAGACCATGCTCATGGTTCTTGCTCTATTTTAGACTCTGGAAAGATGAGCTTGCTTATTGCTTTAAAACAGAGTCAGTTTCAGGGATAAGAACTCTGGTCTGAATTACCGTTCAGAAATGGAGTTAAACCCCAGGATCTGTGTCTTCCTATGTGCAAGAGTTCATTTTTGTTAAACCTAGTGAATTTTGGGCTCAAATGATTTTTCGCAGTTCACCAACCCAAACCGATTCCCACTATTAACTTAAGAGCATTTATGTAAGAGGAGCTGTGGTTTGTATCAGTTTCATAAGCAGAGTTGAACTACATATGGTCCCTATGAGTAGGAAACACAGTTCTTTTTTTCAGGGCATGCTCATGGTTCTTGCTGTATTGGAGACGCTGGAAAGAAGAGCTTGCTTCCTGCATTAAAACAGGGTGTATTTCATGGATGAGAACTCTGGTCTGATTTTCACTTCAAAAACGGGGTTAAACCCCATGATCTGTGTCTTCCTACCTGCAAGAGTTCATTTCTGGTAAACCAAGTAAATTTTCGGCCTAAATGACTTTACACTCTTCTAGAACCTAAGGCAATTATCACTATTAACTAAAGAGCATTTATGTGAGAGGAGCTGTGGTCTGTATGAGTTTCATAAGCAGAGTTGAATTACATATGGTCCGTATAAGTAGGACACACAGTTCTTTTTTTCTGGGCATGCTCATGGTTCTAACTGTATTGGGGAACCTGGAAAGAAGAGGATGATTCTTGCATTAAAAAAGAGTGTTTTTCAGGGATGAAAATTCTGGTCTGAATTTCCCTTCAGAAACGGAGTTGAACCCCAGATTCTGTGTCTTCCTACAAGCAAGAGTTAATTTCTGGTAAACCCAGTGAATTTTGTGCTCAAACGATTTTACACAGTTCTTGAACCCAACGCTATTCTCACTATTAACTAAAGAGCATTTATGTAAGAGGAGCTGTGGTTTGTATCAGTTTCATAAGCAGAGTTGAACTACATATGGTCCGTATGAATAGGAAACACAGTTTTTTTTTCAGACCATGCTCACGGTTCTTGCTGTATTTAAACTCGGGAAAGAAGAGCTTGCTTCTTCGTTAAAACAGAGTGTGTTTCATGGATGAGAACTCTGGTCTGAATTTCCCTTCCAAAACGGAGTTAAACCCCAGGATCTGTGTCTTCCTACCAGCAAGAGTTCATTTCTGTTAAACCAAGTGAATTTTCGGCTCAAATGAATTTACAGAGTTCTAGAACCCAATGCGATTATCACTATTAACTAAAGAGCATTTATGTAAGAGGAGCTCTGGTCTGTATCATTTCATAAGAAGAGTTGAACTACATATGTTATGTATGAGTAGGAAACACAGTTCTTTTTTTCTGGGCATAGTCATGTTTCTTACTGTATTGGAGACGCTGGAAAGAAGAGGATGATTCTTGCCTTAAAACAGAGTGTTTTTCAGGGTTGAGAATTCTGGTCTGAATTTGCCTTCAGAAACAGAGTTAAACCCCAGGATCTGTGCCTTCCTACAAGCAAGAGTTTATTTCTGGTAAACCCAGTGATTTTGGGGCTCAAATGATTTTTCGCAGTTCACAAACCCAACACGATTCTCACTATTAACTAAAGATCATTTATGTAAGAGGAGGTGTGGTTTGTATCACTTTCATAAGCAGAGTTGAACTACATATGGTCCGTATGAGTAGGAAACACAGTTCTTTTTTTCAGGGCATGCTCATGGTTCTTGCTGTATTGGAGACGCTGGAAAGAAGAGCTTGCTTCCTGCATTAAAACAGGGTGTGTTTCATGGATGAGAACTCTGGTCTAAATTCCCTTCCAAAACTGAGTTAAACCCCATGATCTGTGTCTACCTATGAGCAAGAGTTCATTTCTGTTAAACCTAGTGAATTTTGGGCTCAAATGAATTTACAGAGTTCTAGAACCCAATGCGATTATCACTATTAACTAAAGAGCATTTATGTAAGAGGAGCTCTGGTCTGTATCATTTCATAAGAAGAGTTGAACTACATATGTTACGTATGAGTAGGAAACACAGTTCTTTTTTTCTGGGCATGCTCATGTTTCTTATTATATTGGAGACGCTGGAACGAAGAGGATGATTATTGCCTTAAAACAGAGTGTTTTTCAGGGGTGAGAACTCTAGTCTGAATTTGCCTTCAGAAACGGAGTTAAACACAAGGATCTGTGTCTTCCTACAAGCAATAGTTCATTTCTGGTAAACCCAGTGAATTTTGGGCTAAAAATGATTTTTCGCAGTTCATGAACCCAACGCGATTCTAACTATTAACTAAAGAGCATTTATGTAAGAGGAGCTGTGTTTTGTATCAGTTTCATAAGCAGAGTTGAACTACATACGGTCTGTATGAGAAGGAAACACAGTTCTTTTTTTCAGACCATGCTCATGGTTCTTGCTCTATTTTAGACTCTGGAAAGAAGAGCTTGCTTATTGCTTTAAAGCAGAGTGAGTTTCAGGGATAAGAACTCTGGTCTGAATTACCCTTCAGAAACGGAGTTAAACCCCAGGATCTGTGTCTTCCTATGAGCAAGAGTTCATTTTTGTTAAACCTAGTGAATTTTGGGCTCAAATGATTTTTGCAGTTCACCAACCCAAACCGATTCCCACTATTAACTAAAGAGCAATTATGTAAGAGGAGCTGTGGTTTGTATCAGTTTCATAAGCAGAGTTGAACTACATATGGTCCGTATGAGTAGGAAACACAGTTCTTTTTTTCAGGGCATGCTCATGGTTCTTGCTGTATTGGAGACGCTGGAAAGAAGAGGTTGCTTCCTGCATTAAAACAGGCTGTATTTCATGGATGAGAACTCTGGTCTGATTTTCAATTCACAAACGGGGTTAAACCCCATGATCTGTGTCTTCCTACCTGCAAGAGTTCATTTCTGGTAAACCAAGAAAATTTTCAGCTCAAATGACTTTACACAGTTCTAGAAACTAAGGCGATTATCACTATTAACTAAAGAGCATTTATGTGAGAGGAGCTCTGGTCTGTATTAGTTTCATAAGCAGAGTTGAATTACATATGGTCCGTATGAGTAGGAAACACAGTTCTTTTTTTCAGGGCATGCTCATGGTTCTAGCTGTATTGGAAACGCTGGAAAGAAGAGCTTGCTTCCTGCATTAAAACAGGGTGTATTTCATGGATGAGAACTCTGGTCTGATTTTCAATTCACAAACGGGGTTAAACCCCATGATCTGTGTCTTCCTACCTGCAAGAGTTCATTTCTGGTAAACCAAGAAAATTTTCAGCTCAAATGACTTTACACAGTTCTAGAAACTAAGGCGATTATCACTATTAACTAAAGAGCATTTATGTGAGAGGAGCTGTGGTCTGTATTAGTTTCATAAGCAGAGTTGAATTACATATGGTCCGTATGAATAGGAAACACAGTTCTTTTTTTCTGGGCATGCTCATGGTTCTTACTGTTTTGGAGAACCTGGAAAGAAGAGGAAGATTCATCCATTAAAACAGAGTGTTTTTCAGGGATGAAAATTCTGGTCTGAATTTCCCTTCAGAAACGGAGTTGAACCCCAGATTCTGTGTCTTCCTACAAGCAAGAGTTAATTTCTGGTAAACCCAGTGAATTTTGTGCTCAAACGATTTTACACAGTTCTTGAACCCAACGCTATTCTCACTATTAACTAAAGAGCATTTATGTAAGAGGAGCTGTGGTTTGTATCAGTTTCATAAGCAGAGTTGAACTACATATGGGCCGTATGAATAGGAAACACAGTTTTTTTTTCAGAACATGCTCATGGTTCTTGCTGTATTTAAACTCGGGAAAGAAGAGCTTGCTTCTTCGTTAAAACAGAGTGTGTTTCATGGATGAGAACTCTGGTCTGAATTTCCCTTCCAAAACGGAGTTAAACCCCAGGAACTGTGTCTTCCTACAAGCAATAGTTCATTTCTGGTAAACCCAGTGTATTTTGGGCTGAAATGATTTTTCGCAGTTCATGAACCCAACGTGATTATCACTATTAACTAAAGAGCATTTATGTAAGAGGAGCTGTGGTTTGTATCAGTTTCATAAGCAGAGTTGAACTACATATGGTCTGTATGAGTAGGAAACACAGTTCTTTTTTTCAGACCATGCTCATGGTTCTTGCTCTATTTTAGACTCTGGAAAGATGAGCTTGCTTATTGCTTTAAAACAGAGTCAGTTTCAGGGATAAGAACTCTGGTCTGAATTACCGTTCAGAAATGGAGTTAAACCCCAGGATCTGTGTCTTCCTATGTGCAAGAGTTCATTTTTGTTAAACCTAGTGAATTTTGGGCTCAAATGATTTTTCGCAGTTCACCAACCCAAACCGATTCCCACTATTAACTTAAGAGCATTTATGTAAGAGGAGCTGTGGTTTGTATCAGTTTCATAAGCAGAGTTGAACTACATATGGTCCCTATGAGTAGGAAACACAGTTCTTTTTTTCAGGGCATGCTCATGGTTCTTGCTGTATTGGAGACGCTGGAAAGAAGAGCTTGCTTCCTGCATTAAAACAGGGTGTATTTCATGGATGAGAACTCTGGTCTGATTTTCACTTCAAAAACGGGGTTAAACCCCATGATCTGTGTCTTCCTACCTGCAAGAGTTCATTTCTGGTAAACCAAGTAAATTTTCGGCCTAAATGACTTTACACTCTTCTAGAACCTAAGGCAATTATCACTATTAACTAAAGAGCATTTATGTGAGAGGAGCTGTGGTCTGTATGAGTTTCATAAGCAGAGTTGAATTACATATGGTCCGTATAAGTAGGACACACAGTTCTTTTTTTCTGGGCATGCTCATGGTTCTAACTGTATTGGGGAACCTGGAAAGAAGAGGATGATTCTTGCATTAAAAAAGAGTGTTTTTCAGGGATGAAAATTCTGGTCTGAATTTCCCTTCAGAAACGGAGTTGAACCCCAGATTCTGTGTCTTCCTACAAGCAAGAGTTAATTTCTGGTAAACCCAGTGAATTTTGTGCTCAAACGATTTTACACAGTTCTTGAACCCAACGCTATTCTCACTATTAACTAAAGAGCATTTATGTAAGAGGAGCTGTGGTTTGTATCAGTTTCATAAGCAGAGTTGAACTACATATGGTCCGTATGAATAGGAAACACAGTTTTTTTTTCAGACCATGCTCACGGTTCTTGCTGTATTTAAACTCGGGAAAGAAGAGCTTGCTTCTTCGTTAAAACAGAGTGTGTTTCATGGATGAGAACTCTGGTCTGAATTTCCCTTCCAAAACGGAGTTAAACCCCAGGATCTGTGTCTTCCTACCAGCAAGAGTTCATTTCTGTTAAACCAAGTGAATTTTCGGCTCAAATGAATTTACAGAGTTCTAGAACCCAATGCGATTATCACTATTAACTAAAGAGCATTTATGTAAGAGGAGCTCTGGTCTGTATCATTTCATAAGAAGAGTTGAACTACATATGTTATGTATGAGTAGGAAACACAGTTCTTTTTTTCTGGGCATAGTCATGTTTCTTACTGTATTGGAGACGCTGGAAAGAAGAGGATGATTCTTGCCTTAAAACAGAGTGTTTTTCAGGGTTGAGAATTCTGGTCTGAATTTGCCTTCAGAAACAGAGTTAAACCCCAGGATCTGTGCCTTCCTACAAGCAAGAGTTTATTTCTGGTAAACCCAGTGATTTTGGGGCTCAAATGATTTTTCGCAGTTCACAAACCCAACACGATTCTCACTATTAACTAAAGATCATTTATGTAAGAGGAGGTGTGGTTTGTATCACTTTCATAAGCAGAGTTGAACTACATATGGTCCGTATGAGTAGGAAACACAGTTCTTTTTTTCAGGGCATGCTCATGGTTCTTGCTGTATTGGAGACGCTGGAAAGAAGAGCTTGCTTCCTGCATTAAAACAGGGTGTGTTTCATGGATGAGAACTCTGGTCTAAATTCCCTTCCAAAACTGAGTTAAACCCCATGATCTGTGTCTACCTATGAGCAAGAGTTCATTTCTGTTAAACCTAGTGAATTTTGGGCTCAAATGAATTTACAGAGTTCTAGAACCCAATGCGATTATCACTATTAACTAAAGAGCATTTATGTAAGAGGAGCTCTGGTCTGTATCATTTCATAAGAAGAGTTGAACTACATATGTTACGTATGAGTAGGAAACACAGTTCTTTTTTTCTGGGCATGCTCATGTTTCTTATTATATTGGAGACGCTGGAACGAAGAGGATGATTATTGCCTTAAAACAGAGTGTTTTTCAGGGGTGAGAACTCTAGTCTGAATTTGCCTTCAGAAACGGAGTTAAACACAAGGATCTGTGTCTTCCTACAAGCAATAGTTCATTTCTGGTAAACCCAGTGAATTTTGGGCTAAAAATGATTTTTCGCAGTTCATGAACCCAACGCGATTCTAACTATTAACTAAAGAGCATTTATGTAAGAGGAGCTGTGTTTTGTATCAGTTTCATAAGCAGAGTTGAACTACATACGGTCTGTATGAGAAGGAAACACAGTTCTTTTTTTCAGACCATGCTCATGGTTCTTGCTCTATTTTAGACTCTGGAAAGAAGAGCTTGCTTATTGCTTTAAAGCAGAGTGAGTTTCAGGGATAAGAACTCTGGTCTGAATTACCCTTCAGAAACGGAGTTAAACCCCAGGATCTGTGTCTTCCTATGAGCAAGAGTTCATTTTTGTTAAACCTAGTGAATTTTGGGCTCAAATGATTTTTGCAGTTCACCAACCCAAACCGATTCCCACTATTAACTAAAGAGCAATTATGTAAGAGGAGCTGTGGTTTGTATCAGTTTCATAAGCAGAGTTGAACTACATATGGTCCGTATGAGTAGGAAACACAGTTCTTTTTTTCAGGGCATGCTCATGGTTCTTGCTGTATTGGAGACGCTGGAAAGAAGAGGTTGCTTCCTGCATTAAAACAGGCTGTATTTCATGGATGAGAACTCTGGTCTGATTTTCAATTCACAAACGGGGTTAAACCCCATGATCTGTGTCTTCCTACCTGCAAGAGTTCATTTCTGGTAAACCAAGAAAATTTTCAGCTCAAATGACTTTACACAGTTCTAGAAACTAAGGCGATTATCACTATTAACTAAAGAGCATTTATGTGAGAGGAGCTCTGGTCTGTATTAGTTTCATAAGCAGAGTTGAATTACATATGGTCCATATGAATAGAAAACACAGTTCTTTTTTTCTGGGCATGCTCATGGTTCTTACTGTATTGGAGAACCTGGAAAGAAGAGGATGATTCATCCATTAAAACAGAGTGTTTTTCAGGGATGAAAATTCTGGTCTGAATTTCCCTTCAGAAACGGAGTTGAACCCCAGATTCTGTGTCTTCCTACAAACAAGAGTTAATTTCTGGTAAACCCAGTGAATTTTGTGCTCAAACTATTTTACACAGTTCTTGAACCCAACGCTATTCTCACTATTAACTAAAGAGCATTTATGTAAGAGGAGCTGTGGTTTGTATCAGTTTCATAAGCAGAGTTGAACTACATATGGTCTGTATGAGTAGGAAACACAGTTCTTTTTTTCAGACCATGCTCATGGTTCTTGCTCTATTTTAGACTCTGGAAAGAAGAGCTTGCTTATTGCTTTAAAACAGAGTGTTTTTCAGGGATGAAAATTCTGGTCTGAATTTCCCTTCAGAAACGGAGTTGAACCCCAGATTCTGTGTCTTCCTACCAGCAAGAGTTCATTTCTGTTAATCCAAGTGAATTTTGGGCTGAAATGATTTTTCGCATTTCACCAACCCAAACCGATTCCCACTATTAACTAAAGAGCATTTATGTAAGAGGAGCTGTGGTTTGTATCAGTTTCATAAGCAGAGTTGAACTACATATGGTCCCTATGAGTAAGAAACACAGTTCTTTTTTTCAGGGCATGCTCATGGTTCTTGCTGTATTGGAGACGCTGGAAAGAAGAGCTTGCTTCCTGCATTAAAACAGGGTGTATTTCATGGATGAGAACTCTGGTCTGATTTTCACTTCACAAACGGGGTTAAACCCCATGATCTGTGTCTTCCTACCTGCAAGAGTTCATTGCTGGTAAACCAAGTAAATTTTCGGCCCAAATGACATTACACTCTTCTAGAACCTAAGGCAATTATCACTATTAACTAAAGAGCATTTATGTGAGAGGAGCTGTGGTCTGTATGAGTTTCATAAGCAGAGTTGAATTACATATGGTCCGTATAAGTAGGACACACAGTTCTTTTTTTCTGGGCATGCTCATGGTTCTAACTGTATTGGGGAACCTGGAAAGAAGAAGATGATTCTTGCATTAAAACAGAGTGTTTTTCAGGGATGAAAATTCTGGTCTGAATTTCCCTTCAGAAACGGAGTTGAACCCCAGATTCTGTGTCTTCCTACAAGCAAGAGTTAATTTCTGGTAAACCCAGTGAATTTTGTGCTCAAACGATTTTACACAGTTCTTGAACCCAACGCTATTCTCACTATTAACTAAAGAGCATTTATGTAAGAGGAGCTGTGGTTTGTATCAGTTTCATAAGCAGAGTTGAACTACATATGGGCCGTATGAATAGGAAACACAGTTTTTTTTTCAGACCATGCTCATGGTTCTTGCTGTATTTAAACTCGGGAAAGAAGAGCTTGCTTCTTCGTTAAAACAGAGTGTGTTTCATGGATGAGAACTCTGGTCTGAATTTCCCTTCCAAAACGGAGTTAAACCCCAGGATCTGTGTCTTCCTACCAGCAAGAGTTCATTTCTGTTAAACCAAGTGAATTTTCGGCTCAAATGAATTTACAGAGTTCTAGAACCCAATGCGATTATCACTATTAACTAAAGAGCATTTATGTAAGAGGAGCTCTGGTCTGTATCATTTCATAAGAAGAGTTGAACTACATATGTTATGTATGAGTAGGAAACACAGTTCTTTTTTTCTGGGCATAGTCATGTTTCTTACTGTATTGGAGACGCTGGAAGAAGAGGATGATTCTTGCCTTAAAACAGAGTGTTTTTCAGGGTTGAGAATTCTGGTCTGAATTTGCCTTCAGAAACAGAGTTAAACCCCAGGATCTGTGCCTTCCTACAAGCAAGAGTTTATTTCTGGTAAACCCAGTGATTTTGGGGCTCAAATGATTTTTCGCAGTTCACAAACCCAACACGATTCTCACTATTAACTAAAGATCATTTATGTAAGAGGAGGTGTGGTTTGTATCACTTTCATAAGCAGAGTTGAACTACATATGGTCCGTATGAGTAGGAAACACAGTTCTTTTTTTCAGGGCATGCTCATGGTTCTTGCTGTATTGGAGACTCTGGAAAGAAGAGCTTGCTTCCTGCATTAAAACAGGGTGTGTTTCATGGATGAGAACTCTGGTCTAAATTCCCTTCCAAAACTGAGTTAAACCCCATGATCTGTGTCTTCCTATGAGCAAGAGTTCATTTCTGTTAAACCTAGTGAATTTTGGGCTCAAATGAATTTACAGAGTTCTAGAACCCAATGCGATTATCACTATTAACTAAAGAGCATTTATGTAAGAGGAGCTCTGGTCTGTATCATTTCATAAGAAGAGTTGAACTACATATGTTACGTATGAGTAGGAAACACAGTTCTTTATTTCTGGGCATGCTCATGTTTCTTATTATATTGGAGTCGCTGGAACGAAGAGGATGATTATTGCCTTAAAACAGAGTGTTTTTCAGGGGTGAGAACTCTAGTCTGAATTTGCCTTCAGAAACGGAGTTAAACACAAGGATCTGTGTCTTCCTACAAGCAATAGTTCATTTCTGGTAAACCCAGTGAATTTTGGGCTAAAAATGATTTTTCGCAGTTCATGAACCCAACGCGATTCTAACTATTAACTAAAGAGCATTTATGTAAGAGGAGCTGTGGTTTGTATCAGTTTCATAAGCAGAGTTGAACTACATACGGTCTGTATGAGAAGGAAACACAGTTCTTTTTTTCAGACCATGCTCATGGTTCTTGCTCTATTTTAGACTCTGGAAAGAAGAGCTTGCTTATTGCTTTAAAGCAGAGTGAGTTTCAGGGATAAGAACTCTGGTCTGAATTACCCTTCAGAAACGGAGTTAAACCCCAGGATCTGTGTCTTCCTATGAGCAAGAGTTCATTTTTGTTAAACCTAGTGAATTTTGGGCTCAAATGATTTTTGCAGTTCACCAACCCAAACCGATTCCCACTATTAACTAAAGAGCAATTATGTAAGAGGAGCTGTGGTTTGTATCAGTTTCATAAGCAGAGTTGAACTACATATGGTCCGTATGAGTAGGAAACACAGTTCTTTTTTTCAGGGCATGCTCATGGTTCTTGCTGTATTGGATACGCTGGAAAGAAGAGGTTGCTTCCTGCATTAAAACAGGGTGTATTTCATGGATGAGAACTCTGGTCTGATTTTCAATTCAAAAACGGGTTTAAACCCCATGATCTGTGTCTTCCTACCTGCAAGAGTTCATTTCTGGTAAACCAAGAAAATTTTCAGCTCAAATGACTTTACACAGTTCTAGAAACTAAGGCGATTATCACTATTAACTAAAGAGCATTTATGTGAGAGGAGCTGTGGTCTGTATTAGTTTCATAAGCAGAGTTGAATTACATATGGTCCATATAAGTAGGACACACAGTTCTTTTATTCTGGGCATGCTCATGGTTCTAACTGTATTGGAGAACCTGGAAAGAAGAGGATGATTCTTCCATTAAAACAGAGTGTTTTTCAGGGATGAAAATTCAGGTCTGAATTTTCCTTCAGAAACGGAGTTAAACCCCGGGATCTGTGTCTTCCTACAAGCAAGAGTTAATTTCTGGTAAACCCAGTGAATTTTGTGCTCAAACGATTTTACACAGTTCTTGAACCCAACGCTATTCTCACTATTAACTAAAGAGCATTTATGTAAGAGGAGCTGTGGTTTGTATCAGTTTCATAAGCAGAGTTGAACTACATATGGGCCGTATGAATAGGAAACACAGTTTTTTTTTTCAGACCATGCTCATGGTTCTTGCTGTATTTAAACTTGGGAAAGAAGAGCTTGCTTCTTCATTAAAACAGAGTGTGTTTCAGGGATGAGAACAATGGTCTGAATTTCCCTTCCAAAACGGAGTTAAACCCCATGATCTGTGTCTTCCTATGAGCAAGAGTTCATTTCTGGTAAACCCAGTGTATTTTGGGCTGAAATGATTTTTCGCAGTTCATGAACCCAACGTGATTATCACTATTAACTAAAGAGCATTTATGTAAGAGGAGCTGTGGTTTGTATCAGTTTCATAAGCAGAGTTGAACTACATATGGTCCCTATGAGTAGGAAACACAGTTCTTTTTTTCAGGGCATGCTCATGGTTCTTGCTGTATTGGAGACGCTGGAAAGAAGAGCTTGCTTCCTGCATTAAAACAGGGTGTATTTCATGGATGAGAACTCTGGTCTGATTTTCACTTCAAAAACGGGGTTAAACCCCATGATCTGTGTCTTCCTACCTGCAAGAGTTCATTTCTGGTAAACCAAGTAAATTTTCGGCCTAAATGACTTTACACTCTTCTAGAACCTAAGGCAATTATCACTATTAACTAAAGAGCATTTATGTGAGAGGAGCTGTGGTCTGTATGAGTTTCATAAGCAGAGTTGAATTACATATGGTCCGTATAAGTAGGACACACAGTTCTTTTTTTCTGGGCATGCTCATGGTTCTAACTGTATTGGGGAACCTGGAAAGAAGAGGATGATTCTTGCATTAAAAAAGAGTGTTTTTCAGGGATGAAAATTCTGGTCTGAATTTCCCTTCAGAAACGGAGTTGAACCCCAGATTCTGTGTCTTCCTACAAGCAAGAGTTAATTTCTGGTAAACCCAGTGAATTTTGTGCTCAAACGATTTTACACAGTTCTTGAACCCAACGCTATTCTCACTATTAACTAAAGAGCATTTATGTAAGAGGAGCTGTGGTTTGTATCAGTTTCATAAGCAGAGTTGAACTACATATGGGCCGTATGAATGGGAAACACAGTTTTTTTTTTTCAGACCATGCTCATGGTTCTTGCTGTATTTAAACTTGGGAAAGAAGAGCTTGCTTCTTCGTTAAAACAGAGTGTATTTCAGGGATGAGAACACTGTTCTGAATTTCCCTTCCAAAACGTAGTTAAACCCCATGATCTGTGTCTTCCTACCAGCAAGAGTTCATTTCTGTTAAACCAAGTGAATTTTCGGCTCAAATGAATTTACAGAGTTCTAGAACCCAATGCGATTATCACTATTAACTAAAGAGCATTTATGTCAGATGAGCTCTGGTCTGTATCATTTCATAAGAAGAGTTGAACTACATATGTTACGTATGAGTAGGAAACACAGTTCTTTTTTGCTGGGAATGCTCATGTTTCTTACTGTATTGGAGAACCTGTAAAGAAGAGGATGATTCTTGCCTTAAAACAGAGTGTTTTTCAGGGTTGAGAATTCTGGTCTGAATTTGCCTTCAGAAATGGAGTTAAACCCCAAGATCTGTGTCTTCCTGCAAGCAAGAGTTCATTTCAGATAAAATCAGTGAATTTTGGGATCAAATGATTTTTCACAGTTCACGAAACCAACGCGATTCTCCATATTAACTAAAGTGGATTTATATTAGAGGAGCTGTGGTTTGTATCAGTTTCATAAGCACAGTTGAACTACACATTGTCCATATGAGTAGGAAACACAGTTCTTTTTTTCAGGTCATGCTCATTGTTCTTGCTGTGTTTTAGAATCTGGAAGGAAGAGCTTGCTTCTTGCATTAAAGCAGAGTGTGTTTCAAGGATAAGAACTCTGGTCTGAATTCCCTTCCAAAACGGATTTAAACCCCATGATCTGTGTCTTCCTATCAGCAAGAGTTCATTTCTGTTAAACCTAGTGAATTTTGGGCTCAAATGAATTTACAGAGTTCTAGAACCCAA
The DNA here is from genome assembly GCA_949786405.1 of Onychomys arenicola. Lineage (NCBI taxonomy): Eukaryota > Metazoa > Chordata > Mammalia > Rodentia > Cricetidae > Onychomys > Onychomys arenicola. The sequence continues at coordinate 1,378,981 of CATKUM010000021.1, read as the reverse complement.
TGCGATTATCACTATTAACTAAAGAGCATTTATGTCAGATGAGCTCTGGTCTGTATCATTTCATAAGAAGAGTTGAACTACATATGTTACATATGAGTAGGAAACACAGTTCTTTTTTTCTGGGCATGCTCATGTTTCTTATTATATTGGAGACGCTTGAATGAAGAGGATGATTATTGCCTTAAACAGAGTGTTTTTCAGGGGTGAGAACTATGGTCTGAGTTTGCCTTCAGAAACGGAGTTAAACACAAGGATCTGTGTCTTCTACAAGCAATAGTTCATTTCTGGTAAACCCAGTGAATTTTGGGCTAAAAATGATTTTTCACAGTTCATGAACCCAACGCCATTCTCACTATTAACTAAAGAGCATTTATGTAAGAGGAGCTGTTGTTTGTATCAGTTTCATAAGCAGAGTTGAACTACATATGGTCTGTATGAGAAGGAAACACAGTTCTTTTTTTCAGACCATGCTCATGGTTCTTGCTCTATTTTAGTCTCTGGAAAGAAGAGCTTGCTTATTGCTTTAAAACAGAGTGAGTTTCAGGGATAAGAACTCTGGTCTGAATTACCCTTCAGAAACGGAGTTAAACCCCAGATTCTGTGTCTTCCTATGAGCAAGAGTTCATTTTTGTTAAACCTAGTGAATTTTGGGCTCAAATGATTTTTGCAGTTCACCAACCCAAACCGATTCCCACTATTAACTAAAGAGCAATTATGTAAGAGGAGCTGTGGTTTGTATCAGTTTCATAAGCAGAGTTGAACTACATAAGGTCCGTATGAGTAGGAAACACATTTCTTTTTTTCAGGGCATGCTCATGGTTCTTGCTGTATTGGTGACGCTGGAAAGAAGAGCTTGGTTCCTGCTTTAAAACAGGGTGTGTTTCATGGATGAGAACTATGGTCTGATTTTCACTTCACAAACGGGGTTAAACCCCATGATCTGTGTCTTCCTACCTGCAAGAGTTCATTTCTGGTAAACCAAGAAAATTTTCAGCTGAAATGACTTTACACAGTTCTAGAAACTAAGGCGATTATCACTATTAACTAAAGAGCATTTATGTGAGAGGAGCTGTGGTCTGTATTAGTTTCATAAGCAGAGTTGAATTCCATATGGTCCGTATGAGTAGGAAACACAGTTCTTCTTTTCTGGGCATGCTCATGGTTCTTACTGTTTTGGAGATCCTGGAAAAAAGAGGATGATTCATCCATTAAAACAGAGTGTTTTTCAGGGATGAAAATTCTCGTCTAAATTTCCCTTCAGAAACGGAGTTGAACCCCAGATTCTGTGTCTTCCTACAAGCAAGAGTTAATTTCTGGTAAACCCAGTGAATTTTGTGCTCAAACGATTTTACACAGTTCTTGAACCCAACGCTATTCTACTATTAACTAAAGAGCATTTATGTAAGAGGAGCTGTGGTTTGTATCAGTTTCATAAGCAGAGTTGAACTACATATGGACCGTATGAATAGGAAACACAGTTTTTTTTTTCAGACCATGCTCACTGTTCTTGCTGTATTTAAACTCGGGAAAGAAGAGCTTGCTTCTTCGTTAAAACAGAGTGTGTTTCAGGGATGAGAACACTGGGCTGAATTTCGCTTCCAAAACGTAGTTAAACCCCATGATCTGTGTCTTCCTACCAGCAAGAGTTCATTTCTGTTAAACCAAGTGAATTTTCGGCTCAAATGAATTTACAGAGTTCTAGAACCCAATGCGATTATCACTATTAACTAAAGAGCATTTATGTAAGAGGAGCTCTGGTCTGTATCATTTCATAAGAAGAGTTGAACTACATATGTTACGTATGAGTAGGAAACACAGTTCTTTTTTTCTGGGCATGCTCATGTTTCTTACTGTTTTGGAGATCCTGGAAAGAAGAGGATGATTCATCCATTAAAACAGAGTGTTTTTCAGGGATGAAAATTCTCGTCTAAATTTCCCTTCAGAAACGGAGTTGAACCACGGATTCTGTGTCTTCCTACAAGCAAGAGTTAATTTCTGGTAAACCCAGTGAATTTTGTGCTCAAACGATTTTACACAGTTCTTGAACCCAACGCTATTCTACTATTAACTAAAGAGCATTTATGTAAGAGGAGCTGTGGTTTGTATCAGTTTCATAAGCAGAGTTGAACTACATATGGGCCGTATGAATAGGAAACACAGTTTTTTTTTCAGACCATGCTCACGGTTCTTGCTGTATTTAAACTCGGGAAAGAAGAGCTTGCTTCTTCGTTAAAACAGAGTGTGTTTCATGGATGAGAACTCTGGTCTGAATTTCCCTTCCAAAACGGAGTTAAACCCCAGGATCTGTGTCTTCCTACAAGCAATAGTTCATTTCTGGTAAACCCAGTGTATTTTGGGCTGAAATGATTTTTCGCAGTTCATGAACCCAACGTGATTATCACTATTAACTAAAGAGCATTTATGTAAGAGGAGCTGTGGTTTGTATCAGTTTCATAAGCAGAGTTGAACTACATATGGTCTGTATGAGTAGGAAACACAGTTCTTTTTTTCAGACCATGCTCATGGTTCTTGCTCTATTTTAGACTCTGGAAAGATGAGCTTGCTTATTGCTTTAAAACAGAGTCAGTTTCAGGGATAAGAACTCTGGTCTGAATTACCCTACAGAAACGGAGTTAAACCCCAGGATCTGTGTCTTCCTATGAGCAAGAGTTCATTTTTGTTAAACCTAGTGAATTTTGGGCTCAAATGATTTTTGCAGTTCACTAACCCAAACCGATTCCCACTATTAACTAAAGAGCAATTATGTAAGAGGAGCTGTGGTTTGTATCAGTTTCATAAGCAGAGTTGAACTACATATGGTCCGTATGAGTAGGAAACACAGTTCTTTTTTTCAGGGCATGCTCATGGTTCTAGCTGTATTGGAAACGCTGGAAAGAAGAGCTTGCTTCCTGCATTAAAACAGGGTGTATTTCATGGATGAGAACTCTGGTCTGATTTTCAATTCACAAACGGGGTTAAACACCATGATCTGTGTCTTCCTACCTGCAAGAGTTCATTTCTGGTAAACCAAGAAAATTTTCAGCTCAAATGACTTTACACAGTTCTAGAAACTAAGGCGATTATCACTATTAACTAAAGAGCATTTATGTGAGAGGAGCTGTGGTCTGTATTAGTTTCATAAGCAGAGTTGAATTACATATGGTCCGTATGAATAGGAAACACAGTTCTTTTTTTCTGGGCATGCTCATGGTTCTTACTGTTTTGGAGAACCTGGAAAGAAGAGGAAGATTCATCCATTAAAACAGAGTGTTTTTCAGGGATGAAAATTCTGGTCTGAATTTCCCTTCAGAAACGGAGTTGAACCCCAGATTCTGTGTCTTCCTACAAGCAAGAGTTAATTTCTGGTAAACCCAGTGAATTTTGTGCTCAAACGATTTTACACAGTTCTTGAACCCAACGCTATTCTCACTATTAACTAAAGAGCATTTATGTAAGAGGAGCTGTGGTTTGTATCAGTTTCATAAGCAGAGTTGAACTACATATGGGCCGTATGAATAGGAAACACAGTTTTTTTTTCAGAACATGCTCATGGTTCTTGCTGTATTTAAACTCGGGAAAGAAGAGCTTGCTTCTTCGTTAAAACAGAGTGTGTTTCATGGATGAGAACTCTGGTCTGAATTTCCCTTCCAAAACGGAGTGAAACCCCAGGAACTGTGTCTTCCTACAAGCAATAGTTCATTTCTGGTAAACCCAGTGTATTTTGGGCTGAAATGATTTTTCGCAGTTCATGAACCCAACGTGATTATCACTATTAACTAAAGAGCATTTATGTAAGAGGAGCTGTGGTTTGTATCAGTTTCATAAGCAGAGTTGAACTACATATGGTCTGTATGAGTAGGAAACACAGTTCTTTTTTTCAGACCATGCTCATGGTTCTTGCTCTATTTTAGACTCTGGAAAGATGAGCTTGCTTATTGCTTTAAAACAGAGTCAGTTTCAGGGATAAGAACTCTGGTCTGAATTACCGTTCAGAAATGGAGTTAAACCCCAGGATCTGTGTCTTCCTATGTGCAAGAGTTCATTTTTGTTAAACCTAGTGAATTTTGGGCTCAAATGATTTTTCGCAGTTCACCAACCCAAACCGATTCCCACTATTAACTTAAGAGCATTTATGTAAGAGGAGCTGTGGTTTGTATCAGTTTCATACGCAGAGTTGAACTACATATGGTCCCTATGAGTAGGAAACACAGTTCTTTTTTTCAGGGCATGCTCATGGTTCTTGCTGTATTGGAGACGCTGGAAAGAAGAGCTTGCTTCCTGCATTAAAACAGGGTGTATTTCATGGATGAGAACTCTGGTCTGATTTTCACTTCAAAAACGTAGTTAAACCCCATGATCTGTGTCTTCCTACCAGCAAGAGTTCATTTCTGTTAAACCAAGTGAATTTTCGGCTCAAATGAATTTACAGAGTTCTAGAACCCAATGCGATTATCACTATTAACTAAAGAGCATTTATGTAAGAGGAGCTCTGGTCTGTATCATTTCATAAGAAGAGTTGAACTACATATGTTACGTATGAGTAGGAAACACAGTTCTTTTTTTCTGGGCATGCTCATGTTTCTTACTGTTTTGGAGATCCTGGAAAGAAGAGGATGATTCATCCATTAAAACAGAGTGTTTTTCAGGGATGAAAATTCTCGTCTAAATTTCCCTTCAGAAACGGAGTTGAACCACGGATTCTGTGTCTTCCTACAAGCAAGAGTTAATTTCTGGTAAACCCAGTGAATTTTGTGCTCAAACGATTTTACACAGTTCTTGAACCCAACGCTATTCTACTATTAACTAAAGAGCATTTATGTAAGAGGAGCTGTGGTTTGTATCAGTTTCATAAGCAGAGTTGAACTACATATGGGCCGTATGAATAGGAAACACAGTTTTTTTTTCAGACCATGCTCACGGTTCTTGCTGTATTTAAACTCGGGAAAGAAGAGCTTGCTTCTTCGTTAAAACAGAGTGTGTTTCATGGATGAGAACTCTGGTCTGAATTTCCCTTCCAAAACGGAGTTAAACCCCAGGATCTGTGTCTTCCTACAAGCAATAGTTCATTTCTGGTAAACCCAGTGTATTTTGGGCTGAAATGATTTTTCGCAGTTCATGAACCCAACGTGATTATCACTATTAACTAAAGAGCATTTATGTAAGAGGAGCTGTGGTTTGTATCAGTTTCATAAGCAGAGTTGAACTACATATGGTCTGTATGAGTAGGAAACACAGTTCTTTTTTTCAGACCATGCTCATGGTTCTTGCTCTATTTTAGACTCTGGAAAGATGAGCTTGCTTATTGCTTTAAAACAGAGTCAGTTTCAGGGATAAGAACTCTGGTCTGAATTACCCTACAGAAACGGAGTTAAACCCCAGGATCTGTGTCTTCCTATGAGCAAGAGTTCATTTTTGTTAAACCTAGTGAATTTTGGGCTCAAATGATTTTTGCAGTTCACTAACCCAAACCGATTCCCACTATTAACTAAAGAGCAATTATGTAAGAGGAGCTGTGGTTTGTATCAGTTTCATAAGCAGAGTTGAACTACATATGGTCCGTATGAGTAGGAAACACAGTTCTTTTTTTCAGGGCATGCTCATGGTTCTAGCTGTATTGGAAACGCTGGAAAGAAGAGCTTGCTTCCTGCATTAAAACAGGGTGTATTTCATGGATGAGAACTCTGGTCTGATTTTCAATTCACAAACGGGGTTAAACCCCATGATCTGTGTCTTCCTACCTGCAAGAGTTCATTTCTGGTAAACCAAGAAAATTTTCAGCTCAAATGACTTTACACAGTTCTAGAAACTAAGGCGATTATCACTATTAACTAAAGAGCATTTATGTGAGAGGAGCTGTGGTCTGTATTAGTTTCATAAGCAGAGTTGAATTACATATGGTCCGTATGAATAGGAAACACAGTTCTTTTTTTCTGGGCATGCTCATGGTTCTTACTGTTTTGGAGAACCTGGAAAGAAGAGGAAGATTCATCCATTAAAACAGAGTGTTTTTCAGGGATGAAAATTCTGGTCTGAATTTCCCTTCAGAAACGGAGTTGAACCCCAGATTCTGTGTCTTCCTACAAGCAAGAGTTAATTTCTGGTAAACCCAGTGAATTTTGTGCTCAAACGATTTTACACAGTTCTTGAACCCAACGCTATTCTCACTATTAACTAAAGAGCATTTATGTAAGAGGAGCTGTGGTTTGTATCAGTTTCATAAGCAGAGTTGAACTACATATGGGCCGTATGAATAGGAAACACAGTTTTTTTTTCAGAACATGCTCATGGTTCTTGCTGTATTTAAACTCGGGAAAGAAGAGCTTGCTTCTTCGTTAAAACAGAGTGTGTTTCATGGATGAGAACTCTGGTCTGAATTTCCCTTCCAAAACGGAGTGAAACCCCAGGAACTGTGTCTTCCTACAAGCAATAGTTCATTTCTGGTAAACCCAGTGTATTTTGGGCTGAAATGATTTTTCGCAGTTCATGAACCCAACGTGATTATCACTATTAACTAAAGAGCATTTATGTAAGAGGAGCTGTGGTTTGTATCAGTTTCATAAGCAGAGTTGAACTACATATGGTCTGTATGAGTAGGAAACACAGTTCTTTTTTTCAGACCATGCTCATGGTTCTTGCTCTATTTTAGACTCTGGAAAGATGAGCTTGCTTATTGCTTTAAAACAGAGTCAGTTTCAGGGATAAGAACTCTGGTCTGAATTACCGTTCAGAAATGGAGTTAAACCCCAGGATCTGTGTCTTCCTATGTGCAAGAGTTCATTTTTGTTAAACCTAGTGAATTTTGGGCTCAAATGATTTTTCGCAGTTCACCAACCCAAACCGATTCCCACTATTAACTTAAGAGCATTTATGTAAGAGGAGCTGTGGTTTGTATCAGTTTCATACGCAGAGTTGAACTACATATGGTCCCTATGAGTAGGAAACACAGTTCTTTTTTTCAGGGCATGCTCATGGTTCTTGCTGTATTGGAGACGCTGGAAAGAAGAGCTTGCTTCCTGCATTAAAACAGGGTGTATTTCATGGATGAGAACTCTGGTCTGATTTTCACTTCAAAAACGGGGTTAAACCCCATGATCTGTGTCTTCCTACCTGCAAGAGTTCATTTCTGGTAAACCAAGTAAATTTTCGGCCTAAATGACTTTACACTCTTCTAGAACCTAAGGCAATTATCACTATTAACTAAAGAGCATTTATGTGAGAGGAGCTGTGGTCTGTATGAGTTTCATAAGCAGAGTTGAATTACATATGGTCCGTATAAGTAGGACACACAGTTCTTTTTTTCTGGGCATGCTCATGGTTCTAACTGTATTGGGGAACCTGGAAAGAAGAGGATGATTCTTGCATTAAAAAAGAGTGTTTTTCAGGGATGAAAATTCTGGTCTGAATTTCCCTTCAGAAACGGAGTTGAACCCCAGATTCTGTGTCTTCCTACAAGCAAGAGTTAATTTCTGGTAAACCCAGTGAATTTTGTGCTCAAACGATTTTACACAGTTCTTGAACCCAACGCTATTCTCACTATTAACTAAAGAGCATTTATGTAAGAGGAGCTGTGGTTTGTATCAGTTTCATAAGCAGAGTTGAACTACATATGGTCCGTATGAATAGGAAACACAGTTTTTTTTTCAGACCATGCTCACGGTTCTTGCTGTATTTAAACTCGGGAAAGAAGAGCTTGCTTCTTCGTTAAAACAGAGTGTGTTTCATGGATGAGAACTCTGGTCTGAATTTCCCTTCCAAAACGGAGTTAAACCCCAGGATCTGTGTCTTCCTACCAGCAAGAGTTCATTTCTGTTAAACCAAGTGAATTTTCGGCTCAAATGAATTTACAGAGTTCTAGAACCCAATGCGATTATCACTATTAACTAAAGAGCATTTATGTAAGAGGAGCTCTGGTCTGTATCATTTCATAAGAAGAGTTGAACTACATATGTTATGTATGAGTAGGAAACACAGTTCTTTTTTTCTGGGCATAGTCATGTTTCTTACTGTATTGGAGACGCTGGAAAGAAGAGGATGATTCTTGCCTTAAAACAGAGTGTTTTTCAGGGTTGAGAATTCTGGTCTGAATTTGCCTTCAGAAACAGAGTTAAACCCCAGGATCTGTGCCTTCCTACAAGCAAGAGTTTATTTCTGGTAAACCCAGTGATTTTGGGGCTCAAATGATTTTTCGCAGTTCACAAACCCAACACGATTCTCACTATTAACTAAAGATCATTTATGTAAGAGGAGGTGTGGTTTGTATCACTTTCATAAGCAGAGTTGAACTACATATGGTCCGTATGAGTAGGAAACACAGTTCTTTTTTTCAGGGCATGCTCATGGTTCTTGCTGTATTGGAGACGCTGGAAAGAAGAGCTTGCTTCCTGCATTAAAACAGGGTGTGTTTCATGGATGAGAACTCTGGTCTAAATTCCCTTCCAAAACTGAGTTAAACCCCATGATCTGTGTCTACCTATGAGCAAGAGTTCATTTCTGTTAAACCTAGTGAATTTTGGGCTCAAATGAATTTACAGAGTTCTAGAACCCAATGCGATTATCACTATTAACTAAAGAGCATTTATGTAAGAGGAGCTCTGGTCTGTATCATTTCATAAGAAGAGTTGAACTACATATGTTACGTATGAGTAGGAAACACAGTTCTTTTTTTCTGGGCATGCTCATGTTTCTTATTATATTGGAGACGCTGGAACGAAGAGGATGATTATTGCCTTAAAACAGAGTGTTTTTCAGGGGTGAGAACTCTAGTCTGAATTTGCCTTCAGAAACGGAGTTAAACACAAGGATCTGTGTCTTCCTACAAGCAATAGTTCATTTCTGGTAAACCCAGTGAATTTTGGGCTAAAAATGATTTTTCACAGTTCATGAACCCAACGCGATTCTAACTATTAACTAAAGAGCATTTATGTAAGAGGAGCTGTGTTTTGTATCAGTTTCATAAGCAGAGTTGAACTACATACGGTCTGTATGAGAAGGAAACACAGTTCTTTTTTTCAGACCATGCTCATGGTTCTTGCTCTATTTTAGACTCTGGAAAGAAGAGCTTGCTTATTGCTTTAAAGCAGAGTGAGTTTCAGGGATAAGAACTCTGGTCTGAATTACCCTTCAGAAACGGAGTTAAACCCCAGGATCTGTGTCTTCCTATGAGCAAGAGTTCATTTTTGTTAAACCTAGTGAATTTTGGGCTCAAATGATTTTTGCAGTTCACCAACCCAAACCGATTCCCACTATTAACTAAAGAGCAATTATGTAAGAGGAGGTGTGGTTTGTATCATTTCATAAGAAGAGTTGAACTACATATGTTACGTATGAGTAGGAAACACAGTTCTTTTTTTCTGGGCATGCTCATGTTTCTTATTATATTGGAGACGCTGGAACGAAGAGGATGATTATTGCCTTAAAACAGAGTGTTTTTCAGGGGTGAGAACTCTAGTCTGAATTTGCGTTCAGAAACGGAGTTAAACACAAGGATCTGTGTCTTCTACAAGCAATAGTTCATTTCTGGTAAACCCAGTGAATTTTGGGCTAAAAATTATTTTTCGCAGTTCATGAACCCAACGCGATTCTAACTATTAACTAAAGAGCATTTATGTAAGAGGAGCTGTGGTTTGTATCAGTTTCATAAGCAGAGTTGAACTACATATGGTCTGTATGAGCAGGAAACACAGTTCTTTTTTTCAGGGCATGCTCATGGTTCTAGCTGTATTGGAAACGCTGGAAAGAAGAGCTTGCTTCCTGCATTAAAACAGGGTGTATTTCATGGATGAGAACTCTGGTCTGATTTTCAATTCACAAACGGGGTTAAACCCCATGATCTGTGTCTTCCTACCTGCAAGAGTTCATTTCTGGTAAACCAAGAAAATTTTCAGCTCAAATGACTTTACACAGTTCTAGAAACTAAGGCGATTATCACTATTAACTAAAGAGCATTTATGTGAGAGGAGCTGTGGTCTGTATTAGTTTCATAAGCAGAGTTGAATTACATATGGTCCGTATGAATAGGAAACACAGTTCTTTTTTTCTGGGCATGCTCATGGTTATTACTGTTTTGGAGAACCTGGAAAGAAGAGGAAGATTCATCCATTAAAACAGAGTGTTTTTCAGGGATGAAAATTCTGGTCTGAATTTCCCTTCAGAAACGGAGTTGAACCCCAGATTCTGTGTCTTCCTACCAGCAAGAGTTCATTTCTGTTAATCCAAGTGAATTTTGGGCTGAAATGATTTTTCGCAGTTCATGAACCCAACGTGATTATCACTATTAACTAAAGAGCATTTATGTAAGAGGAGCTGTGGTTTGTATCAGTTTCATAAGCAGAGTTGAACTACATATGGTCTGTATGAGTAGGAAACACAGTTCTTTTTTTCAGACCATGCTCATGGTTCTTGCTCTATTTTAGACTCTGGAAAGATGAGCTTGCTTATTGCTTTAAAACAGAGAGAGTTTCAGGGATAAGAACTCTGGTCTGAATTACCGTTCAGAAATGGAGTTAAACCCCAGGATCTGTGTCTTCCTATGTGCAAGAGTTCATTTTTGTTAAACCTAGTGAATTTTGGGCTCAAATGATTTTTCGCAGTTCACCAACCCAAACCGATTCCCACTATTAACTTAAGAGCATTTATGTAAGAGGAGCTGTGGTTTGCATCAGTTTCATAAGCAGAGTTGAACTACATATGGTCCCTATGAGTAGGAAACACAGTTCTTTTTTTCAGGGCATGCTCATGGTTCTTGCTGTATTGGAGACGCTGGAAAGAAGAGCTTGCTTCCTGCATTAAAACAGGGTGTATTTCATGGATGAGAACTCTGGTCTGATTTTCATTTCACAAACGGGGTTAAACCCCATGATCTGTGTCTTCCTACCTGCAAGAGTTCATTGCTGGTAAACCAAGTAAATTTTCGGCCCAAATGACTTTACACTCTTCTAGAACCTAAGGCAATTATCACTATTAACTAAAGAGCATTTATGTGAGAGGAGCTGTGGTCTGTATGAGTTTCATAAGCAGAGTTGAATTACATATGGTCCGTATAAGTAGGACACACAGTTCTTTTTTTCTGGGCATGCTCATGGTTCTAACTGTATTGGAGAACCTGGAAAGAAGAGGATGATTCTTCCATTAAAACAGAGTGTGTTTCAGGGATGAGAACACTGGTCTGAATTTCCCTTCCAAAACGTAGTTAAACCCCATGATCTGTGTCTTCCTACCAGCAAGAGTTCATTTCTGTTAATCCAAGTGAATTTTCGGCTCAAATGAATTTACAGAGTTCTAGAACCCAATGCGATTATCACTATTAACTAAAGAGCATTTATGTAAGAGGAGCTCTGGTCTGTATCATTTCATAAGAAGTGTTGAACTACATATGTTACGTATGAGTAGGAAACACAGTTCTTTTTTTCTATGCATGCTCATGGTTCTTACTGTATTGGAGAACCTGGAAAGAAGAGGATGATTCATCCATTAAAACAGAGTGTTTTTAAGGGATGAAAATTCTGGTCTGAATTTCCCTTCAGAAACGGAGTTGAACCCCAGATTCTGTGTCTTCCTACAAGCAAGAGTTAATTTCTGGTAAACCCAGTGAATTTTGTGCTCAAACGATTTTACACAGTTCTTGAACACAACGCTATTCTCACTATTAACTAAAGAGCATTTATGTAAGAGGAGCTGTGGTTTGTATCAGTTTCATAAGCAGAGTTGAACTACATATGGGCCGTATGAATAGGAAACACAGTTTTTTTTTCAGAACATGCTCATGGTTCTTGCTGTATTTAAACTCGGGAAAGAAGAGCTTGCTTCTTCGTTAAAACAGAGTGTGTTTCATGGATGAGAACTCTGGTCTGAATTTCCCTTCCAAAACGTAGTTAAACCCCATGATCTGTGTCTTCCTACCAGCAAGAGTTCATTTCTGTTAAACCAAGTGAATTTTCGGTTCAAATGAATTTACAGAGTTCTAGAACCCAACGTGATTATCACTATTAACTAAAGAGCATTTATGTAAGAGGAGCTCTGGTCTGTATCATTTCATAAGAAGTGTTGAACTACATATGTTACGTATGAGTAGGAAACACAGTTCTTTTTTTCTATGCATGCTCATGATTCTTACTGTATTGGAGATGCTGGAAAGAAGAGCTTGCTTCCTGCATTAAAACAGGGTGTGTTTCATGGATGAGAACTCTGGTCTGATTTTCCCTTCACAAACGGGGTTAAACCCCATGATCTGTGTCTTCCTACTAGCAAGAGTTCATTTCTTGTAAACCAAGTAAATTTTCGGCTCAAATGACTTTAAACAGTTCTAGAATCCAACATTGATTATCACTATTAGCTAAAGAGCATTTATGTAAGAGGAGCTGTGGTCTGTATCATTTTCATAAGCAGAGTTGGACTACATATGGTCCCTATGAGTAGGAAACACAGTTCTTTTTTTCAGGGCATGCTCATGGTTCTTGCTGTATTGGAGACGCTGGAAAGAAGAGCTTGCTTCCTGCATTAAAACAGGGTGTGTTTCATGGATGAGAACTATGGTCTGATTTTCACATCACAAACGGGGTTAAACCCCATGATCTGTGTCTTCCTACCTGCAAGAGTTCATTTCTGGTAAACCAAGAAAAATTTCAGCTCAAATGACTTTACACAGTTCTAGAAACTAAGGCGATTATCACTATTAACTAAAGAGCATTTATGTGAGAGGAGCTGTGGTCTGTATTAGTTTCATAAGCAGAGTTGAATTACATATGGTCCGTATGAGTAGGAAACACAGTTCTTTTTTTCTGGGCATGCTCATGGTTCTTACTGTTTTGGAGATCCTGGAAAGAAGAGGATGATTCATCCATTAAAACAGAGTGTTTTTCAGGGATGAAAATTCTCCTCTAAATTTCCCTTCAGAAACGGAGTTGAACCACGGATTCTGTGTCTTCCTACAAGCAAGAGTTTATTTCTGGTAAACCCAGTGAATTTTGTGCTCAAACGATTTTACACAGTTCTTGAACACAACGCTATTCTCACTATTAACTAAAGAGCATTTATGTAAGAGGAGCTGTGGTTTGTATCAGTTTCATAAGCAGAGTTGAACTACATATGGGCCGTATGAATAGGAAACACAGTTTTTTTTTCAGAACATGCTCATGGTTCTTGCTGTATTTAAACTCGGGAAAGAAGAGCTTGCTTCTTCGTTAAAACAGAGTGTGTTTCATGGATGAGAACTCTGGTCTGAATTTCCCTTCCAAAACGTAGTTAAACCCCATGATCTGTGTCTTCCTACCAGCAAGAGTTCATTTCTGTTAAACCAAGTGAATTTTCGGTTCAAATGAATTTACAGAGTTCTAGAACCCAACGTGATTATCACTATTAACTAAAGAGCATTTATGTAAGAGGAGCTCTGGTCTGTATCATTTCATAAGAAGTGTTGAACTACATATGTTACGTATGAGTAGGAAACACAGTTCTTTTTTTCTATGCATGCTCATGATTCTTACTGTATTGGAGATGCTGGAAAGAAGAGCTTGCTTCCTGCATTAAAACAGGGTGTGTTTCATGGATGAGAACTCTGGTCTGATTTTCCCTTCACAAACGGGGTTAAACCCCATGATCTGTGTCTTCCTACTAGCAAGAGTTCATTTCTTGTAAACCAAGTAAATTTTCGGCTCAAATGACTTTAAACAGTTCTAGAATCCAACATTGATTATCACTATTAGCTAAAGAGCATTTATGTAAGAGGAGCTGTGGTCTGTATCATTTTCATAAGCAGAGTTGGACTACATATGGTCCCTATGAGTAGGAAACACAGTTCTTTTTTTCAGGGCATGCTCATGGTTCTAGCTGTATTGGAAACGCTGGAAAGAAGAGCTTGCTTCCTGCATTAAAACAGGGTGTATTTCATGGATGAGAACTCTGGTCTGATTTTCAATTCACAAACGGGGTTAAACCCCATGATCTGTGTCTTCCTACCTGCAAGAGTTCATTTCTGGTAAACCAAGAAAATTTTCAGCTCAAATGACTTTACACAGTTCTAGAAACTAAGGCGATTATCACTATTAACTAAAGAGCATTTATGTGAGAGGAGCTGTGGTCTGTATTAGTTTCATAAGCAGAGTTGAATTACATATGGTCCGTATGAATAGGAAACACAGTTCTTTTTTTCTGGGCATGCTCATGGTTCTTACTGTTTTGGAGAACCTGGAAAGAAGAGGAAGATTCATCCATTAAAACAGAGTGTTTTTCAGGGATGAAAATTCTGGTCTGAATTTCCCTTCAGAAACGGAGTTGAACCCCAGATTCTGTGTCTTCCTACAAGCAAGAGTTAATTTCTGGTAAACCCAGTGAATTTTGTGCTCAAACGATTTTACACAGTTCTTGAACCCAACGCTATTCTCACTATTAACTAAAGAGCATTTATGTAAGAGGAGCTGTGGTTTGTATCAGTTTCATAAGCAGAGTTGAACTACATATGGGCCGTATGAATAGGAAACACAGTTTTTTTTTCAGAACATGCTCATGGTTCTTGCTGTATTTAAACTCGGGAAAGAAGAGCTTGCTTCTTCGTTAAAACAGAGTGTGTTTCATGGATGAGAACTCTGGTCTGAATTTCCCTTCCAAAACGGAGTTAAACCCCAGGAACTGTGTCTTCCTACAAGCAATAGTTCATTTCTGGTAAACCCAGTGTATTTTGGGCTGAAATGATTTTTCGCAGTTCATGAACCCAACGTGATTATCACTATTAACTAAAGAGCATTTATGTAAGAGGAGCTGTGGTTTGTATCAGTTTCATAAGCAGAGTTGAACTACATATGGTCTGTATGAGTAGGAAACACAGTTCTTTTTTTCAGACCATGCTCATGGTTCTTGCTCTATTTTAGACTCTGGAAAGATGAGCTTGCTTATTGCTTTAAAACAGAGTCAGTTTCAGGGATAAGAACTCTGGTCTGAATTACCGTTCAGAAATGGAGTTAAACCCCAGGATCTGTGTCTTCCTATGTGCAAGAGTTCATTTTTGTTAAACCTAGTGAATTTTGGGCTCAAATGATTTTTCGCAGTTCACCAACCCAAACCGATTCCCACTATTAACTTAAGAGCATTTATGTAAGAGGAGCTGTGGTTTGTATCAGTTTCATAAGCAGAGTTGAACTACATATGGTCCCTATGAGTAGGAAACACAGTTCTTTTTTTCAGGGCATGCTCATGGTTCTTGCTGTATTGGAGACGCTGGAAAGAAGAGCTTGCTTCCTGCATTAAAACAGGGTGTATTTCATGGATGAGAACTCTGGTCTGATTTTCACTTCAAAAACGGGGTTAAACCCCATGATCTGTGTCTTCCTACCTGCAAGAGTTCATTTCTGGTAAACCAAGTAAATTTTCGGCCTAAATGACTTTACACTCTTCTAGAACCTAAGGCAATTATCACTATTAACTAAAGAGCATTTATGTGAGAGGAGCTGTGGTCTGTATGAGTTTCATAAGCAGAGTTGAATTACATATGGTCCGTATAAGTAGGACACACAGTTCTTTTTTTCTGGGCATGCTCATGGTTCTAACTGTATTGGGGAACCTGGAAAGAAGAGGATGATTCTTGCATTAAAAAAGAGTGTTTTTCAGGGATGAAAATTCTGGTCTGAATTTCCCTTCAGAAACGGAGTTGAACCCCAGATTCTGTGTCTTCCTACAAGCAAGAGTTAATTTCTGGTAAACCCAGTGAATTTTGTGCTCAAACGATTTTACACAGTTCTTGAACCCAACGCTATTCTCACTATTAACTAAAGAGCATTTATGTAAGAGGAGCTGTGGTTTGTATCAGTTTCATAAGCAGAGTTGAACTACATATGGTCCGTATGAATAGGAAACACAGTTTTTTTTTCAGACCATGCTCACGGTTCTTGCTGTATTTAAACTCGGGAAAGAAGAGCTTGCTTCTTCGTTAAAACAGAGTGTGTTTCATGGATGAGAACTCTGGTCTGAATTTCCCTTCCAAAACGGAGTTAAACCCCAGGATCTGTGTCTTCCTACCAGCAAGAGTTCATTTCTGTTAAACCAAGTGAATTTTCGGCTCAAATGAATTTACAGAGTTCTAGAACCCAATGCGATTATCACTATTAACTAAAGAGCATTTATGTAAGAGGAGCTCTGGTCTGTATCATTTCATAAGAAGAGTTGAACTACATATGTTATGTATGAGTAGGAAACACAGTTCTTTTTTTCTGGGCATAGTCATGTTTCTTACTGTATTGGAGACGCTGGAAAGAAGAGGATGATTCTTGCCTTAAAACAGAGTGTTTTTCAGGGTTGAGAATTCTGGTCTGAATTTGCCTTCAGAAACAGAGTTAAACCCCAGGATCTGTGCCTTCCTACAAGCAAGAGTTTATTTCTGGTAAACCCAGTGATTTTGGGGCTCAAATGATTTTTCGCAGTTCACAAACCCAACACGATTCTCACTATTAACTAAAGATCATTTATGTAAGAGGAGGTGTGGTTTGTATCACTTTCATAAGCAGAGTTGAACTACATATGGTCCGTATGAGTAGGAAACACAGTTCTTTTTTTCAGGGCATGCTCATGGTTCTTGCTGTATTGGAGACGCTGGAAAGAAGAGCTTGCTTCCTGCATTAAAACAGGGTGTGTTTCATGGATGAGAACTCTGGTCTAAATTCCCTTCCAAAACTGAGTTAAACCCCATGATCTGTGTCTACCTATGAGCAAGAGTTCATTTCTGTTAAACCTAGTGAATTTTGGGCTCAAATGAATTTACAGAGTTCTAGAACCCAATGCGATTATCACTATTAACTAAAGAGCATTTATGTAAGAGGAGCTCTGGTCTGTATCATTTCATAAGAAGAGTTGAACTACATATGTTACGTATGAGTAGGAAACACAGTTCTTTTTTTCTGGGCATGCTCATGTTTCTTATTATATTGGAGACGCTGGAACGAAGAGGATGATTATTGCCTTAAAACAGAGTGTTTTTCAGGGGTGAGAACTCTAGTCTGAATTTGCCTTCAGAAACGGAGTTAAACACAAGGATCTGTGTCTTCCTACAAGCAATAGTTCATTTCTGGTAAACCCAGTGAATTTTGGGCTAAAAATGATTTTTCGCAGTTCATGAACCCAACGCGATTCTAACTATTAACTAAAGAGCATTTATGTAAGAGGAGCTGTGTTTTGTATCAGTTTCATAAGCAGAGTTGAACTACATATGGTCTGTATGAGAAGGAAACACAGTTCTTTTTTTCAGACCATGCTCATGGTTCTTGCTCTATTTTAGACTCTGGAAAGAACAGCTTGCTTATTGCTTTAAAGCAGAGTGAGTTTCAGGGATAAGAACTCTGGTCTGAATTACCCTTCAGAAACGGAGTTAAACCCCAGGATCTGTGTCTTCCTATGAGCAAGAGTTCATTTTTGTTAAACCTAGTGAATTTTGGGCTCAAATGATTTTTGCAGTTCACCAACCCAAACCGATTCCCACTATTAACTAAAGAGCAATTATGTAAGAGGAGGTGTGGTTTGTATCATTTCATAAGAAGAGTTGAACTACATATGTTACGTATGAGTAGGAAACACAGTTCTTTTTTTCTGGGCATGCTCATGTTTCTTATTATATTGGAGACGCTGGAACGAAGAGGATGATTATTGCCTTAAAACAGACTGTTTTTCAGGGGTGAGAACTCTAGTCTGAATTTGCGTTCAGAAACGGAGTTAAACACAAGGATCTGTGTCTTCTACAAGCAATAGTTCATTTCTGGTAAACCCAGTGAATTTTGGGCTAAAAATTATTTTTCGCAGTTCATGAACCCAACGCGATTCTAACTATTAACTAAAGAGCATTTATGTAAGAGGAGCTGTGGTTTGTATCAGTTTCATAAGCAGAGTTGAACTACATATGGTCTGTATGAGCAGGAAACACAGTTCTTTTTTTCAGGGCATGCTCATGGTTCTAGCTGTATTGGAAACGCTGGAAAGAAGAGCTTGCTTCCTGCATTAAAACAGGGTGTATTTCATGGATGAGAACTCTGGTCTGATTTTCAATTCACAAACGGGGTTAAACCCCATGATCTGTGTCTTCCTACCTGCAAGAGTTCATTTCTGGTAAACCAAGAAAATTTTCAGCTCAAATGACTTTACACAGTTCTAGAAACTAAGGCGATTATCACTATTAACTAAAGAGCATTTATGTGAGAGGAGCTGTGGTCTGTATTAGTTTCATAAGCAGAGTTGAATTACATATGGTCCGTATGAATAGGAAACACAGTTCTTTTTTTCTGGGCATGCTCATGGTTATTACTGTTTTGGAGAACCTGGAAAGAAGAGGAAGATTCATCCATTAAAACAGAGTGTTTTTCAGGGATGAAAATTCTGGTCTGAATTTCCCTTCAGAAACGGAGTTGAACCCCAGATTCTGTGTCTTCCTACCAGCAAGAGTTCATTTCTGTTAATCCAAGTGAATTTTGGGCTGAAATGATTTTTCGCAGTTCATGAACCCAACGTGATTATCACTATTAACTAAAGAGCATTTATGTAAGAGGAGCTGTGGTTTGTATCAGTTTCATAAGCAGAGTTGAACTACATATGGTCTGTATGAGTAGGAAACACAGTTCTTTTTTTCAGACCATGCTCATGGTTCTTGCTCTATTTTAGACTCTGGAAAGATGAGCTTGCTTATTGCTTTAAAACAGAGAGAGTTTCAGGGATAAGAACTCTGGTCTGAATTACCGTTCAGAAATGGAGTTAAACCCCAGGATCTGTGTCTTCCTATGTGCAAGAGTTCATTTTTGTTAAACCTAGTGAATTTTGGGCTCAAATGATTTTTCGCAGTTCACCAACCCAAACCGATTCCCACTATTAACTTAAGAGCATTTATGTAAGAGGAGCTGTGGTTTGCATCAGTTTCATAAGCAGAGTTGAACTACATATGGTCCCTATGAGTAGGAAACACAGTTCTTTTTTTCAGGGCATGCTCATGGTTCTTGCTGTATTGGAGACGCTGGAAAGAAGAGCTTGCTTCCTGCATTAAAACAGGGTGTATTTCATGGATGAGAACTCTGGTCTGATTTTCACTTCACAAACGGGGTTAAACCCCATGATCTGTGTCTTCCTACCTGCAAGAGTTCATTGCTGGTAAACCAAGTAAATTTTCGGCCCAAATGACTTTACACTCTTCTAGAACCTAAGGCAATTATCACTATTAACTAAAGAGCATTTATGTGAGAGGAGCTGTGGTCTGTATGAGTTTCATAAGCAGAGTTGAATTACATATGGTCCGTATAAGTAGGACACACAGTTCTTTTTTTCTGGGCATGCTCATGGTTCTAACTGTATTGGAGAACCTGGAAAGAAGAGGATGATTCTTCCATTAAAACAGAGTGTGTTTCAGGGATGAGAACACTGGTCTGAATTTCCCTTCCAAAACGTAGTTAAACCCCATGATCTGTGTCTTCCTACCAGCAAGAGTTCATTTCTGTTAATCCAAGTGAATTTTCGGCTCAAATGAATTTACAGAGTTCTAGAACCCAATGCGATTATCACTATTAACTAAAGAGCATTTATGTAAGAGGAGCTCTGGTCTGTATCATTTCATAAGAAGTGTTGAACTACATATGTTACGTATGAGTAGGAAACACAGTTCTTTTTTTCTATGCATGCTCATGGTTCTTACTGTATTGGAGAACCTGGAAAGAAGAGGATGATTCATCCATTAAAACAGAGTGTTTTTAAGGGATGAAAATTCTGGTCTGAATTTCCCTTCAGAAACGGAGTTGAACCCCAGATTCTGTGTCTTCCTACAAGCAAGAGTTAATTTCTGGTAAACCCAGTGAATTTTGTGCTCAAACGATTTTACACAGTTCTTGAACACAACGCTATTCTCACTATTAACTAAAGAGCATTTATGTAAGAGGAGCTGTGGTTTGTATCAGTTTCATAAGCAGAGTTGAACTACATATGGGCCGTATGAATAGGAAACACAGTTTTTTTTTCAGAACATGCTCATGGTTCTTGCTGTATTTAAACTCGGGAAAGAAGAGCTTGCTTCTTCGTTAAAACAGAGTGTGTTTCATGGATGAGAACTCTGGTCTGAATTTCCCTTCCAAAACGTAGTTAAACCCCATGATCTGTGTCTTCCTACCAGCAAGAGTTCATTTCTGTTAAACCAAGTGAATTTTCGGTTCAAATGAATTTACAGAGTTCTAGAACCCAACGTGATTATCACTATTAACTAAAGAGCATTTATGTAAGAGGAGCTCTGGTCTGTATCATTTCATAAGAAGTGTTGAACTACATATGTTACGTATGAGTAGGAAACACAGTTCTTTTTTTCTATGCATGCTCATGATTCTTACTGTATTGGAGATGCTGGAAAGAAGAGCTTGCTTCCTGCATTAAAACAGGGTGTGTTTCATGGATGAGAACTCTGGTCTGATTTTCCCTTCACAAACGGGGTTAAACCCCATGATCTGTGTCTTCCTACTAGCAAGAGTTCATTTCTTGTAAACCAAGTAAATTTTCGGCTCAAATGACTTTAAACAGTTCTAGAATCCAACATTGATTATCACTATTAGCTAAAGAGCATTTATGTAAGAGGAGCTGTGGTCTGTATCATTTTCATAAGCAGAGTTGGACTACATATGGTCCCTATGAGTAGGAAACACAGTTCTTTTTTTCAGGGCATGCTCATGGTTCTTGCTGTATTGGAGACGCTGGAAAGAAGAGCTTGCTTCCTGCATTAAAACAGGGTGTGTTTCATGGATGAGAACTATGGTCTGATTTTCACATCACAAACGGGGTTAAACCCCATGATCTGTGTCTTCCTACCTGCAAGAGTTCATTTCTGGTAAACCAAGAAAAATTTCAGCTCAAATGACTTTACACAGTTCTAGAAACTAAGGCGATTATCACTATTAACTAAAGAGCATTTATGTGAGAGGAGCTGTGGTCTGTATTAGTTTCATAAGCAGAGTTGAATTACATATGGTCCGTATGAGTAGGAAACACAGTTCTTTTTTTCTGGGCATGCTCATGGTTCTTACTGTTTTGGAGATCCTGGAAAGAAGAGGATGATTCATCCATTAAAACAGAGTGTTTTTCAGGGATGAAAATTCTCCTCTAAATTTCCCTTCAGAAACGGAGTTGAACCACGGATTCTGTGTCTTCCTACAAGCAAGAGTTAATTTCTGGTAAACCCAGTGAATTTTGTGCTCAAACGATTTTACACAGTTCTTGAACCCAACGCTATTCTACTATTAACTAAAGAGCATTTATGTAAGAGGAGCTGTGGTTGGTATCAGTTTCATAAGCAGAGTTGAACTACATATGAGCCGTATGAATAGGAAACACAGTTTTTTTTTCAGACCATGCTCACGGTTCTTGCTGTATTTAAACTCGGGAAAGAAAAGCTTGCTTCTTCGTTAAAACAGAGTGTGTTTCAGGGATGAGAACACTGTGCTGAATTTCGCTTCCAAAACGTAGTTAAACCCCATGATCTGTGTCTTCCTACCAGCAAGAGTTCATTTCTGTTAAACCAAGTGAATTTTCGGCTCAAATGAATTTACAGAGTTCTAAAACCCAATGCGAAGATCACTATTAACTAAAGAGCATTTATGTAAGAGGAGCTCTGGTCTGTATCATTTCATAAGAAGAGTTGAACTACATATGTTACGTATGAGTAGGAAACACAGTTCTTTTTTTCTGGGCATAGTCATGTTTCATACTGTATTGGAGACGCTGGAAAGAAGAGGATGATTCTTGCCTTAAAACAGAGTGTTTTTCAGGGTTGAGAATTCTGGTCTGAATTTGCCTTCAGAAACAGAGTTAAACCCCAGGATCTGTGCCTTCCTACAAGCAAGAGTTTATTTCTGGTAAACCCAGTGATTTTGGGGCTCAAATGATTTTTCGCAGTTCACAAACCCAACACGATTCTCACTATTAACTAAAGATCATTTATGTAAGAGGAGGTGTGGTTTGTATCAGTTTCATAAGCAGAGTTGAACTACATATGGTCCGTATGAGTAGGAAACACAGTTCTTTTTTTCAGGGCATGCTCATGGTTCTTGCTGTATTGGAGACGCTGGAAAGAAGAGCTTGCTTCCTGCATTAAAACAGGGTGTGTTTCATGGATGAGAACTCTGGTCTAAATTCCCTTCCAAAACTGAGTTAAACCCCATGATCTGTGTCTTCCTATGAGCAAGAGTTCATTTCTGTTAAACCTAGTGAATTTTGGGCTCAAATGAATTTACAGAGTTCTAGAACCCAATGCGATTATCACTATTAACTAAAGAGCATTTATGTAAGAGGAGCTCTGGTCTGTATCATTTCATAAGAAGAGTTGAACTACATATGTTACGTATGAGTAGGAAACACAGTTCTTTATTTCTGGGCATGCTCATGTTTCTTATTATATTGGAGTCGCTGGAACGAAGAGGATGATTATTGCCTTAAAACAGAGTGTTTTTCAGGGGTGAGAACTCTAGTCTGAATTTGCCTTCAGAAACGGAGTTAAACACAAGGATCTGTGTCTTCCTACAAGCAATAGTTCATTTCTGGTAAACACAGTGAATTTTGGGCTAAAAATGATTTTTCACAGTTCATGAAACCAACGCGATTCTAACTATTAACTAAAGAGCATTTATGTAAGAGGAGCTGTGGTTTGTATCAGTTTCATAAGCAGAGTTGAACTACATATGGTCTGTATGAGAAGGAAACACAGTTCTTTTTTTCAGAACATGCTCATGGTTCTTGCTCTATTTTAGACTCTGGAAAGAAGAGCTTGCTTATTGCTTTAAAGCAGAGTGAGTTTCAGGGATAAGAACTCTGGTCTGAATTACCCTTCAGAAACGGAGTTAAACACCAGGATCTGTGTCTTCCTATGAGCAAGAGTTCATTTTTGTTAAACCTAGTGAATTTTGGGCTCAAATGATTTTTGCAGTTCACCAACCCAAACCGATTACCACTATTAACTAAAGAGCAATTATGTAAGAGGAGCTGTGGTTTGTATCAGTTTCATAAGCAGAGTTGAACTACATATGGTCTGTATGAGTAGGAAACACAGTTCTTTTTTTCAGGGCATGCTCATGGTTCTTGCTGTATTGGAGACGCTGGAAAGAAGAGCTTGCTTCCTGCATTAAAACAGGGTGTATTTCATGGATGAGAACTCTGGTCTGATTTTCAATTCACAAACGGGGTTAAACCCCATGATCTGTGTCTTCCTACCTGCAAGAGTTCATTTCTGGTAAACCACGAAAATTTTCAGCTCAAATGACTTTACACAGTTCTAGAAACTAAGGCGATTATCACTATTAACTAAAGAGCATTTATGTGAGAGGAGCTGTGGTCTGTATTAGTTTCATAAGCAGAGTTGAATTACATATGGTCCGTATGAATAGGAAACACAGTTCTTTTTTTCTGGGCATGCTCATGGTTCTTACTGTATTGGAGAACCTGGAAAGAAGAGGATGATTCATCCATTAAAACAGAGTGTTTTTCAGGGATGAAAATTCTGGTCTGAATTTCCCTTCAGAAACGGAGTTGAACCCCAGATTCTGTTACTTCCTACAAGCAAGAGTTAATTTCTGGTAAACCCAGTGAATTTTGTGCTCAAACGATTTTACACAGTTCTTGAACCCAACGCTATTCTCACTATTAACTAAAGAGCATTTATGTAAGAGGAGCTGTGGTTTGTATCAGTTTCATAAGCAGAGTTGAACTACATATGGGCCGTATGAATAGGAAACACAGTTTTGTTTTCAGAACATGCTCATGGTTCTTGCTGTATTTAAACTCGGGAAAGAAGAGCTTGCTTCTTCGTTAAAACAGAGTGTGTTTCATGGATGAGAACTCTGTTCTGAATTTCCCTTCCAAAACGGAGTTAAACCCCAGGATCTGTGTCTTCCTACAAGCAATAGTTCATTTCTGGTAAACCCAGTGTATTTTGGGCTGAAATGATTTTCGCAGTTCATGAACCCAACGTGATTATCACTATTAACTAAAGAGCATTTATGTAAGAGGAGCTGTGGTTTGTATCAGTTTCATAAGCAGAGTTGAACTACATATGGTCTGTATGAGTAGGAAACACAGTTCTTTTTTTCAGACCATGCTCATGGTTCTTGCTCTATTTTAGACTCAGGAAAGAAGAGCTTGCTTATTGCTTTAAAACAGAGTGAGTTTCAGGGATAAGAACTCTGGTCTGAATTACCGTTCAGAAACGGAGTTAAACCCCAGGATCTCTGTCTTCCTATGTGCAAGAGTTCATTTTTGTTAAACCTAGTGAATTTTGGGCTCAAATGATTTTTTGCAGTTCACCAACCCAAACCGATTCCCACTATTAACTAAAGAGCATTTATGTAAGAGGAGCTGTGGTTTGTATCAGTTTCATAAGCAGAGTTGAACTACATATGGTCCCTATGAGTAGGAAACACAGTTCTTTTTTTCAGGGCATGCTCATGGTTCTTGCTGTATTGGAGACGCTGGAAAGAAGAGCTTGCTTCCTGCATTAAAACAGGGTGTATTTCATAGATGAGAACTCTGGTCTGATTTTCACTTCACAAACGGGGTTAAACCCCATGATCTGTGTCTTCCTACCTGCAAGAGTTCATTTCTGGTAAACCAAGTAAATTTTCGGCCCAAATGACTTTACACTCTTCTAGAACCTAAGGCAATTATCACTATTAACTAAAGAGCATTTATGTGAGAGGAGCTGTGGTCTGTATGAGTTTCATAAGCAGAGTTGAATTACATATGGTCCGTATTAGTAGGACACACAGTTCTTTTTTTCTGGGCATGCTCATGGTTCTAACTGTATTGGAGAACCTGGAAAGAAGAGGATGATTCTTCCATTAAAACAGAGTGTTTTTCAGGGATGAAAATTCTGGTCTGAATTTTCCTTCAGAAACGGAGTTAAACCCTGGGATCTGTGTCTTCCTACAAGCAAGAGTTAATTTCTGGTAAACCCAGTGAATTTTGTGCTCAAACGATTTTACACAGTTCTTGAACCCAACGCTATTCTCACTATTAACTAAAGAGCATTTATGTAAGAGGAGCTGTGGTTTGTATCAGTTTCATAAGCAGAGTTGAACTACATATGGGCCGTATGAATAGCAAACACCGTTTTTTTTTTCAGACCATGCTCATGGTTCTTGCTGTATTTAAACTCGGGAAAGAAGAGCTTGCTTCTTCGTTAAAACAGAGTGTGTTTCAGGGATGAGAACACTGGTCTGAATTTCCCTTCCAAAACGTAGTTAAACCCCATGATCTGTGTCTTCCTACCAGCAAGAGTTCATTTCTGTTAAACCAAGTGAATTTTCGGCTCAAATGAATTTACAGAGTTCTAGAACCCAATGCGATTATCACTATTAACTAAAGAGCATTTATGTAAGAGGAGCTCTGGTCTGTATCATTTCATAAGAAGAGTTGAACTACATATGTTACGTATGAGTAGGAAACACAGTTCTTTTTTTCTATGCATGCTCATGATTCTTACTGTATTGGAGATGCTGGAAAGAAGAGCTTGCTTCCTGCATTAAAACAAGGTGTGTTTCATGGATGAGAACTCTGGTCTGATTTTCCCTTCCAAAACGGAGTTAAACCCCATGATCTGTGTCTTCCAACCAGCAAGAGTTCATTTCTGGTAAACCAAGAGAATTTTCGGCTCAAATGAATATACACAGTTCTAGAACCCAATGCGGTAATCGCTATTAACTAAATAGCATTTATGTAAGAGGAGCTCTGGTCTGTATCATTTCATAGGAAGAGTTGAAGTACATATGTTACATAGGAGTAGGAAACACAGTTCTTTTTTTCTGGGCATACTCATGTTTCTTACTGTATTGGAGACGCTGGAAAGAAGAGGATGATTCTTGCCTTAAAACAGAGTGTTTTTCAGGGTTGAGAATTCTGGTCTGAATTTGCCTTCAGAAACAGAGTTAAAACCCAGGATCTGTGCCTTCCTACAAGCAAGAGTTTATTTCTGGTAAACCCAGTGATTTTTGGGCTCAAATGATTTTTCGCAGTTCACAAACCCAACGCGATTCTCACTATTAACTAAAGATCATTTATGTAAGAGGAGGTGTGGTTTGTATCAGTTGCATAAGCAGAGTTGAACTATATGGTCCGTATGAGTAGGAAACACAGTTCTTTTTTTCAGGGCATGCTCATGGTTCTTGCTGTATTGGAGACTCTGGAAAGAAGAGCTTGCTTCCTGCATTGAAACAGGGTATGTTTCATGGATGAGAACTCTGGTCTGATTTTCCCTTCACAAACGGGGTTAAACCCCGTGATCTGTGTCTTCCTACTAGCAAGAGTTCATTTCTTGTAAACCAAGTAAATTTTCGGCTCAAATGACTTTAAACAGTTCTAGAATCCAACATTGATTATCACTATTAGCTAAAGAGCATTTATGTAAGAGGAGCTGTGGTCTGTATCATTTTCATAAGCAGAGTTGGACCACATATGGTCCGTATGAGTAGGAAACACAGTTCTTTTTTTCTTGGCATGCTCATGGTTCTTACTGTTTTGGAGAACCTGGAAAGAAGAGGATGATTCATGCCTTAAAACAGAGTGTTTTTCAGGGATGGGAATTCTGGTCTGAATTTCTCTTCAGAAATGGAGTTAATCTCCAGGATCTGTGTCTTCCTACAAGCAAGAGTTCAGTTCTGGAAAACTCAGTGATTTTTGTGCTCAAATGATATTTCATAGTTCACGAACCCAACATGATTTTCATGATTAATAAAGAGCATTTATGTAAAAGAAGGTGTGGTCTGTACCAGTTTCAAAAGAAGAGTTGAACTACATATGGTCCGTATGAATAGGAAACACAGCTCTTTTTTTCAGACCATGCTCATGGTTCTTGCTGTATTTTAGACTCTGGAAAGAAGAGCTTCCTTCTTCGTTAAAACAGATTGTGTTTCAGGGGTGAGAACTCTGGTCTGAATTTCCCTTCAGAATCAGAGTTAAACCCCAGGATCTGTGTCCTCCTACAAGCAAGAGTTCATTTCTCGTAATCCCAGTGAATTTTGGGCTCAAATTATTTTTGCAGTTCACCAACCCAAACCGATTCCCACTATTAACTAAAGAGCATTTATGTAAGAGGAGCTGTGGTTTGTATCAGTTTCATAAGCAGAGTTGAACTACATATGGTCCGTATGAGTAAGAAACACAGTTTTTTTTTTAAGGCATGCTCATGATTCTTGCTGTATTGGAGATGCTAGAAAGAAGAGCTTGCTTCCTGCATTAAAACAGGGTGTGTTTCATGGATGAGAACTCTGGTCTGATTTTCCCTTCCAAAACGGAGTTAAACCCCATGATCTTGTCTTCCTACCAGCAAGAGTTCATTTCTGGTAAACCAACTGAATTTTGGGCTCAAATGATTTTTCACAGTTCACGAACCCAACTCGATTCTCACTATTACCTGAAGATCATTTATGTAGGAGGAGCTGTGTTTTGTATCAGTTTCATACACAGAGTTGAACTACATATGGTCCATATGAATAGGAAACACAGTTCTTTTTTTCAGGGCATGCTCATGGTTCTTGCTGTATTGGAGACTCTGGAAAGAAGAGCTTGCTTCTTGCATTAAAACAGGGTGTGTGCCATGGATGAGAACTCTGGTCTGAATTTCCCTTCACAAATGGAGTTAAACCCCACGATCTGTGTCTTCCTACCAGCAAGAGTTCATTTCTGGTAAACAAAGTGAATTTTCGGCTCAAATGAATTCACACAGTTCTAGAACCCAAGGCTATTATCACAATTAACTAAAGACCAATTATGTCAGAAGACCTGTGGTCTGTATCAATTCATCAGCAGAGTTGAACTACATATGGTCCGTATGAGTAGGAAACACAGTTCTTTTTTTCTGGGCATGCTCATTGTTCTTACTCTATTGTAGAACCTGGAAAGAAGAGGATGATTCTTGCCATAAAACAGAGTATTTTTCAGGGTTGAGAATTCTGGTCTGATTTTGCCTTCAGAAATGGAGTTAAACCCCAAGATCTGTGTCTTCCTGCAAGCAAGAGTTCATTTTAGGTAAACCCTGTGAATTTTGGGATCAAATGATTTTTCACAGTTCACAAAACCAACGCACTTCTCACTATTAACTAAAGAGCATTTATGTAAGAGGAGCTGTGGTTTGTATCAGTTTCATAAGCACAGTTTAACTACATATTGTCCATATGAGTAGGAAAAACATTATTTTTTCAGGGCATGCTCATTGTTCTTGCTATGATTTAGAATCTGGAAGGAAGAGCTTGCTTCTTACATTAAAGCAGAGTGTGTTTCAGGGATTAGAACTCTGGTCTGAATTACCATTCAGAAAGGGAGTTAAACCCCAGGATCTGTGTCTTCCTATGAACAAGAGTTCATTTTTGTTAAACCTAGTGAATTTTGGGCTCAAATGATTTTTGTAGTTCACCAACCCAAACCGATTCCCACTATTAACTACTGAGCATTTATGTAAGAGTTGCTCTGGTCTGTATTATTTCATAAGAAGAGTTGAACTACATAAGTTACTTATGAGTAGGCAACACAGTTCATTTTTTCTGGGCATGCTCATGTTTCTTACTGTATTGGAGATGCTGGAAATAAGAGGATGATTCTTGCCTTAAAACAGAGTGTTTTTCAGGGTTGAGATTTCTGGTCTGAATTTGATTCAGAAACAGAGTTGAACCCCAGGATCTGTGTCTTCCTACAATCAAGAGTTCATTTCTGGTAAACCCAGGGAATTTTAGGCTCAGATGATTTTTCGCAGTTCACAAACCCAACACGATTCTCACTGTTAACTAAAGATCATTTATGTAAGAGGAGCTGTGGTTTGTATCAGTTTCATAAGCAGAGTTGAACTACATATGGTCCATATGAGTAGGAAACACAGTTCTTTTTTTCAGGGCATGCTTATGGTTCTTGCTGTATTGGAGATGCTGGAAAGAAGAGCTTGCTTCCTGCATTAAAACAGGGTGTGTTTCATGGATGAGAACTCTGGTCTGATTTCCCTTCACAAACGGGGTTAAACCCCATGATCTGTGTCTTCCTACTAGCAAGAGTTCATTTCTCGTAAACCAAGTAAATTTTCGGCTCAAATGACTTTACATAGTTCTAGAACCCAACATTGATTATCACTATTAGCTAAAGCGCATTTATGTAGGAGGAGCTGTGGTCTGTATCATTGTCATAAGCAGAGTTGGACTACCTATGGTCTGTATGAGTAGGAAACACAGTTCTTTTTTTCTTGGCATGCTCATGGTTCTTACTGTACTGGAGAACATGGAAAGAAGAGGATGATTCATGCCTTAAAACAGAGTGTTTTTCAGGGATGAGAATTCTGGTCTGAATTTCCCTTCAGAAACGGAGTTAAACTCCAGGATCTGTGTCTTCCTACAAGCAAGAGTTCAGTTCTGGAAATCTCAGTGATTTTTGTGCTCAAATGATTTTTTGCAGTTCATGAACCCAACGCGATTCTCACTATTAACTAAAGAGCGTTTATGTGAGAGGAGCTGTGGTCTGTATTAGTGTCATAAGCAGAGTTGAAGTACATATGGTCTGTATGAGTAGGAAACACAGTTCTTTTTTTCTGGGCATGCTCATGGTTCTTACTGTATTGGAGAACCTGGAAAGAAGAGGATGATTCATCCATTAAAACAGAGTGTTTTTCAGGGATGAAAATTCTGGTCTGAATCTCTCTTCAGAAACGGAGTTAAACCCCAGGACCTGTGTCTTCATACAAGCAAGGGTTAATTTCTGGTAAACCCAGTGAATTTTGTGCTCAAGCGATTTTACACAGTTTTTCAACCCAAAGCTATTCTCACTATTAACTAAAGAGCATTTATGTAAGAGGAGGTGTGGTTTGAATCAGTTTCATAAGCAGAGTTGAACTACATATGGTCCGTATGAATAGGAAACACAGATTGTTTTTTTTTCAGACCATGCTCATGGTTCTTACTGTATTGGAGAAGCTGCATAGAAGAGGATGATTCTTGACTTAAAACAGAGTTTTTTTCATGGATGAGAACTCTGGTCTGAGTTGAACTTCAGAAACGGTGTTAAAACCCAGGATCTGTTACTTCCTACAAACAAGAGTTCATTTCTGTTAAAAAAAAAAGTGAATTTTGGGCTCAAATGATTTTTGGCAGTTCACCAACCCAAACCGTTTCTCACTATTAGCTAAAGAGCATTTATGTAAGCGGAGCTGTGGTTTGTATCAGTTTCATAAGCAGAGTTGAACTACATATGGTCCGTATGAATAGGAAACACAGTTTTTTTTTTTTTTGACCATGCTCATGGTTCTTGCTGTAATTTAGACTCAGGAAAGAAGAGCTTGCGTCTTCGTTAAAACAGAGTGTGTTTCATGGATGAGAACTCCGTTCTGAATTTTGCTTCTGAAATGGAGTTAAACCCCAGGATCTGTGTCTTCCTACAAGCAAAAGTTAATTTCTGGTAAACCAGGTGAATTTTGTGCTCAAACGATTTTACACAGTTCTTCAACCCAACGCTATTCTCACTATTAACTAAAGAGCATTTATGTAAGAGGAGGTGTGGTTTGTATCAGTTTCATTAGCAGAGTTGAACTACATATGGGCCGTATGAATAGGAAACACAGTTTTTTTTTTTCAGACCATGCTCATGGTTCTTGCTGTAATTTAGACTCGGGAAAGAAGAGCTTGCTTCTTAGTTAAAACAGAGTGTGTTTCGGGGATGAGAACTCTGGTCTGAATTTCCCTTACAAAACGGAGTAAAACCCCAATGATCTGTGTCTTCCTACCAGCAAGAGATCAGTTCTGGTAAACCAAGTGAATTTTCGGCTCAAATGAATTTACACAGTTCTGGAACCCAATGAGATTATCACTATTAACTAAAGAGCATTTATTTAAGAGGAGCTCTTGTCTGTATCATTTCATAAGAAGAGTTGAACTACATATGTTACATATGAGTAGGAAACACAGATCTTTTTTTCTGGGCATGCTCATGTTTCTTACTCTATTGGAGACACTGGAAAGAAGAGGAGGATTATTACCTTAAAATAGAGTGTTTTTCAGGGATGAGAACTCTGGTCTGAATTTGCCTTCAGAAACGGAGTTAAACCCCAGGATCAGTGTCTTCCTACATGCAAGAGTTCATATCTGATAAACCCAGTGAATTTTTGGCTCAAATGATTTTTCACAGTTCACCAACCCAACATGATTCTCACTATTAACTAAAGAGCATTTATGTAAGTGGTGCTGTTGTTTGTATCAGTTTCATAAGCAGAGTTGAACTGCATATTGTCTGTATGAGGAGTAAACACAGTTCTTTTTTTCTGGGCATGCTCATGGTTCTTGCTGTATTATAGACTCAGGGAAGAAGACCTTGCTACTTGCGTTAAAGCAGAGTGTGTTTCAGGGATGAGAACTCTGGTCTGAATTTCCCTTCTGAAACGGAGTTAAACCCCAGGATCTGTGTCTTCCTACAAGGAAGAGTTCATTTCTGGTTAACCCAGTGAATTTGGGCTCAAATGATTTTTCGCAGTTCACGAACCCAACGCGATTCTCACTATTAACTAAAGAGGAATTATGTAAGAGGAGCTGTGGTTTGAATCAGTTTCATAAGCAGAGTTGAACTACATATGTTACGTATAAGTAGGATACACAGTTCTTTTTTGCTGGGCATGCTCAAGGTTCTTACTGTATAGGAGACATTGGAAAGAAGAGGATGATTCTTGCCTTAAAACAGAGTGTTTTTCAGGGATGAGAACTCTGTTCTGAATTTGCCTTCAAAAACGGAGTTAAACTGCAGGATCTGTGTCTTCCTACAAGCAAGAGTTCATTGAAGGTAATCCCAGTGAAGTTTGGGCTCAAATACTTTTTCGCTGTACATGAAATCAACGCGATTCTCACTATTAACTAAAGAGGATTTATTTAAGAGGAGCTGTGGTTTGAATCAGTTTCATAAGCAGAGTTGAACTACATATGTTATGTATGAGTAGGAAACACAGTTCATTTTTTTCTGGGAATGCTCATGTTTCTTACTGTATTGGAGACGCTGCATAGAAGAGGATGATTCTTGACTTAAAACAGAGTTTTTTTCATGGATGAGAACTCTGGTCTGAATTGAAATTCAGAAACGGTGTTAAACCCCAGGATCTGTAACTTCCTACAAACAAGAGTGCATTTCTGTTAAAGAAAATTGAATTTTGGGCTCAAATGATTTTTGGCAGTTCACCAATCCAAACCGTTTCTCACTATTAGCTAAAGAGCATTTATGTAAGCGGAGCTGTGGTTTGTATCAGTTTCATAAGCAGAGTTGAACTACATATGGGCCGTATGAATAGGAAACACAGTTTTTTTTTTTTTTTTTCAGACCATGCTCATGGTTCTTGCTGTAATTTAGACTCGGGAAAGAGGAGCTTGCTTCTTCGTTAAAACAGAGTGTGTTTCAGGGATGAGAACTCTGGTCTGA
Organism: Onychomys arenicola; assembly: GCA_949786405.1. Taxonomy (NCBI): domain Eukaryota; kingdom Metazoa; phylum Chordata; class Mammalia; order Rodentia; family Cricetidae; genus Onychomys; species Onychomys arenicola. Next base: position 1,346,581 of record CATKUM010000021.1, on the reverse strand, counting down.
ATTTCCCTTCAAAAACGGAGTAAAACCCCATGATCTGTGTCTTCCTACCAGCAAGAGATCAGTTCTGGTAAACCAAGTGAATTTTCGGCTCAAATGAATTTACACAGTTCTGGAACCCAATGAGATTATCACTATTAACTGAAGAGCATTTATGTAAGAGGAGCTCTTGTCTGTATCATTTCATAAGAAGAGTTGAACTACATATGTTACGTATGAGTAGGAAACACAGTTCTTTTTTCTGGGCATGCTCATGTTTCTTACTCTATTGGAGACACTGGAAAGAAGAGGAGGATTATTACCTTAAAATAGAGTGTTTTTCAGGGATGAGAACTCTGGTCTGAATTTGCCTTCAGAAACGGAGTTAAACCCCAGGATCAGTGTCTTCCTACATGCAAGAGTTCATATCTGATAAACCCAGTGAATTTTGGGCTCAAATGATTTTTCGCAGTTCACCAACCCAACATGATTCTCACTATTAACTAAAGAGCATTTATGTAAGTGGTGCTGTTGTTTGTATCAGTTTCATAAGCAGAGTTGAACTGCATATGGTCTGTATGAGGAGTAAACACAGTTCTTTTTTTCTGGGCATGCTCATGGTTCTTGCTGTATTATAGACTCAGGGAAGAAGCCCTTGCTACTTGCGTTAAAGCAGAGTGTGTTTCAGGGATGAGAACTCTGGTCTGAATTTCCCTTCTGAAACGGAGTTAAACCCCAGGATCTGTGTCTTCCTACAAGTAAGAGTTCATTTCTGGTTAACCCAGTGAATTTGGGCTCAAATGATTTTTCCCAGTTCACGAACCCAACGCGATTCTCACTATTAACTAAAGAGGAATTATGTAAGAGGAGCTGTGGTTTGAATCAGTTTCATAAGCAGAGTTGAACTACATATGTTACGTATAAGTAGGATACACAGTTCTTTTTTTCTGGGCATGCTCAAGGTTCTTACTGTATAGGAGACGTTGGAAAGAAGAGGATGATTCTTGACTTAAAACAGAGTGTTTTTCAGGGATGAGAACTCTGTTCTGAATTTGCCTTCAGAAACGGAGTTAAACCCCAGGATCTGTGTCTTCCTACAAGCAATAGTTCATTTCTGGTAAACCCAGTGAATTTTGGGCTGAAATGATTTGTAGCAGTTCATGAACCCAACGCGATTCTCACTATTAACTAAAGATCGTTTATGTAAGAGGAGCTGTGGTTAGTATCAGTTTCATAAGCAGAGTTGAACTACATATGGTCCGTATGAGTAGGAAACACAGTTCTTTTTTTCAGGGCATGCTCATGGTTCTTGCTGTATTGGAGACTCTGGAAAGAAGAGCTTGCTTCTTGCATTAAAACAGGGTGTGTTTCATGGATGAGAACTCTGGTCTCAATTTCCCTTCACAAACGGAGTTAAACCCCACGTTCTGTGTCTTCCTACCAGCAAGAGTACATCTGGTAAACAAAGTGAATTTTCGCTCAAATGAATTTACAGAGTTCTAGAACCCAACGCGATTATTACTATTAACTAAAGAGCATTTATGACAGAGGAGCTGTGGTCTGTATCAGTTTCATAAGCAGAGGTGGACTACATATGTTCCGTATGAGAAGGAAACACAGTTCTTTTTTTCTGGGCCTGCTCATGGTTCTTACTGTATTGGAGACACTGGAAATAAGAGGATGATTCTTGCCTTAAAACAGAGTGTTTTTCAGGGATGAGAACTCTGTTCTGAATTTGCCTTCAGAAACGGAGTTAAACCCCAGGATCTGTGTCTTCCTACAAGCAATAGTTCATTTCTGGTAAACCCAGTGAATTTTGGGCTGAAATGATTTTTAGCAGTTCATGAACCCAACGCGATTCTCACCATTAACTGAAGATCGTTTATGTAAGAGGAGCTGTGGTTAGTATCAGTTTCATAAGCAGAGTTGAACTACATATGGTCCGTATTAGTAGGAAACACAGTTCTTTTTTTCAGGGCATGCTCATGGTTCTTGCTGTATTGGAAACGATGTAAAGAAGAGCCTGCTTCCTGCATTAAAACTAAGTGTGTTTCATGGATGAGAACTCTGGTCTTATTTTCCCTTCACAAACGGGGTTAAACCCCATGATCTGTGTCTTCCTACCTTCAAGAGTTCATTTCTGGTAAACCAAGTAAGTTTTCGGCTCAAATGACTTGACACAGTTCTAGAACCTAAGGCGATTATCACTATTAACTAAAGAGCACTTATGTGAGAGGAGCTGTGGTCTGTATTAGTGTCATAAGCAGAGTTGATGTACATATGGTCCGTATGAATGGAAACACAGTTCTTTTTTTCTGGGCATGCTCATGGTTCTTACTGTATTGGAGAACCTGGAAAGAAGAGGATGATTCATCCATTAAAACAGAGTGTTTTTCAGGGATGAAAATTCTGGTCTGAATTTCTCTTCAGAAATGGAATTAAACCCCAGGATCTGTGTCTTCATACAAGCAAGGGTTAATTTCTGGTAAACCCAGTGAATTTTGTGCTCAAACGATTTTACACAGTTCTTCAACCCAAAGCTATCCTCACTATTAACTAAAGAGCATTTATGTAAGAGGAGCTGTGGTTTGTATCAGTTTCATAAGCAGAGTTGAACTACATATGGTCAGTATGAATAGGAAACACAGTTTGTTTGTTTTTTTTCATACCATGCTCATGGTTCTTACTGTATTGGAGACGCTGGAAAGAAGAGGATGATTCTTGCCTTAAGCCAGAGTGTTTTTCAGGGATGAGAATTCTGGTCTGAATTTGTCTTCTAAAACGGATTTAAACTGCAGGATCTGTGTCTTCCTACAAGCAAGAGTTCATTGAAGGTAATCCCAGTGAAGTTTGGGCTCAAATACTTTTTCGCTGTACATGAACCCAACGCGATTCTCACTATTAACTAAAGAGGATTTATTTAAGAGGAGCTGTGGTTTGAATCAGTTTCATAAGCAGAGTTGAACTACATATGTTATGTATGAGTAGGAAACACAGTTCATTTTTTCTGGGAATGCTCATGTTTCTTACTGTATTGGAGACGCTGCATAGAAGAGGATGATTCTTGACTTAAAACAGAGTTTTTTTCATGGATGAGAACTCTGGTCTGAATTGAACTTCAGAAACGGTGTTAAACCCCAGGATCTGTAACTTCCTACAAACAAGAGTTCATTTCTGTTAAAAAAAGTGAATTTTGGGCTCAAATGATTTTTCGCAGTTCACCAACCCAAACCTTTTCTCACTATTAGCTAAAGAGCATTTATGTAAGCGGAGCTTTGGTTTGTATTAGTTTCATAAGCAGAGTTCAACTACATATGGTCCATATGAGTAGGAAACACAGTTCTTTTTTTCAGGGCATGCTCATGATTCTTGCTATATTTTGGACTCTGGAAAGAAGAGCTTGCTTCTTCCGTTAAAACAGAGTGTGTTTCATGGATGAGAACTCCGGTCTGAATTTCGCTTCTGAAACGGAGTTAAACCCCAGGATCTGTGTCTTCCTACAAGCAAAAGTTAATTTCTGGCAAACCCAGTGAATTTTGTGCTCAAACGATTTTACACAATTCTTCAACCCAACGCTATTCTCACTATTAACTAAAGAGCATTTATGTAAGAGGAGGTGTGGTTTGTATCAGTTTCATAAGCAGAGTTGAACTACATATGGGCCGTATGAATAGGAAACACAGATTTTTTTTTTTCAGACCATGCTCATGATTCTTGCTGTAATTTAGACTCGGGAAAGAAGAGCTTGCTTCTTCGTTAAAACAGAGTGTGTTTCAGGGATGAGAACTCTGGTCTGAATTTCCCTTCCAAAACGGAGTAAATCCCCATGATCTGTGTCTTCCTACCAGCAAGAGATTAGTTCTGGTAAACCAAGTGAATTTTCGGCTCAAATGAATTTACACAGTTCTGGAACCCAATGAGATTATCACTATTAACTAAAGAGCATTTATATAAGAGGAGCTCTTGTCTGTATCATTTCATAAGAAGAGTTGAACTACATATGTTACTTATGAGTAGGAAACACAGTTCTTTTTTTTCTGGGAATTCTCATGTTTCTTACTCTATTGGAGACACTGGAAAGAAGAGGAGGATTCTTACCTTAAATTAGAGTGTTTTTCAGGGATGAGAACTCTGGTCTGAATTTGCCTTCAGAAACGGAGTTAAACCCCAGGATCAGTGTCTTCCTACATGCAAGAGTTCATATCTGGTAAACCCAGAGAATTTTGGGCTCAAATGATTTTTTGCAGTTCACCAACCCAACATGATTCTCACTATTAACTAAAGAGCATTTATGTAAGCGGAGCTGTTGTTTGTATCAGTTTCATAAGCAGAGTTGAACTGCATATTGTCTGTATGAGGAGGAAACACAGTTCTTTTTTTCTGGGCATGCTCATGGTTCTTGCTGTATTATAGACTCAGGAAAGAAGACCTTGCTACTTGCGTTAAAACAGAGTGTGTTTCAGGGATGAGAACTCTGGTCTGAATTTCCCTTCTGAAACGGAGTTAAATCCCATGATCTGTGTCTTCCTACCAGCAGGAGTTCATTTCTGGTAAACCAAGTGAATTTTCGGCTCAAAAGATTTTCCACAGTTCTAGAACACAACGCGATTATCACTATTAACTAAAGAGCATTTATGTAAGAGGAGCTGTGGTCTGTATCAGTTTCATAAGCAGAGTTGAACTACATATGGTCCGTATGAGTAGGAAACACAGTTCTTTTTTTCTGGGCATGCTCATGGTTCTTGTTGTATTGGAGACTCTGGAAAGAAGACCTTACTTCTTGCATTAAAACAGAGTGTATTTCGTGGATGAGAACACTGGTCTGAATATCCTTCAGAAACGTAGTTAAACTCAATGATCTGTGTCTTCCTGCAAGCAAGAGTTCATTTACCGTATACCAAGTGAATTTTCGGCTCAAATGATTTTCCACAGTTCTAGAACCCAACGCGATTATCACTATTCACTAAAGAGCATTTATGTAATAGGAGCTGTGGTCTGTATCAGTTTCATAAGCAGAGTTGAACTACATATGGTCTATATGAGTAGGAAACACAGTTCTTTTTTTCTGGGCATGCTCATGGTTCTTGCTGTATTGGTGACGCTGGAAATAAGAGGATGCTTCTTGTCTTAAACAGAGTGTGTTTCAGGGATGAGAACTCTGGTCTGAATTTCCCTTCAGAAACGGAGTTAAACCCCATGATCTGTGTCTTCCTACCAGCAGGAGTTCATTTCTGGTAAACCAAGTGAATTTTCGGCTCAAATGATTTTTCGCCGTACAGGAACCCAATGCGATTCTCACAATCAACTAAAGAGGATTTATGTAAGAGGAGCTGTGGTTTGTATCAGTTTCATAAGCAGAGTTGAACTACATATGGTCCTTATGAGTAGGAAACACAGTTCTTTTTTTCTGGGCATAATCATGGTTCTTGCTGTATTGGTGACGCTGGAAATAAGAGGATGCTTCTTGTCTTAAAACAAAGTGTGTTTCAGGGATGAGAACTCTGGTCTGAATTTTCCTTCAGAAACTGAGTTAAACCCCAGGATCTTTGTCTTCCTACAAGCAAGAGTTCATTTCTGGTTACCCCAGTGAATTTTGGGCTCAAATGATTTTTCGCAGTTCACGAACCCAACGTGATTCTCACTATTAACTAAAGAAGATTTATGAAAGATGAGCTGTGGTTTGTATGAGTTTCATAAGCAGAGTTGACCTACCTATTGTCCGTATGAGTAGGAAACACACTTCTTTTTTTCAGGGCATGCTCAATGTTCTTGCTGTATTTTAGACTCTGGAAAGAAGAGCTTGCTTCTTGTATTGAAGCAGAGGGTGTTTCAGGGATGAGAACTCTGGTCTGAATTTCCCTTCAGAAACGGAGTTAAACCCCCAGATATGTGTCTTCCTACAAGCAAGATTACATTTCTGGTAAACAAAGTGAATTTTCAGTTCAAATGATTTTTCGCAGTTCACCAACCCAAACCGATTCTCACTATTAACTAAAGAGCATTTATGTAAGAGGAACTGTGGTTTGTATCAGTTTCATAAGCAGAGTTGAACTACATATGGCCCGTATGAGTAGGAAACACAGTTCTTTTTTTCTGGGCATGCTCATGGTTCTTGTTTTATTGGAGACTTTGGAAAGAAGACCATATTTCTGGCATTAAAACAGAGTGTATTTCATGGATGAGAACACTGGTCTGCATTTCCATCAGAAACGGAGTTAAACTCAATGATCTGTGTCTTCCTACAAGCAAGAGTTCATTTCTGGTAAACCAAGTGAATTTTCAGCTGAAAAGATTTTCCACAATTCTAGAACACAACACGATTATCACTATTAACTAAAGAGCATTTATGTAAAAGGAGCTGTGGTTTGTATCAGTTTCATAAGCAGATTTGAACTACATATTGTCCATATGATTAGTAAACACAGTTCTTTTTTTGTGGGCATGCTCATGGTTCTTGCTGTAATGGATACGCTGGAAAGAAGAGGATGCTTCTTGTCCTAAAACAGAGTGTGTTTCAGGGATGAGAACTCTGGTCTGAATTTCCCTTCAGAAACAGAGTTAAACCCCATCATCTGTGTCTTCCTACAAGCAAGAGTTCATTTCTGGTTACCCCAGTGAATTTTGAGGAACAAATGATTTTTCGCCGTTCACGAACCCAACGCGATTCTCACTATTAACTAAAGAGCAATTATGTTAGCGGAGCTGTGGTTTATATCAGTTTCATAAGCAGAGTTGAACTACATATGGTCTGTATGAGTAGGAAACACTGTTCTTTTTTTCAGGGAATGCTGATGGTTCTTGCTGTATTGGAGACGCAGGAAAGAAGAGCTTGCTTCTTGCATTAAAACAGGGTGTGTTTCATTGATGAGAACTCTGGTCTGAATTTCCCTTCACAAACGGAGTTAAATCCCATGATCTGTGTCTTCCTACCAGCAGGAGTTCATTTCTGGTAAACCAAGTGATTTTCGGCTCAAAAGATTTTCCACAGTTATAGAACACAACGCGATTATCACTATTAACTAAAGAGCATTTATGTAAGAGGAGCTGTGGTCTGTATCAGTTTCATAAGCAGAGTTGAACTACATATGGTCCGTATGAGTAGGAAACACAGTTCTTTTTTTCTGGGCATGCTCATGGTTCTTGTTGTATTGGAGACTCTGGAAAGAAGACCTTACTTCTTGCATTAAAACAGAGTGTATTTCGTGGATGAGAACACTGGTCTGAATATCCTTCAGAAACGTAGTTAAACTCAATGATCTGTGTCTTCCTGCAAGCAAGAGTTCATTTCCGGTATACCAAGTGAATTTTCAGCTCAAAAGATTTTCCACAGTTCTAGAACACAACGCGATTATCACTATTAACTAAAGAGCATTTATGTAATAGGAGCTGTGGTCTGTATCAGTTTCATAAGCAGAGTTGAACTACATATGGTCTATATGAGTAGGAAACACAGTCCTTTTTTTCGGGGCATGCTCATGGTTCTTGCTGTATTGGATACGCTGGAAAGAAGAGGATGCTTGTGGTCCTAAAACAGAGTGGGTTTCAGGTATGAGAACTCTGGTCTGAAATTCCCTTCAGAAACAGAGTTAAACCCCATGATCTGTATCTTCCTACAAGCAAGAGTTCATTTCTGGTAAACCAAGTGAATTTTCGGCTCAAATGATTTTTCGCAGTACAGGAACCCAACGCGATTCTCACAATTAACTAAAGAGGATTTATGTAAGAGGAGCTGTGGTTTGTATCAGTTTCATAAGCAGAGATGAACTACATATGGTCTGTATGAGTAGGAAACACAGTTCATTTTTTCTGGGCATAATCATGGTTCTTGCTGTATTGGTGACGCTGGAAATAAGAGGATGCTTCTTGTCTAAAAACAGAGTGTGTTTCAGGGATGAGAACTCTGGTCTGAATTTCCGTTCAGAAACAGAGTTAAACCCCAGGATCTGTGTCTTCCTACAAGCAAGAGTTCATTTCTGGTTACCCCAGTGAATTTTGGGCTCAAATGATTTTTCGCAGTTCACGAACCCAACGTGATTCTCACTATTAACTAAAGAAGATTTATGAAAGATGAGCTGTGGTTTGTATGAGTTTCATAAGCAGAGTTGACCTACCTATGGTCCGTATGAGTAGGAAACACACTTCTTTTTTTCAGGGCATGCTCAATGTTCTTGCTGTATTTTAGACTCTGGAAAGAAGAGCTTGCTTCTTGTATTGAAGCAGAGGGTGTTTCAGGGATGAGAACTCTGGTCTGAATTTCCCTTCAGAAACGGAGTTAAACCCCCAGATATGTGTCTTCCTACAAGCAAGATTACATTTCTGGTAAACAAAGTGAATTTTCAGTTCAAATGATTTTTCGCAGTTCACCAACCCAAACCGATTCTCACTATTAACTAAAGAGCATTTATGTAAGAGGAACTGTGGTTTGTATCAGTTTCATAAGCAGAGTTGAACTACATATGGCCCGTATGAGTAGGAAACACAGTTCTTTTTTTCTGGGCATGCTCATGGTTCTTGTTTTATTGGAGACTTTGGAAAGAAGACCATATTTCTGGCATTAAAACAGAGTGTATTTCATGGATGAGAACACTGGTCTGCATTTCCATCAGAAACGGAGTTAAACTCAATGATCTGTGTCTTCCTACAAGCAAGAGTTCATTTCTGGTAAACCAAGTGAATTTTCGGCTGAAAAGATTTTCCACAATTCTAGAACACAACACGATTATCACTATTAACTAAAGAGCATTTATGTAAAAGGAGCTGTGGTTTGTATCAGTTTCATAAGCAGATTTGAACTACATATTGTCCATATGAGTAGTAAACACAGTTCTTTTTTTGTGGGCATGCTCATGGTTCTTGCTGTAATGGATACGCTGGAAAGAAGAGGATGCTTCTTGTCCTAAAACAGAGTGTGTTTCAGGGATGAGAACTCTGGTCTGAATTTCCCTTCAGAAACAGAGTTAAACCCCATCATCTGTGTCTTCCTACAAGCAAGAGTTCATTTCTGGTTACCCCAGTGAATTTTGAGGAACAAAGGATTTTTCGCAGTTCACGAACCCAACGCGATTCTCACTATTAACTAAAGAGCAATTATGTTAGCAGAGCTGTGGTTTATATCAGTTTCATAAGCAGAGTTGAACTACATATGGTCTGTATGAGTAGGAAACACTGTTCTTTTTTTCAGGGAATGCTGATGGTTCTTGCTGTATTGGAGACGCTGGAAAGAAGAGCTTGCTTCTTGCATTAAAACAGGGTGTGTTTCATTGATGAGAACTCTGGTCTGAATTTCCCTTCACAAACGGAGTTAAATCCCATGATCTGTGTCTTCCTACCAGCAGGAGTTCATTTCTGGTAAACCAAGTGAATTTTCGGCTCAAAAGATTTTCCACAGTTATAGAACACAACGCGATTATCACTATTAACTAAAGAGCATTTATGTAAGAGGAGCTGTGGTCTGTATCAGTTTCATAAGCAGAGTTGAACTACATATGGTCCGTATGAGTAGGAAACACAGTTCTTTTTTTCTGGGCATGCTCATGGTTCTTGTTGTATTGGAGACTCTGGAAAGAAGACCTTACTTCTTGCATTAAAACAGAGTGTATTTCGTGGATGAGAACACTGGTCTGAATATCCTTCAGAAACGTAGTTAAACTCAATGATCTGTGTCTTCCTGCAAGCAAGAGTTCATTTCCGGTATACCAAGTGAATTTTCAGCTCAAAAGATTTTCCACAGTTCTAGAACACAACGCGATTATCACTATTAACTAAAGAGCATTTATGTAATAGGAGCTGTGGTCTGTATCAGTTTCATAAGCAGAGTTGAACTACATATGGTCTATATGAGTAGGAAACACAGTTCTTTTTTTCTGGGCATGCTCATGGTTCTTGCTGTATTGGATACGCTGGAAAGAAGAGGATGCTTGTGGTCCTAAAACAGAGTGTGTTTCAGGTATGAGAACTCTGGTCTGAAATTCCCTTCAGAAACAGAGTTAAACCCCATGATCTGTATCTTCCTACAAGCAAGAGTTCATTTCTGGTAAACCAAGTGAATTTTCGGCTCAAATGATTTTTCGCAGTACAGGAACCCAACGCGATTCTCACAATTAACTAAAGAGGATTTATGTAAGAGGAGCTGTGGTTTGTATCAGTTTCATAAGCAGAGATGAACTACATATGGTCTGTATGAGTAGGAAACACAGTTCATTTTTTCTGGGCATAATCATGGTTCTTGCTGTATTGGTGACGCTGGAAATAAGAGGATGCTTCTTGTCTAAAAACAGAGTGTGTTTCAGGGATGAGAACTCTGGTCTGAATTTCCGTTCAGAAACAGAGTTAAACCCCAGGATCTGTGTCTTCCTACAAGCAAGAGTTCATTTCTGGTTACCCCAGTGAATTTTGGGCTCAAATGATTTTTCGCAGTTCACGAACCCAACGTGATTCTCACTATTAACTAAAGAAGATTTATGAAAGATGAGCTGTGGTTTTTATGAGTTTCATAAGCAGAGTTGAACTACCTATGGTCCGTATGAGTAGGAAACACACTTCTTTTTTTCAGGGCATGCTCAATGTTCTTGCTGTATTTTAGACTCTGGAAAGAAGAGCTTGCTTCTTGCATTGAAGCAGAGGGTGTTTCAGGGATGAGAACTCTGGTCTGAATTTCCCTTCAGAAACGGAGTTAAACCCCCAGATATGTGTCTTCCTACAAGCAAGATTACATTTCTGGTAAACAAAGTGAATTTTCAGTTCAAATGATTTTTCGCAGTTCACCAACCCAAACCGATTCTCACTATTAACTAAAGAGCATTTATGTAAGAGGAACTGTGGTTTGTATCAGTTTCATAAGCAGAGTTGAACTACATATGGCCCGTATGAGTAGGAAACACAGTTCTTTTTTTCTGGGCATGCTCATGGTTCTTGTTTTATTGGAGACTTTGGAAAGAAGACCATATTTCTGGCATTAAAACAGAGTGTATTTCATGGATGAGAACATTGGTCTGCATTTCCATCAGAAACGGAGTTAAACACAATGATCTGTGTCTTCCTACAAGCAAGAGTTCATTTCTGGTAAACCAAGTGAATTTTCGGCTGAAAAGATTTTCCACAGTTGTAGAACACAACACGATTATCACTATTAACTAAAGAGCATTTATGTAATAGGAGCTGTGGTTTGTATCAGTTTCATAAGCAGATTTGAACTACATATTGTCCATATGAGTAGTAAACACAGTTCTTTTTTTGTGGGCATGCTCATGGTTCTTGCTGTAATGGATACGCTGGAAAGAAGAGGATGCTTCTTGTCCTAAAACAGAGTGTGTTTCAGGGATGAGAACTCTGGTCTGAATTTCCCTTCAGAAACAGAGTTAAACCCCATCATCTGTGTCTTCCTACAAGCAAGAGTTCATTTAGGTTACCCCAGTGAATATTGAGGAAAAAAGGATTTTTCGCCGTTCACGAACCCAACGCGATTCTCACTATTAACTAAAGAGCATTTATGTTAGCGGAGCTGTGGTTTATATCAGTTTCATAAGCAGAGTTGAACTACATATGGTCTGTATGAGTAGGAAACACTGTTCTTTTTTTCAGGGAATGCTGATGGTTCTTGCTGTATTGGAGACGCTGGAAAGAAGAGCTTGCTTCTTGCATTAAAACAGGGTGTGTTTCATTGATGAGAACTCTGGTCTGAATTTCCCTTCACAAACGGAGTTAAATCCCATGATCTGTGTCTTCCTACCAGCAGGAGTTCATTTCTGGTAAACCAAGTGATTTTCGGCTCAAAAGATTTTCCACAGTTATAGAACACAACGCGATTATCACTATTAACTAAAGAGCATTTATGTAAGAGGAGCTGTGGTCTGTATCAGTTTCATAAGCAGAGTTGAACTACATATGGTCCGTATGAGTAGGAAACACAGTTCTTTTTTTCTGGGCATGCTCATGGTTCTTGTTGTATTGGAGACTCTGGAAAGAAGACCTTACTTCTTGCATTAAAACAGAGTGTATTTCGTGGATGAGAACACTGGTCTGAATATCCTTCAGAAACGTAGTTAAACTCAATGATCTGTGTCTTCCTGCAAGCAAGAGTTCATTTCCGGTATACCAAGTGAATTTTCAGCTCAAAAGATTTTCCACAGTTCTAGAACACAACGCGATTATCACTATTAACTAAAGAGCATTTATGTAATAGGAGCTGTGGTCTGTATCAGTTTCATAAGCAGAGTTGAACTACATATGGTCTATATGAGTAGGAAACACAGTCCTTTTTTTCGGGGCATGCTCATGGTTCTTGCTGTATTGGATACGCTGGAAAGAAGAGGATGCTTGTGGTCCTAAAACAGAGTGGGTTTCAGGTATGAGAACTCTGGTCTGAAATTCCCTTCAGAAACAGAGTTAAACCCCATGATCTGTATCTTGCTACAAGCAAGAGTTCATTTCTGGTAAACCAAGTGAATTTTCGGCTCAAATGATTTTTCGCAGTACAGGAACCCAACGCGATTCTCACAATTAACTAAAGAGGATTTATGTAAGAGGAGCTGTGGTTTGTATCAGTTTCATAAGCAGAGATGAACTACATATGGTCTGTATGAGTAGGAAACACAGTTCATTTTTTCTGGGCATAATCATGGTTCTTGCTGTATTGGTGACGCTGGAAATAAGAGGATGCTTCTTGTCTAAAAACAGAGTGTGTTTCAGGGATGAGAACTCTGGTCTGAATTTCCGTTCAGAAACAGAGTTAAACCCCAGGATCTGTGTCTTCCTACAAGCAAGAGTTCATTTCTGGTTACCCCAGTGAATTTTGGGCTCAAATGATTTTTCGCAGTTCACGAACCCAACGTGATTCTCACTATTAACTAAAGAAGATTTATGAAAGATGAGCTGTGGTTTGTATGAGTTTCATAAGCAGAGTTGACCTACCTATGGTCCGTATGAGTAGGAAACACACTTCTTTTTTTCAGGGCATGCTCAATGTTCTTGCTGTATTTTAGACTCTGGAAAGAAGAGCTTGCTTCTTGTATTGAAGCAGAGGGTGTTTCAGGGATGAGAACTCTGGTCTGAATTTCCCTTCAGAAACGGAGTTAAACCCCCAGATATGTGTCTTCCTACAAGCAAGATTACATTTCTGGTAAACAAAGTGAATTTTCAGTTCAAATGATTTTTCGCAGTTCACCAACCCAAACCGATTCTCACTATTAACTAAAGAGCATTTATGTAAGAGGAACTGTGGTTTGTATCAGTTTCATAAGCAGAGTTGAACTACATATGGCCCGTATGAGTAGGAAACACAGTTCTTTTTTTCTGGGCATGCTCATGGTTCTTGTTTTATTGGAGACTTTGGAAAGAAGACCATATTTCTGGCATTAAAACAGAGTGTATTTCATGGATGAGAACACTGGTCTGCATTTCCATCAGAAACGGAGTTAAACTCAATGATCTGTGTCTTCCTACAAGCAAGAGTTCATTTCTGGTAAACCAAGTGAATTTTCGGCTGAAAAGATTTTCCACAATTCTAGAACACAACACGATTATCACTATTAACTAAAGAGCATTTATGTAAAAGGAGCTGTGGTTTGTATCAGTTTCATAAGCAGATTTGAACTACATATTGTCCATATGAGTAGTAAACACAGTTCTTTTTTTGTGGGCATGCTCATGGTTCTTGCTGTAATGGATACGCTGGAAAGAAGAGGATGCTTCTTGTCCTAAAACAGAGTGTGTTTCAGGGATGAGAACTCTGGTCTGAATTTCCCTTCAGAAACAGAGTTAAACCCCATCATCTGTGTCTTCCTACAAGCAAGAGTTCATTTCTGGTTACCCCAGTGAATTTTGAGGAACAAATGATTTTTCGCAGTTCACGAACCCAACGCGATTCTCACTATTAACTAAAGAGCAATTATGTTAGCGGAGCTGTGGTTTATATCAGTTTCATAAGCAGAGTTGAACTACATATGGTCTGTATGAGTAGGAAACACTGTTCTTTTTTTCAGAGAATGCTGATGGTTCTTGCTGTATTGGAGACGCTGGAAAGAAGAGCTTGCTTCTTGCATTAAAACAGGGTGTGTTTCATTGATGAGAACTCTGGTCTGAATTTCCCTTCACAAACGGAGTTAAATCCCATGATCTGTGTCTTCCTACCAGCAGGAGTTCATTTCTGGTAAACCAAGTGAATTTTCGGCTCAAAAGATTTTCCACAGTTATAGAACACAACGCGATTATCACTATTAACTAAAGAGCATTTATGTAAGAGGAGCTGTGGTCTGTATCAGTTTCATAAGCAGAGTTGAACTACATATGGTCCGTATGAGTAGGAAACACAGTTCTTTTTTTCTGGGCATGCTCATGGTTCTTGTTGTATTGGAGACTCTGGAAAGAAGACCTTACTTCTTGCATTAAAACAGAGTGTATTTCGTGGATGAGAACACTGGTCTGAATATCCTTCAGAAACGTAGTTAAACTCAATGATCTGTGTCTTCCTGCAAGCAAGAGTTCATTTCCGGTATACCAAGTGAATTTTCAGCTCAAAAGATTTTCCACAGTTCTAGAACACAACGCGATTATCACTATTAACTAAAGAGCATTTATGTAATAGGAGCTGTGGTCTGTATCAGTTTCATAAGCAGAGTTGAACTACATATGGTCTATATGAGTAGGAAACACAGTTCTTTTTTTCTGGGCATGCTCATGGTTCTTGCTGTATTGGATACGCTGGAAAGAAGAGGATGCTTGTGGTCCTAAAACAGAGTGTGTTTCAGGTATGAGAACTCTGGTCTGAAATTCCCTTCAGAAACAGAGTTAAACCCCATGATCTGTATCTTCCTACAAGCAAGAGTTCATTTCTGGTAAACCAAGTGAATTTTCGGCTCAAATGATTTTTCGCAGTACAGGAACCCAACGCGATTCTCACAATTAACTAAAGAGGATTTATGTAAGAGGAGCTGTGGTTTGTATCAGTTTCATAAGCAGAGATGAACTACATATGGTCTGTATGAGTAGGAAACACAGTTCATTTTTTCTGGGCATAATCATGGTTCTTGCTGTATTGGTGACGCTGGAAATAAGAGGATGCTTCTTGTCTAAAAACAGAGTGTGTTTCAGGGATGAGAACTCTGGTCTGAATTTCCGTTCAGAAACAGAGTTAAACCCCAGGATCTGTGTCTTCCTACAAGCAAGAGTTCATTTCTGGTTACCCCAGTGAATTTTGGGCTCAAATGATTTTTCGCAGTTCACGAACCCAACGTGATTCTCACTATTAACTAAAGAAGATTTATGAAAGATGAGCTGTGGTTTTTATGAGTTTCATAAGCAGAGTTGAACTACCTATGGTCCGTATGAGTAGGAAACACACTTCTTTTTTTCAGGGCATGCTCAATGTTCTTGCTGTATTTTAGACTCTGGAAAGAAGAGCTTGCTTCTTGCATTGAAGCAGAGGGTGTTTCAGGGATGAGAACTCTGGTCTGAATTTCCCTTCAGAAACGGAGTTAAACCCCCAGATATGTGTCTTCCTACAAGCAAGATTACATTTCTGGTAAACAAAGTGAATTTTCAGTTCAAATGATTTTTCGCAGTTCACCAACCCAAACCGATTCTCACTATTAACTAAAGAGCATTTATGTAAGAGGAACTGTGGTTTGTATCAGTTTCATAAGCAGAGTTGAACTACATATGGCCCGTATGAGTAGGAAACACAGTTCTTTTTTTCTGGGCATGCTCATGGTTCTTGTTTTATTGGAGACTTTGGAAAGAAGACCATATTTCTGGCATTAAAACAGAGTGTATTTCATGGATGAGAACATTGGTCTGCATTTCCATCAGAAACGGAGTTAAACACAATGATCTGTGTCTTCCTACAAGCAAGAGTTCATTTCTGGTAAACCAAGTGAATTTTCGGCTGAAAAGATTTTCCACAGTTGTAGAACACAACACGATTATCACTATTAACTAAAGAGCATTTATGTAATAGGAGCTGTGGTTTGTATCAGTTTCATAAGCAGATTTGAACTACATATTGTCCATATGAGTAGTAAACACAGTTCTTTTTTTGTGGGCATGCTCATGGTTCTTGCTGTAATGGATACGCTGGAAAGAAGAGGATGCTTCTTGTCCTAAAACAGAGTGTGTTTCAGGGATGAGAACTCTGGTCTGAATTTCCCTTCAGAAACAGAGTTAAACCCCATCATCTGTGTCTTCCTACAAGCAAGAGTTCATTTAGGTTACCCCAGTGAATATTGAGGAAAAAAGGATTTTTCGCCGTTCACGAACCCAACGCGATTCTCACTATTAACTAAAGAACATTTATGTTAGCGAAGCTGTGGTTTATATCAGTTTCATAAGCAGAGTTGAACTACATATGGTCTGTATGAGTAGGAAACACTGTTCTTTTTTTCAGGGAATGCTGATGGTTCTTGCTGTATTGGAGACGCTAGAAAGAAGAGCTTGCTTCTTGCATTAAAAAAGAGTGTATTTCATGGATGAGAACAGTGGCCTGCATTTCCCTTCAGAAACGGCGTTAAACTCAATGATCCTGGTCTTCCTACAAGCAAGAGTTCATTTCTGGTACACCAAGTAAATTTTCGGCTCAAATGATTTTTCGCAGTTCACGAACCCAACGCGATTCACACTATTAACTAAAGCGGATTTATGTAAGAGGAGCTATGGTGTGTATCAGTTTCATCAGCAGAGTTGAACTACATATGGTCCGTATGAGTAGGAAACACTGTTCTTTTTTTCAGGGAATGCTGATGGTTCTTGCTGTATTGGAGACGCTGGAAAGAAGAGCTTGCTTCTTGCATTAAAACAGGGTGTGTTTCATTGATGAGAACTCTGGTCTGAATTTCCCTTCACAAACGGAGTTAAATCCCATGATCTGTGTCTTCCTACCAGCAGGAGTTCATTTCTGGTAAACCAAGTGAATTTTCGGCTCAAAAGATTTTCCACAGTTATAGAACACAACCCGATTATCACTATTAACTAAAGAGCATTTATGTAAGAGGAGCTGTGGTCTGTATCAGTTTCATAAGCAGAGTTGAACTACATATGGTCCGTATGAGTAGGAAACACAGTTCTTTTTTTCTGGGCATGCTCATGGTTCTTGTTGTATTGGAGACTCTGGAAAGAAGACCTTACTTCTTGCATTAAAACAGAGTGTATTTCGTGGATGAGAACACTGGTCTGAATATCCTTCAGAAACGTAGTTAAACTCAATGATCTGTGTCTTCCTGCAAGCAAGAGTTCATTTCCGGTATACCAAGTGAATTTTCAGCTCAAAAGATTTTCCACAGTTCTAGAACACAACGAGAATATCACTATTAACTAAAGAGCATTTATGTAATAGGAGCTGTGGTCTGTATCAGTTTCATAAGCAGAGTTGAACTACATATGGTCTATATGAGTAGGAAACACAGTCCTTTTTTTCTGGGCATGCTCATGGTTCTTGCTGTATTGGATACGCTGGAAAGAAGAGGATGCTTGTGGTCCTAAAACAGAGTGTGTTTCAGGTATGAGAACTCTGGTCTGAAATTCCCTTCAGAAACAGAGTTAAACCCCATGATCTGTATCTTCCTACAAGCAAGAGTTCATTTCTGGTAAACCAAGTGAATTTTCGGCTCAAATGATTTTTCGCAGTACAGGAACCCAACGCGATTCTCACAATTAACTAAAGAGGATTTATGTAAGAGGAGCTGTGGTTTGTATCAGTTTCATAAGCAGAGATGAACTACATATGGTCTGTATGAGTAGGAAACACAGTTCATTTTTTCTGGGCATAATCATGGTTCTTGCTATATTGGTGACGCTGGAAATAAGAGGATGCTTCTTGTCTTAAAACAGAGTGTGTTTCAGGGTTGAGAACTCTGGTCTGAATTTCCGTTCAGAAACGGAGTTAAACCCCAGGATCTGTGTCTTCCTACAAGCAAGAGTTCATTTCTGGTTACCCCAGTGAATTTTGGGCTCAAATGATTTTTCGCAGTTCACGAACCCAACGTGATTCTCACTATTAACTAAAGAAGATTTATGAAAGATGAGCTGTGGTTTTTATGAGTTTCATAAGCAGAGTTGAACTACCTATGGTCCGTATGAGTAGGAAACACACTTCTTTTTTTCAGGGCATGCTCAATGTTCTTGCTGTATTTTAGACTCTGGAAAGAAGAGCTTGCTTCTTGCGTTAAAACAGGGTGTGTTTCATTGATGAGAACTCTGGTCTGAATTTCCCTTCACAAACGGAGTTAAATCCCATGATCTGTGTCTTCCTACCAGCAGGAGTTCATTTCTGGTAAACCAAGTGAATTTTCGGCAAAAGATTTTCCACAGTTCTAGAACACAACGTGATTATCACTATTAACTAAAGAGCATTTATGTAAGAGGAGCTGTGGTCTGTATCAGTTTCATAAGCAGAGTTGAACTACATATGGTCCATATGAGTAGGAAACACATTTCTTTTTTTCTGGGCATGCTCATGGTTCTTGTTGTATTGGAGACTCTGGAAAGAAGACCTTACTTCTTGCATTAAAACAGAGTGTATTTCGTGGATGAGAACACTGGTCTGAATATCCTTCAGAAACGTAGTTAAACTCAATGATCTGTGTCTTCCTGCAAGCAAGAGTTCATTTCCGGTATACCAAGTGAATTTTCGGCTCAAAAGATTTTCCACAGTTCTAGAACACAACGCCATTATCACTATTAACTAAAGAGCATTTATGTAATAGGAGCTGTGGTCTGTATCAGTTTCATAAGCAGAGTTGAACTACATATGGTCTATATGAGTAGGAAACACAGTCCTTTTTTTCTGGGCATGCTCATGGTTCTTGCTGTATTGGATACGCTGGAAAGAAGAGGATGCTTGTGGTCCTAAAACAGAGTGTGTTTCAGGTATGAGAACTCTGGTCTGAAATTCCCTTCAGAAACAGAGTTAAACCCCATGATCTGTATCTTGCTACAAGCAAGAGTTCATTTCTGGTAAACCAAGTGAATTTTCGACTCAAATGATTTTTCGCAGTACACGAACCCAACGCGATTCTCACAATTAACTAAAGAGGATTTATGTAAGAGGAGCTGTGGTTTGTATCAGTTTCATAAGCAGAGTTGAACTACATATGGTCTGTATGAGTAGGAAACACAGTTCATTTTTTCTGGGCATAATCATGGTTCTTGCTGTATTGGTGACGCTGGAAATAAGAGGATGCTTCTTGTCTTAAAACAGAGTGTGTTTCAGGGATGAGAACTCTGGTCTGAATTTCCCTTCGGAAACGGAGTTAAACCCCAGGATCTGTGTCTTCCTACAAGCAAGAGTTCATTTCTGGTTACCCCAGTGAATTTTGGGCTCAAATGATTTTTCGCAGTTCACGAACCCAACGTGATTCTCACTATTAACTAAAGAAGATTTATGAAAGATGAGCTGTGGTTTTTATGAGTTTCATAAGCAGAGTTGAACTACCTATGGTCCGTATGAGTAGGAAACACACTTCTTTTTTTCAGGGCATGCTCAATGTTCTTGCTGTATTTTAGACTCTGGAAAGAAGAGCTTGCTTCTTGCATTGAAGCAGAAGGTGTTTCAGGGATGAGAACTCTGGTCTGAATTTCCCTTCACAAACGGAGTTAAACCCCCAGATATGTGTCTTCCTACAAGCAAGATTACATTTCTGGTAAACAAAGTGAATTTTCAGTTCAAATGATTTTTCGCAGTTCACCAACCCAAACCGATTCTCACTATTAACTAAAGAGCATTTATGTAAGAGGAACTGTGGTTTGTATCAGTTTCATAAGCAGAGTTGAACTACATATGGCCCGTATGAGTAGGAAACACAGTTCTTTTTTTCTGGGCATGCTCATGGTTCTTGTTTTATTGGAGACTTTGGAAAGAAGACCATATTTCTGGCATTAAAACAGAGTGTATTTCATGGATGAGAACACTGGTCTGCATTTCCATCAGAAACGGAGTTAAACTCAATGATCTGTGTCTTCCTACAAGCAAGAGTTCATTTCTTGTAAACCAAGTGAATTTTCGGCTGAAAAGATTTTCCACAGTTCTAGAACACAACACGATTATCACTATTAACTAAAGAGCATTTATGTAATAGGAGCTGTGGTTTGTATCAGTTTCATAAGCAGATTTGAACTACATATTGTCCATATGAGTAGTAAACACAGTTCTTTTTTTGTGGGCATGCTCATGGTTCTTGCTGTAATGGATACGCTGGAAAGAAGAGGATGCTTCTTGTCCTAAAACAGAGTGTGTTTCAGGGATGAGAACTCTGGTCTGAATTTCCCTTCAGAAACAGAGTTAAACCCAATCATCTGTGTCTCCCTACAAGCAAGAGTTCATTTCTGGCAAACCAAGTGAATTTTTGGCTCAAATGATTTTTCGCAGTACACGAACCCAACGCGATTCTCACTATTAACTTAAGAGGATTTATGTAAGAGGAGCTGTGGTTTGTATCAATTTCATAAGCAGAGTTGAACTACATATGGTCCGTATGAGTAGGAAACACAGTTCATTTTTTCTGGGCATGCTCATGGTTCTTGCTGTAATGGATACGCTGGAAAGAAGAGGATGCTTCTTGTCCTAAAACAGAGTGTGTTTCAGGGATGAGAACTCTGGTCTGAATTTCCGTTCAGAAACGGAGTTAAACCCCAGGATCTGTGTCTTCCTACAAGCAAGAGTTCATTTCTGGTTACCCCAGTGAATTTTGGGCTCAAATGATTTTTCGCAGTTCACGAACCCAACGTGATTCTCACTATTAACTAAAGAAGATTTATGAAAGATGAGCTGTGGTTTTTATGAGTTTCATAAGCAGAGTTGAACTACCTATGGTCCGTATGAGTAGGAAACACACTTCTTTTTTTCAGGGCATGCTCAATGTTCTTGCTGTATTTTAGACTCTGGAAAGAAGAGCTTGCTTCTTGCGTTAAAACATGGTGTGTTTCATTGATGAGAACTCTGGTCTGAATTTCCCTTCACAAACGGAGTTAAATCCCATGATCTGTGTCTTCCTACCAGCAGGAGTTCATTTCTGGTAAACCAAGTGAATTTTCGGCAAAAGATTTTCCACAGTTCTAGAACACAACGTGATTATCACTATTAACTAAAGAGCATTTATGTAAGAGGAGCTGTGGTCTGTATCAGTTTCATAAGCAGAGTTGAACTACATATGGTCCATATGAGTAGGAAACACATTTCTTTTTTTCTGGGCATGCTCATGGTTCTTGTTGTATTGGAGACTCTGGAAAGAAGACCTTACTTCTTGCATTAAAACAGAGTGTATTTCGTGGATGAGAACACTGGTCTGAATATCCTTCAGAAACGTAGTTAAACTCAATGATCTGTGTCTTCCTGCAAGCAAGAGTTCATTTCCGGTATACCAAGTGAATTTTCGGCTCAAAAGATTTTCCACAGTTCTAGAACACAACGCCATTATCACTATTAACTAAAGAGCATTTATGTAATAGGAGCTGTGGTCTGTATCAGTTTCATAAGCAGAGTTGAACTACATATGGTCTATATGAGTAGGAAACACAGTCCTTTTTTTCTGGGCATGCTCATGGTTCTTGCTGTATTGGATACGCTGGAAAGAAGAGGATGCTTGTGGTCCTAAAACAGAGTGTGTTTCAGGTATGAGAACTCTGGTCTGAAATTCCCTTCAGAAACAGAGTTAAACCCCATGATCTGTATCTTGCTACAAGCAAGAGTTCATTTCTGGTAAACCAAGTGAATTTTCGACTCAAATGATTTTTCGCAGTACACGAACCCAACGCGATTCTCACAATTAACTAAAGAGGATTTATGTAAGAGGAGCTGTGGTTTGTATCAGTTTCATAAGCAGAGTTGAACTACATATGGTCTGTATGAGTAGGAAACACAGTTCATTTTTTCTGGGCATAATCATGGTTCTTGCTGTATTGGTGACGCTGGAAATAAGAGGATGCTTCTTGTTTTAAAACAGAGTGTGTTTCAGGGATGAGAACTCTGGTCTGAATTTCCCTTCGGAAACGGAGTTAAACCCCAGGATCTGTGTCTTCCTACAAGCAAGAGTTCATTTCTGGTTACCCCAGTGAATTTTGGGCTCAAATGATTTTTCGCAGTTCACGAACCCAACGTGATTCTCACTATTAACTAAAGAAGATTTATGAAAGATGAGCTGTGGTTTTTATGAGTTTCATAAGCAGAGTTGAACTACCTATGGTCCGTATGAGTAGGAAACACACTTCTTTTTTTCAGGGCATGCTCAATGTTCTTGCTGTATTTTAGACTCTGGAAAGAAGAGCTTGCTTCTTGCATTGAAGCAGAAGGTGTTTCAGGGATGAGAACTCTGGTCTGAATTTCCCTTCACAAACGGAGTTAAACCCCCAGATATGTGTCTTCCTACAAGCAAGATTACATTTCTGGTAAACAAAGTGAATTTTCAGTTCAAATGATTTTTCGCAGTTCACCAACCCAAACCGATTCTCACTATTAACTAAAGAGCATTTATGTAAGAGGAACTGTGGTTTGTATCAGTTTCATAAGCAGAGTTGAACTACATATGGCCCGTATGAGTAGGAAACACAGTTCTTTTTTTCTGGGCATGCTCATGGTTCTTGTTTTATTGGAGACTTTGGAAAGAAGACCATATTTCTGGCATTAAAACAGAGTGTATTTCATGGATGAGAACACTGGTCTGCATTTCCATCAGAAACGGAGTTAAACTCAATGATCTGTGTCTTCCTACAAGCAAGAGTTCATTTCTGGTAAACCAAGTGAATTTTCGGCTGAAAAGATTTTCCACAGTTCTAGAACACAACACGATTATCACTATTAACTAAAGAGCATTTATGTAATAGGAGCTGTGGTTTGTATCAGTTTCATAAGCAGATTTGAACTACATATTGTCCATATGAGTAGTAAACACAGTTCTTTTTTTGTGGGCATGCTCATGGTTCTTGCTGTAATGGATACGCTGGAAAGAAGAGGATGCTTCTTGTCCTAAAACAGAGTGTGTTTCAGGGATGAGAACTCTGGTCTGAATTTCCCTTCAGAAACAGAGTTAAACCCAATCATCTGTGTCTCCCTACAAGCAAGAGTTCATTTCTGGCAAACCAAGTGAATTTTTGGCTCAAATGATTTTTCGCAGTACACGAACCCAACGCGATTCTCACTATTAACTTAAGAGGATTTATGTAAGAGGAGCTGTGGTTTGTATCAATTTCATAAGCAGAGTTGAACTACATATGGTCCGTATGAGTAGGAAACACAGTTCATTTTTTCTGGGCATGCTCATGGTTCTTGTTGTATTGGAGACTATGGAAAGAAGACCTTACTTCTTGCATTAAAACAGAGTGTATTTCATGGATGAGAACACAGATCTGCATTTCCCTTCAGAAACGGAGATAAACTCAATGATCCTCGTCTTCTTACAAGCAAGAGTTCATTTCTGGTAAACCAAGTGAGTTTCGGCTCAAATGATTTTTCGCAGTACACGAACCCAACGCGATTCTCACTATTAACTAAAGAGGATTTATGTAAGAGGAGCTGTGGTTTGTATCAGTTTCATAAGCAGAGTTGAACTACATTTGGTCCGTATGAGTAGGAAACACAGTTCTTTTTTTCTGGGCATGCTCATGGTTCTTGTTGTATTGGAGACTCTGGAAAGAAGACCTTACTTCTTGCATTAAAACAGAGTGTATTTCATGGATGAGGACACTGGTCTGCATTTCCCTTCAGAAACGGAGTTAAACTCAATGATCCTCGTATTCCTACAAGCATGAGTTCATTTCTGGTAAACCAAGTGAATTTTCGGCTCAAATGATTTTTCGCAGTACACGAACCCAACGCGATTCTCACTATTAACTAAAGAGGATTTATGTAAGAGGAGGTGTGGTTTGTATCAATTTCATAAGCAGAGCTGAACTACATATGGTCCGTATGAGTAGGAAACACAGTTCTTTTTTTCTGGGCATAATCATGGTTCTTGCTGTATTGGTGACGCTGGAAATAAGAGGATGCTTCTTGTCTTAAAACAGAGTGTGTTTTAGGGATGAGAACTCTGGTCTGAATTTCCCTTCAGAAACGTAGTTAAACCCCAGGATCTGTGTCTTCCTACAAGCAAGAGTTCGTTTCTGGTTACCCCAGTGAATTTTGGGCACAAATGATTTTTCGCAGTTCACGAACCCAACGCGATTCTCACTATTAACTAAAGAGCATTTATGTTAGCGGAGCTGTTTTTTATATCAGTTTCATAAGCAGAGTTGAACTACATAAGGTCTGTATGAGTATGAAACACTGTTCTTTTTTTCAGGGAATGCTGATGGTTCTTGCTGTATTGGAGACGCTGGAAAGAAGAGCTTGCTTCTTGCATTAAAACAGGGTGTGTTTCATTGATGAGAACTCTGGTCTGAATATCCATCAGAAACGGAGTTAAACTCAATGATCTGTGTCTTCCTACAAGCAAGAGTTCATTTCCGGTAAACCAAGTGAATTTTCGGCAAAAGATTTTGCACAGTTCTAGAACACAATGCGATTATCACTATTAACTAAAGAGCATTTATGTAATAGGAGCTGTGGTCTGTATCAGTTTCATAAGCAGAGTTGAACTACATATGGTCTGTATGAGTAGGAAACACAGTTCTTTTTTTCTGGGCATAATCATGGTTCTTGCTGTATTGGATACGCTGGAAAGAAGAGGATTCTTCTTGTCTTTAAACAGAGTGTGTTTCAGGGATGAGAACTCTGGTCTGAATTTCCCTTCAGAAACGGAGTTAAACCCCAGGATCTGTGTCTTCCTACAAGCAAGAGTTAATTTCTGGTTACTCCAGTGAATTTTGAGGAACAAATGATTTTTCTCAGTTCACGAACCCAACGCGATTCTCACTATTAACTAAAGAGCATTTATGTTAGCGGAGCTGTGGTTTATATCAGTTTCATAAGCAGAGTTGAACTACATATGGTCTGTATGAGTAGGAAACACTGTTCTTTTTTTCAGAGAATGCTGATGGTTCTTGCTGTATTGGAGACGCTGGAAAGAAGAGCTTGCTTCTTGCATTAAAACAGGGTGTGTTTCATTGATGAGAACTCTGGTCTGAATTTCCCTTCACAAACGGAGTTAAATCCCATGATCTGTGTCTTCCTACCAGCAGGAGTTCATTTCTGGTAAACCAAGTGAATTTTCCAGCTCAAAAGATTTTCCACAGTTCTAGAACACAACGCGATTATCACTATTAACTAAAGAGCATTTATGTAAGAGGAGCTGTGGTCTGTATCAGTTTCATAAGCAGAGTTGAACTACATATGGTCCGTATGAGTAGGAAACACAGTTCTTTTTTCTGGGCATGCTCATGGTTCTTGTTGTATTGGAGACTCTGGAAAGAAGACCTTACTTCTTGCATTAAAACAGAGTGTATTTCATGGATGAGAACACTGGTCTGCATTTCCCTCAGAAACGGAGTTAACTCAATGATCTGTGTCTTCCTACAAGCAAGAGTTCATTTCTGGTAAACCAAGTGAATTTTCGACTGAAAAGATTTTCCACAGTTCTAGAACACAACACGATTATCACTATTAACTAAAGAGCATTTATGTAAGGAGCTGTGGTCTGTATCAGTTTCATAAGCAGATTTGAACTACATATTGTCCATATGAGTAGGAAACACAGTTCTTTTTTTGTGGGCATGCTCATGGTTCTTGCTGTAATGGATACGCTGGAAAGAAGAGGATGCTTCTTGTCCTAAAACAGAGTGTGTTTCAGGGATGAGAACTCTGGTCTGAATTTCCCTTCAGAAACAGAGTTAAACCCCATCATCTGGGTCTTCCTACAAGCAAGAGTTCATTTCTGGTAAACCCAGTGAATTTTCGGCTCAAATGATTTTTCACAGTTCACGAACCCAACGTGATTCTCACTATTAACTAAAGAGGATTTATGTAAGAGGATCTGTGGTTTGTATCAGTTTCATAAGCAGAGTTGAACTACATATGGTCCGTATGTGTAGGAAACACAGTTCTTTTTTTCTGGGCATGCTCATGGTTCTTGTTTTATTGGAGACTCTGGAAAGAAGAACTTACTTCTTGCATTAAAACAGAGTGTATTTCATGGATGAGAACAGTGGCCTGCATTTCCCTTCAGAAACGGCGTTAAACTCAATGATCGTGGTCTTCCTACAAGCAAGAGTTCATTTCTGGTAAACCAAGTAAATTTTCGGCTCAAATGATTTTTCGCAGTTCACGAACCCAACGCGATTCACACTATTAATTAAAGCGGATTTATGTAAGAGGAGCTGTGGTTTGTATCAATTTCATAAGCAGAGTTGAACTACATATGGTCCGTATGAGTAGGAAACACAGTTCTTTTTTTCTGGGCATAATCATGGTTCTTGCTGAATTGGTGACGCTGGAAATAAGAGGATGCTTCTTGTCTTAAAACAGAGTGTGTTTTAGGGATGAGAACTCTGGTCTGAATTTCCCTTCAGAAACGTAGTTAAACCCCAGGATCTGTGTCTTCCTACAAGCAAGAGTTCGTTTCTGGTTACCCCAGTGAATTTTGGGCACAAATGATTTTTCGCAGTTCACGAACCCAACGCGATTCTCACTATTAACTAAAGAGCATTTATGTTAGCGGAGCTGTTTTTTATATCAGTTTCATAAGCAGAGTTGAACTACATAAGGTCTGTATGAGTATGAAACACTGTTCTTTTTTTCAGGGAATGCTGATGGTTCTTGCTGTATTGGAGACGCTGGAAAGAAGAGCTTGCTTCTTGCATTAAAACAGGGTGTGTTTCATTGATGAGAACTCTGGTCTGAATATCCATCAGAAACGGAGTTAAACTCAATGATCTGTGTCTTCCTACAAGCAAGAGTTCATTTCCGGTAAACCAAGTGAATTTTCGGCAAAAGATTTTGCACAGTTCTAGAACACAATGCGATTATCACTATTAACTAAAGAGCATTTATGTAAGAGGAGCTGTGGTCTGTATCAGTTTCATAAGCAGAGTTGAACTACATATGGTCCGTATGAGTAGGAAACACAGTTCTTTTTTTCTGGGCATAATCATGGTTCTTGCTGTATTGGATACGCTGGAAAGAAGAGGATTCTTCTTGTCTTTAAACAGAGTGTGTTTCAGGGATGAGAACTCTGGTCTGAATTTCCCTTCAGAAACGGAGTTAAACCCCAGGATCTGTGTCTTCCTACAAGCAAGAGTTCATTTCTGGTTACTCCAGTGAATTTTGAGGAACAAATGATTTTTCTCAGTTCACGAACCCAACGCGATTCTCACTATTAACTAAAGAGCATTTATGTTAGCGGAGCTGTGGTTTATATCAGTTTCATAAGCAGAGTTGAACTACATATGGTCTGTATGAGTAGGAAACACTGTTCTTTTTTTCAGAGAATGCTGATGGTTCTTGCTGTATTGGAGACGCTGGAAAGAAGAGCTTGCTTCTTGCATTAAAACAGGGTGTGTTTCATTGATGAGAACTCTGGTCTGAATTTCCCTTCACAAACGGAGTTAAATCCCATGATCTGTGTCTTCCTACCAGCAGGAGTTCATTTCTGGTAAACCAAGTGAATTTTCCGGCTCAAAAGATTTTCCACAGTTCTAGAACACAACGCGATTATCACTATTAACTAAAGAGCATTTATGTAAGAGGAGCTGTGGTCTATATCAGTTTCATAAGCAGAGTTGAACTACATATGGTCCGTATGAGTAGGAAACACAGTTCATTTTTTCTGGGCATGCTCATGGTTCTTGTTGTATTGGAGACTATGGAAAGAAGACCTTACTTCTTGCATTAAAACAGAGTGTATTTCATGGATGAGAACACAGATCTGCATTTCCCTTCAGAAACGGAGATAAACTCAATGATCCTCGACTTCTTACAAGCAAGAGTTCATTTCTGGTAAACCAAGTGAATTTCGGCTCAAATGATTTTTCGCAGTACACGAACCCAACGCGATTCTCACTATTAACTAAAGAGGATTTATGTAAGAGGAGCTGTGGTTTGTATCAGTTTCATAAGCAGAGTTGAACTACATTTGGTCCATATGAGTAGGAAACACAGTTCTTTTTTTCTGGGCATGCTCATGGTTCTTGTTGTATTGGAGACTCTGGAAAGAAGACCTTACTTCTTGCATTAAAACAGAGTGTATTTCATGGATGAGGACACTGGTCTGCATTTCCCTTCAGAAACGGAGTTAAACTCAATGATCCTCGTATTCCTACAAGCATGAGTTCATTTATGGTAAACCAAGTGAATTTTCGGCTCAAATGATTTTTCGCAGTACACGAACCCAACGCGATTCTCACTATTAACTAAAGAGGATTTATATAAGAGGAGCTGTGGTTTGTATCAATTTCATAAGCAGAGTTGAACTACATATGGTCCGTATGAGTAGGAAACACAGTTCTTTTTTTCTGGGCATAATCATGGTTCTTGCTGTATTGGTGACGCTGGAAATAAGAGGATGCTTCTAGTCTTAAAATAGAGTGTGTTTTAGGGATGAGAACTCTGGTCTGAATTTCCCTTCAGAAACGTAGTTAAACCCCAGGATCTGTGTCTTCCTACAAGCAAGAGTTCGTTTCTGGTTACCCCAGTGAATTTTGGGCACACATGATTTTTCGCAGTTCACGAACCCAACGCGATTCTCACTATTAACTAAAGAGCATTTATGTTAGCGGAGCTGTTTTTTATATCAGTTTCATAAGCAGAGTTGAACTACATAAGGTCTGTATGAGTATGAAACACTGTTCTTTTTTTCAGGGAATGCTGATGGTTCTTGCTGTATT
The DNA here is from genome assembly GCA_949786405.1 of Onychomys arenicola. Taxonomy (NCBI): domain Eukaryota; kingdom Metazoa; phylum Chordata; class Mammalia; order Rodentia; family Cricetidae; genus Onychomys; species Onychomys arenicola. The sequence continues at coordinate 1,317,871 of CATKUM010000021.1, read as the reverse complement.
GGAGACGCTGGAAAGAAGAGCTTGCTTCTTGCATTAAAACAGGGTGTGTTTCATTGATGAGAACTCTGGTCTGAATATCCATCAGAAACGGAGTTAAACTCAATGATCTGTGTCTTCCTACAAGCAAGAGTTCATTTCCGGTAAACCAAGTGAATTTTCGGCAAAAGATTTTGCACAGTTCTAGAACACAATGCGATTATCACTATTAACTAAAGAGCATTTATGTAAGAGGAGCTGTGGTCTGTATCAGTTTCATAAGCAGAGTTGAACTACATATGGTCCGTATGAGTAGGAAACACAGTTCTATTTTCTGGGCATGCTCATGGTTCTTGTTGTATTGGAGACTCTGGAAAGAAGACCTTACTTCTTGCATTAAAACAGAGTGTATTTCATGGATGAGAACACTGGTCTGCATTTCCATCAGAAACGGAGTTAACTCAATGATCTGTGTCTTCCTACAAGCAAGAGTTCATTTCTGGTAAACCAAGTGAATTTTCGGCTGAAAAGATTTTCCACAGTTCTAGAACACAACACGATTATCACTATTAACTAAAGAGCATTTATGTAATAGGAGCTGTGGTCTGTATCAGTTTCATAAGCAGATTTGAACTACATATTGTCCATATGAGTAGGAAACACAGTTCTTTTTTTGTGGGCATGCTCATGGTTCTTGCTGTAATGGATACGCTGGAAAGAAGAGGATGCTTCTTGTCCTAAAACAGAGTGTGTTTCAGGTATGAGAACTCTGGTCTGAATTTCCCTTCAGAAACAGAGTTTAACCCCATCATCTGGGTCTTCCTACAAGCAAGAGTTCATTTCTGGTAAACCCAGTGAATTTTCGGCTCAAATGATTTTTCACAGTTCACAAACCCAACGTGATTCTCACTATTAACTAAAGAGGATTTATGTAAGAGGATCTGTGGTTTGTATCAGTTTCATAAGCAGAGTTGAACTACATATGGTCCGTATGTGTAGGAAACACAGTTCTTTTTTTCTGGGCATGCTCATGGTTCTTGTTTTATTGGAGACTCTGGAAAGAAGAACTTACTTCTTGCATTAAAACAGAGTGTATTTCATGGATGAGAACAGTGGCCTGCATTTCCCTTCAGAAACGGCGTTAAACTCAATGATCGTGGTCTTCCTACAAGCAAGAGTTCATTCCTGGTAAACCAAGTAAATTTTCGGCTCAAATGATTTTTCGCAGTTCACGAACCCAACGCGATTCACACTATTAATTAAAGCGGATTTATGTAAGAGGAGCTGTGGTTTGTATCAATTTCATAAGCAGAGTTGAACTACATATGGTCCGTATGAGTAGGAAACACAGTTCTTTTTTTCTGGGCATAATCATGGTTCTTGCTGTATTGGTGACGCTGGAAATAAGAGGATGCTTCTTGTCTTAAAACAGAGTGTGTTTTAGGGATGAGAACTCTGGTCTGAATTTCCCTTCAGAAACGGAGATTAACCCCAGGATCTGTGTCTTCCTACAAGCAAGAGATCGTTTCTGGTTACCCCAGTGAATTTTGGGCACAAATGATTTTTCGCAGTTCACGAACCCAACGCGATTCTCACTATTAACTAAAGAGCATTTATGTTAGCGGAGCTGTTTTTTATATCAGTTTCATAAGCAGAGTTGAACTACATAAGGTCTGTATGAGTAGAAAACACTGTTCTTTTTTTCAGGGAATGCTGATGGTTCTTGCTGTATTGGAGACGCTGGAAAGAAGAGCTTGCTTCTTGCATTAAAACAGGGTGTGTTTCATTGATGAGAACTCTGGTCTGAATATCCATCAGAAACGGAGTTAAACTCAATGATCTGTGTCTTCCTACAAGCAAGAGTTCATTTCCGGTAAACCAAGTGAATTTTCGGCAAAAGATTTTGCACAGTTCTAGAACACAACGCGATTATCAATATTAACTAAAGAGCATTTATGTAAGAGGAGCTGTGGTCTGTATCAGTTTCATAAGCAGAGTTGAACTACATATGGTCTGTATGAGTAGGAAACACAGTTCTTTTTTTCTGGGCATAATCATGGTTCTTGCTGTTTTGGATACGCTGGAAAGAAGAGGATGCTTCTTGTCTTTAAACAGAGTGTGTTTCAGGGATGAGAACTCTGGTCTGAATTTCCCTTCAGAAACGGAGTTAAACCCCAGGATCTGTGTCTTCCTACAAGCAAGAGTTCATTTCTGGTTACCCCAGTGAATTTTGAGGAACAAATGATTTTTCGCAGTTCACGAACCCAACGCGATTCTCACTATTAACTAAAGAGCATTTATGTTAGCGGAGCTGTGGTTTATATCAGTTTCATAAGCAGAGTTGAACTACATATGGTCTGTATGAGTAGGAAACACTGTTCTTTTTTTCAGGGAATGCTGATGGTTCTTGCTGTATTGGAGACGCTGGAAAGAAGAGCTTGCTTCTTGCATTAAAACAGGGTGTGTTTCATTGATGAGAACTCTGGTCTGAATTTCCCTTCACAAACGGAGTTAAATCCCATGATCTGTGTCTTCCTACCAGCAGGAGTTCATTTCTGGTAAACCAAGTGAATTTTCAGCTTAATAGATTTTCCACAGTTCTAGAACACAACACGATTATCACTATTAACTAAAGAGCATTTATGTAATAGGAGCTGTGGTCTGTATCAGTTTCATAAGCAGATTTGAACTACATATTGTCCATATGAGTAGGAAACACAGTTCTTTTTTTGTGGGCATGCTCATGTTTCTTGCTGTAATGGATACGCTGGAAAGAAGAGGATGCTTCTTGTCCTAAAACAGAGTGTGTTTCAGGGATGAGAACTCTGGTCTGAATTTCCCTTCAGAAACAGAGTTAAACCCCATCATCTGGGTCTTCCTACAAGCAAGAGTTCATTTCTGGTAAACCCAGTGAATTTTCGGCTCAAATGATTTTTCACAGTTCACAAACCCAACGTGATTCTCACTATTAACTAAAGAGGATTTATGTAAGAGGATCTGTGGTTTGTATCAGTTTCATAAGCAGAGTTGAACTACATATGGTCCGTATGTGTAGGAAACACAGTTCTTTTTTTCTGGGCATGCTCATGGTTCTTGTTTTATTGGAGACTCTGGAAAGAAGAACTTACTTCTTGCATTAAAACAGAGTGTATTTCATGGATGAGAACAGTGGCCTGCATTTCCCTTCAGAAACGGCGTTAAACTCAATGATCGTGGTCTTCCTACAAGCAAGAGTTCATTTCTGGTAAACCAAGTAAATTTTCGGCTCAAATGATTTTTCGCAGTTCACGAACCCAACGCGATTCTCACAATTAACTAAAGAGGATTTATGTAAGAGGAGCTGTGGTTTGTAACAATTTCATAAGCAGAGTTGAACTACATATGGTCCGTATGAGTAGGAAACACAGTTCATTTTTTCTGGGCATGCTCATGGTTCTTGTTGTATTGGAGACTATGGAAAGAAGACCTTACTTCTTGCATTAAAACAGAGTGTGTTTTAGGGATGAGAACTCTGGTCTGAATTTCCCTTCAGAAACGTAGTTAAACCCCAGGATCTGTGTCTTCCTACAAGCAAGAGTTCGTTTCTGGTTACCCCAGTGAATTTTGGGCACAAATGATTTTTCGCAGTTCACGAACCCAACGCGATTCTCACTATTAACTAAAGAGCATTTATGTTAGCGGAGCTGTTTTTTATATCAGTTTCATAAGCAGAGTTGAACTACATAAGGTCTGTATGAGTATGAAACACTGTTCTTTTTTTCAGGGAATGCTGATGGTTCTTGCTGTATTGGAGACGCTGGAAAGAAGAGCTTGCTTCTTGCATTAAAACAGGGTGTGTTTCATTGATGAGAACTCTGGTCTGAATATCCATCAGAAACGGAGTTAAACTCAATGATCTGTGTCTTCCTACAAGCAAGAGTTCATTTCCGGTAAACCAAGTGAATTTTCGGCAAAAGATTTTGCACAGTTCTAGAACACAATGCGATTATCACTATTAACTAAAGAGCATTTATGTAAGAGGAGCTGTGGTCTGTATCAGTTTCATAAGCAGAGTTGAACTACATATGGTCCGTATGAGTAGGAAACACAGTTCTTTTTTTCTGGGCATAATCATGGTTCTTGCTGTATTGGATACGCTGGAAAGAAGAGGATTCTTCTTGTCTTTAAACAGAGTGTGTTTCAGGGATGAGAACTCTGGTCTGAATTTCCCTTCAGAAACGGAGTTAAACCCCAGGATCTGTGTCTTCCTACAAGCAAGAGTTCATTTCTGGTTACTCCAGTGAATTTTGAGGAACAAATGATTTTTCTCAGTTCACGAACCCAACGCGATTCTCACTATTAACTAAAGAGCATTTATGTTAGCGGAGCTGTGGTTTATATCAGTTTCATAAGCAGAGTTGAACTACATATGGTCTGTATGAGTAGGAAACACTGTTCTTTTTTTCAGAGAATGCTGATGGTTCTTGCTGTATTGGAGACGCTGGAAAGAAGAGCTTGCTTCTTGCATTAAAACAGGGTGTGTTTCATTGATGAGAACTCTGGTCTGAATTTCCCTTCACAAACGGAGTTAAATCCCATGATCTGTGTCTTCCTACCAGCAGGAGTTCATTTCTGGTAAACCAAGTGAATTTTCCGGCTCAAAAGATTTTCCACAGTTCTAGAACACAACGCGATTATCACTATTAACTAAAGAGCATTTATGTAAGAGGAGCTGTGGTCTATATCAGTTTCATAAGCAGAGTTGAACTACATATGGTCCGTATGAGTAGGAAACACAGTTCATTTTTTCTGGGCATGCTCATGGTTCTTGTTGTATTGGAGACTATGGAAAGAAGACCTTACTTCTTGCATTAAAACAGAGTGTATTTCATGGATGAGAACACAGATCTGCATTTCCCTTCAGAAACGGAGATAAACTCAATGATCCTCGACTTCTTACAAGCAAGAGTTCATTTCTGGTAAACCAAGTGAATTTCGGCTCAAATGATTTTTCGCAGTACACGAACCCAACGCGATTCTCACTATTAACTAAAGAGGATTTATGTAAGAGGAGCTGTGGTTTGTATCAGTTTCATAAGCAGAGTTGAACTACATTTGGTCCGTATGAGTAGGAAACACAGTTCTTTTTTTCTGGGCATTCTCATGGTTCTTGTTGTATTGGAGACTCTGGAAAGAAGACCTTACTTCTTGCATTAAAACAGAGTGTATTTCATGGATGAGGACACTGGTCTGCATTTCCCTTCAGAAACGGAGTTAAACTCAATGATCCTCGTATTCCTACAAGCATGAGTTCATTTATGGTAAACCAAGTGAATTTTCGGCTCAAATGATTTTTCGCAGTACACGAACCCAACGCGATTCTCACTATTAACTAAAGAGGATTTATATAAGAGGAGCTGTGGTTTGTATCAATTTCATAAGCAGAGTTGAACTACATATGGTCCGTATGAGTAGGAAACACAGTTCTTTTTTTCTGGGCATAATCATGGTTCTTGCTGTATTGGTGACGCTGGAAATAAGAGGATGCTTCTAGTCTTAAAATAGAGTGTGTTTTAGGGATGAGAACTCTGGTCTGAATTTCCCTTCAGAAACGTAGTTAAACCCCAGGATCTGTGTCTTCCTACAAGCAAGAGTTCGTTTCTGGTTACCCCAGTGAATTTTGGGCACACATGATTTTTCGCAGTTCACGAACCCAACGCGATTCTCACTATTAACTAAAGAGCATTTATGTTAGCGGAGCTGTTTTTTATATCAGTTTCATAAGCAGAGTTGAACTACATAAGGTCTGTATGAGTATGAAACACTGTTCTTTTTTTCAGGGAATGCTGATGGTTCTTGCTGTATTGGAGACGCTGGAAAGAAGAGCTTGCTTCTTGCATTAAAACAGGGTGTGTTTCATTGATGAGAACTCTGGTCTGAATATCCATCAGAAACGGAGTTAAACTCAATGATCTGTGTCTTCCTACAAGCAAGAGTTCATTTCCGGTAAACCAAGTGAATTTTCGGCAAAAGATTTTGCACAGTTCTAGAACACAATGCGATTATCACTATTAACTAAAGAGCATTTATGTAAGAGGAGCTGTGGTCTGTATCAGTTTCATAAGCAGAGTTGAACTACATATGGTCCGTATGAGTAGGAAACACAGTTCTATTTTCTGGGCATGCTCATGGTTCTTGTTGTATTGGAGACTCTGGAAAGAAGACCTTACTTCTTGCATTAAAACAGAGTGTATTTCATGGATGAGAACACTGGTCTGCATTTCCATCAGAAACGGAGTTAACTCAATGATCTGTGTCTTCCTACAAGCAAGAGTTCATTTCTGGTAAACCAAGTGAATTTTCGGCTGAAAAGATTTTCCACAGTTCTAGAACACAACACGATTATCACTATTAACTAAAGAGCATTTATGTAATAGGAGCTGTGGTCTGTATCAGTTTCATAAGCAGATTTGAACTACATATTGTCCATATGAGTAGGAAACACAGTTCTTTTTTTGTGGGCATGCTCATGGTTCTTGCTGTAATGGATACGCTGGAAAGAAGAGGATGCTTCTTGTCCTAAAACAGAGTGTGTTTCAGGTATGAGAACTCTGGTCTGAATTTCCCTTCAGAAACAGAGTTTAACCCCATCATCTGGGTCTTCCTACAAGCAAGAGTTCATTTCTGGTAAACCCAGTGAATTTTCGGCTCAAATGATTTTTCACAGTTCACAAACCCAACGTGATTCTCACTATTAACTAAAGAGGATTTATGTAAGAGGATCTGTGGTTTGTATCAGTTTCATAAGCAGAGTTGAACTACATATGGTCCGTATGTGTAGGAAACACAGTTCTTTTTTTCTGGGCATGCTCATGGTTCTTGTTTTATTGGAGACTCTGGAAAGAAGAACTTACTTCTTGCATTAAAACAGAGTGTATTTCATGGATGAGAACAGTGGCCTGCATTTCCCTTCAGAAACGGCGTTAAACTCAATGATCGTGGTCTTCCTACAAGCAAGAGTTCATTCCTGGTAAACCAAGTAAATTTTCGGCTCAAATGATTTTTCGCAGTTCACGAACCCAACGCGATTCACACTATTAATTAAAGCGGATTTATGTAAGAGGAGCTGTGGTTTGTATCAATTTCATAAGCAGAGTTGAACTACATATGGTCCGTATGAGTAGGAAACACAGTTCTTTTTTTCTGGGCATAATCATGGTTCTTGCTGTATTGGTGACGCTGGAAATAAGAGGATGCTTCTTGTCTTAAAACAGAGTGTGTTTTAGGGATGAGAACTCTGGTCTGAATTTCCCTTCAGAAACGGAGATTAACCCCAGGATCTGTGTCTTCCTACAAGCAAGAGATCGTTTCTGGTTACCCCAGTGAATTTTGGGCACAAATGATTTTTCGCAGTTCACGAACCCAACGCGATTCTCACTATTAACTAAAGAGCATTTATGTTAGCGGAGCTGTTTTTTATATCAGTTTCATAAGCAGAGTTGAACTACATAAGGTCTGTATGAGTAGAAAACACTGTTCTTTTTTTCAGGGAATGCTGATGGTTCTTGCTGTATTGGAGACGCTGGAAAGAAGAGCTTGCTTCTTGCATTAAAACAGGGTGTGTTTCATTGATGAGAACTCTGGTCTGAATATCCATCAGAAACGGAGTTAAACTCAATGATCTGTGTCTTCCTACAAGCAAGAGTTCATTTCCGGTAAACCAAGTGAATTTTCGGCAAAAGATTTTGCACAGTTCTAGAACACAACGCGATTATCAATATTAACTAAAGAGCATTTATGTAAGAGGAGCTGTGGTCTGTATCAGTTTCATAAGCAGAGTTGAACTACATATGGTACGTATGAGTAGGAAACACAGTTCTTTTTTTCTGGGCATAATCATGGTTCTTGCTGTTTTGGATACGCTGGAAAGAAGAGGATGCTTCTTGTCTTTAAACAGAGTGTGTTTCAGGGATGAGAACTCTGGTCTGAATTTCCCTTCAGAAACGGAGTTAAACCCCAGGATCTGTGTCTTCCTACAAGCAAGAGTTCATTTCTGGTTACCCCAGTGAATTTTGAGGAACAAATGATTTTTCGCAGTTCACGAACCCAACGCGATTCTCACTATTAACTAAAGAGCATTTATGTTAGCGGAGTTGTGGTTTATATCAGTTTCATAAGCAGAGTTGAACTACATATGGTCTGTATGAGTAGGAAACACTGTTCTTTTTTTCAGGGAATGCTGATGGTTCTTGCTGTATTGGAGACGCTGGAAAGAAGAGCTTGCTTCTTGCATTAAAACAGGGTGTGTTTCATTGATGAGAACTCTGGTCTGAATTTCCCTTCACAAACGGAGTTAAATCCCATGATCTGTGTCTTCCTACCAGCAGGAGTTCATTTCTGGTAAACCAAGTGAATTTTCAGCTTAATAGATTTTCCACAGTTCTAGAACACAACACGATTATCACTATTAACTAAAGAGCATTTATGTAATAGGAGCTGTGGTCTGTATCAGTTTCATAAGCAGATTTGAACTACATATTGTCCATATGAGTAGGAAACACAGTTCTTTTTGTGTGGGCATGCTCATGTTTCTTGCTGTAATGGATACGCTGGAAAGAAGAGGATGCTTCTTGTCCTAAAACAGAGTGTGTTTCAGGGATGAGAACTCTGGTCTGAATTTCCCTTCAGAAACAGAGTTAAACCCCATCATCTGGGTCTTCCTACAAGCAAGAGTTCATTTCTGGTAAACCCAGTGAATTTTCGGCTCAAATGATTTTTCACAGTTCACAAACCCAACGTGATTCTCACTATTAACTAAAGAGGATTTATGTAAGAGGATCTGTGGTTTGTATCAGTTTCATAAGCAGAGTTGAACTACATATGGTCCGTATGTGTAGGAAACACAGTTCTTTTTTTCTGTGCATGCTCATGGTTCTTGTTTTATTGGAGACTCTGGAAAGAAGAACTTACTTCTTGCATTAAAACAGAGTGTATTTCATGGATGAGAACAGTGGCCTGCATTTCCCTTCAGAAACGGCGTTAAACTCAATGATCGTGGTCTTCCTACAAGCAAGAGTTCATTTCTGGTAAACCAAGTAAATTTTCGGCTCAAATGATTTTTCGCAGTTCACGAACCCAACGCGATTCTCACAATTAACTAAAGAGGATTTATGTAAGAGGAGCTGTGGTTTGTAACAATTTCATAAGCAGAGTTGAACTACATATGGTCCGTATGAGTAGGAAACACAGTTCATTTTTTCTGGGCATGCTCATGGTTCTTGTTGTATTGGAGACTATGGAAAGAAGACCTTACTTCTTGCATTAAAACAGAGTGTATTTCATGGATGAGGACACTGGTCTGCATTTCCCTTCAGAAACGGAGTTAAACTCAATGATCCTCGTATTCCTACAAGCATGAGTTCATTTATGGTAAACCAAGTGAATTTTCGGCTCAAATGATTTTTCGCAGTACACGAACCCAACGCGATTCTCACTATTAACTAAAGAGGATTTATGTAAGAGGAGCTGTGGTTTGTATCAATTTCATAAGCAGAGTTGAACTACATATGGTCCGTATGAGTAGGAAACACAGTTCTTTTTTTCTGGGCATAATCATGGTTCTTGCTGTATTGGTGACGCTGGAAATAAGAGGATGCTTCTTGTCTTAAAACAGAGTGTGTTTTAGGGATGAGAACTCTGGTCTGAATTTCCCTTCAGAAACGGAGTTTAACCCCAGGATCTGTGTCTTCCTACAAGCAAGAGTTCGTTTCTGGTTACCCCAGTGAATTTTGGGCACAAATGATTTTTCGCAGTTCACGAACCCAACGCCATTCTCACTATTAACTAAAGAGCATTTATGTTAGCGGAGCTGTTTTTTATATCAGTTTCATAAGCAGAGTTGAACTACATAAGGTCTGTATGAGTAGAAAACACTGTTCTTTTTTTCAGGGAATGCTGATGGTTCTTGCTGTATTGGAGACGCTGGAAAGAAGAGCTTGCTTCTTGCATTAAAACAGGGTGTGTTTCATTGATGAGAACTCTGGTCTGAATATCCATCAGAAACGGAGTTAAACTCAATGATCTGTGTCTTCCTACAAGCAAGAGTTCATTTCCGGTAAACCAAGTGAATTTTCGGCAAAAGATTTTGCACAGTTCTAGAACACAACGCGATTGTCACTATTAACTAAAGAGCATTTATGTAAGAGGAGCTGTGGTCTGTATCAGTTTCATAAGCAGAGTTGAACTACATATGGTCCGTATGAGTAGGAAACACAGTTCTTTTTTTCTGGGCATAACCATGGTTCTTGCTGTTTTGGATACGCTGGAAAGAAGAGGATGCTTCTTGCATTAAAACAGGGTGTGTTTCATTGATGAGAACTCTGGTCTGAATTTCCCTTCACAAACGGAGTTAAATCCCATGATCTGTGTCTTCCCACCAGCAGGAGTTCATTTCTGGTAAACCAAGTGAATTTTCAGCTTAATAGATTTTCCACAGTTCTAGAACACAACACGATTATCACTATTAACTAAAGAGCATTTATGTAATAGGAGCTGTGGTCTGTATCAGTTTCATAAGCAGATTTGAACTACATATTGTCCATATGAGTAGGAAACACAGTTCTTTTTTTGTGGGCATGCTCATGGTTCTTGCTGTAATGGATACGCTGGAAAGAAGAGGATGCTTCTTGTCCTAAAACAGAGTGTGTTTCAGGGATGAGAACTCTGGTCTGAATTTCCCTTCAGAAACAGAGTTAAACCCCATCATCTGGGTCTTCCTACAAGCAAGAGTTCATTTCTGGTAAACCCAGTGAATTTTCGGCTCAAATGATTTTTCACAGTTCACAAACCCAACGTGATTCTCACTATTAACTAAAGAGGATTTATGTAAGAGGAGCTGTGGTTTGTATTAGTTTCATAAGCAGAGTTGAACTACATATGGTCCGTATGTGTAGAAAACACAGTTCTTTTTTTCTGGGCATGCTCATGGTTCTTGTTTTATTGGAGACTCTGGAAAGAAGAACTTACTTCTTGCATTAAAACAGAGTGTATTTCATGGATGAGAACAGTGGCCTGCATTTCCCTTCAGAAACGGCGTTAAACTCAATGATCGTGGTCTTCCTACAAGCAAGAGTTCATTTCTGGTAAACCAAGTAAATTTTCGGCTCAAATGATTTTTCGCAGTTCACGAACCCAACGCGATTCTCACAATTAACTAAAGAGGATTTATGTAAGAGGAGCTGTGGTTTGTAACAATTTCATAAGCAGAGTTGAACTACATATGGTCCGTATGAGTAGGAAACACAGTTCATTTTTTCTGGGCATGCTCATGGTTCTTGTTGTATTGGAGACTATGGAAAGAAGACCTTACTTCTTGCATTAAAACAGAGTGTATTTCATGGATGAGGACACTGGTCTGCATTTCCCTTCAGAAACGGAGTTAAACTCAATGATCCTCGTATTCCTACAAGCATGAGTTCATTTCTGGTAAACCAAGTGAATTTTCGGCTCAAATGATTTTTCGCAGTACACGAACCCAACGCGATTCTCACTATTAACTAAAGAGGATTTATGTAAGAGGAGCTGTGGTTTCTATCAATTTCATAAGCAGAGCTGAACTACATATGGTCCGTAAGAGTAGGAAACACAGTTCTTTTTTTCTGGGCATAATCATGGTTCTTGCTGTATTGGTGACGCTGGAAATAAGAGGATGCTTCTTGTCTTAAAACAGAGTGTGTTTTAGGGATGAGAACTCTGGTCTGAATTTCCCTTCAGAAACGGAGTTTAACCCCAGGATCTGTGTCTTCCTACAAGCAAGAGTTCGTTTCTGGTTACCCCAGTGAATTTTGGGCACAAATGATTTTTCGCAGTTCACGAACCCAACGCCATTCTCACTATTAACTAAAGAGCATTTATGTTAGCGGAGCTGTTTTTTATATCAGTTTCATAAGCAGAGTTGAACTACATAAGGTCTGTATGAGTAGAAAACACTGTTCTTTTTTTCAGGGAATGCTGATGGTTCTTGCTGTATTGGAGACGCTGGAAAGAAGAGCTTGCTTCTTGCATTAAAACAGGGTGTGTTTCATTGATGAGAACTCTGGTCTGAATATCCATCAGAAACGGAGTTAAACTCAATGATCTGTGTCTTCCTACAAGCAAGAGTTCATTTCCGGTAAACCAAGTGAATTTTCGGCAAAAGATTTTGCACAGTTCTAGAACACAACGCGATTGTCACTATTAACTAAAGAGCATTTATGTAAGAGGAGCTGTGGTCTGTATCAGTTTCATAAGCAGAGTTGAACTACATATGGTCCGTATGAGTAGGAAACACAGTTCTTTTTTTCTGGGCATAACCATGGTTCTTGCTGTTTTGGATACGCTGGAAAGAAGAGGATGCTTCTTGCATTAAAACAGGGTGTGTTTCATTGATGAGAACTCTGGTCTGAATTTCCCTTCACAAACGGAGTTAAATCCCATGATCTGTGTCTTCCCACCAGCAGGAGTTCATTTCTGGTAAACCAAGTGAATTTTCAGCTTAATAGATTTTCCACAGTTCTAGAACACAACACGATTATCACTATTAACTAAAGAGCATTTATGTAATAGGAGCTGTGGTCTGTATCAGTTTCATAAGCAGATTTGAACTACATATTGTCCATATGAGTAGGAAACACAGTTCTTTTTTTGTGGGCATGCTCATGGTTCTTGCTGTAATGGATACGCTGGAAAGAAGAGGATGCTTCTTGTCCTAAAACAGAGTGTGTTTCAGGGATGAGAACTCTGGTCTGAATTTCCCTTCAGAAACAGAGTTAAACCCCATCATCTGGGTCTTCCTACAAGCAAGAGTTCATTTCTGGTAAACCCAGTGAATTTTCGGCTCAAATGATTTTTCACAGTTCACAAACCCAACGTGATTCTCACTATTAACTAAAGAGGATTTATGTAAGAGGAGCTGTGGTTTGTATTAGTTTCATAAGCAGAGTTGAACTACATATGGTCCGTATGTGTAGAAAACACAGTTCTTTTTTTCTGGGCATGCTCATGGTTCTTGTTTTATTGGAGACTCTGGAAAGAAGAACTTACTTCTTGCATTAAAACAGAGTGTATTTCATGGATGAGAACAGTGGCCTGCATTTCCCTTCAGAAACGGCGTTAAACTCAATGATCGTGGTCTTCCTACAAGCAAGAGTTCATTTCTGGTAAACCAAGTAAATTTTCGGCTCAAATGATTTTTCGCAGTTCACGAACCCAACGCGATTCTCACAATTAACTAAAGAGGATTTATGTAAGAGGAGCTGTGGTTTGTAACAATTTCATAAGCAGAGTTGAACTACATATGGTCCGTATGAGTAGGAAACACAGTTCATTTTTTCTGGGCATGCTCATGGTTCTTGTTGTATTGGAGACTATGGAAAGAAGACCTTACTTCTTGCATTAAAACAGAGTGTATTTCATGGATGAGGACACTGGTCTGCATTTCCCTTCAGAAACGGAGTTAAACTCAATGATCCTCGTATTCCTACAAGCATGAGTTCATTTATGGTAAACCAAGTGAATTTTCGGCTCAAATGATTTTTCGCAGTACACGAACCCAACGCGATTCTCACTATTAACTAAAGAGGATTTATGTAAGAGGAGCTGTGGTCTGTATCAGTTTCATAAGCAGAGTTGAACTACATATGGTCCGTATGAGTAGGAAACACAGTTCTATTTTCTGGGCATGCTCATGGTTCTTGTTGTATTGGAGACTCTGGAAAGAAGACCTTACTTCTTGCATTAAAACAGAGTGTATTTCATGGATGAGAACACTGGTCTGCATTTCCATCAGAAACGGAGTTAACTCAATGATCTGTGTCTTCCTACAAGCAAGAGTTCATTTCTGGTAAACCAAGTGAATTTTCGGCTGAAAAGATTTTCCACAGTTCTAGAACACAACACGATTATCACTATTAACTAAAGAGCATTTATGTAATAGGAGCTGTGGTCTGTATCAGTTTCATAAGCAGATTTGAACTACATATTGTCCATATGAGTAGGAAACACAGTTCTTTTTTTGTGGGCATGCTCATGTTTCTTGCTGTAATGGATACGCTGGAAAGAAGAGGATGCTTCTTGTCCTAAAACAGAGTGTGTTTCAGGTATGAGAACTCTGGTCTGAATTTCCCTTCAGAAACAGAGTTTAACCCCATCATCTGGGTCTTCCTACAAGCAAGAGTTCATTTCTGGTAAACCCAGTGAATTTTCGGCTCAAATGATTTTTCACAGTTCACAAACCCAACGTGATTCTCACTATTAACTAAAGAGGATTTATGTAAGAGGAGCTGTGGTTTGTATCAGTTTCATAAGCAGAGTTGAACTACATATGGTCCATATGTGTAGGAAACACAGTTCTTTTTTTCTGGGCATGCTCATGGTTCTTGTTTTATTGGAGACTCTGGAAAGAAGAACTTACTTCTTGCATTAAAACAGAGTGTATTTCATGGATGAGAACAGTGGCCTGCATTTCCCTTCAGAAACGGCGTTAAACTCAATGATCGTGGTCTTCCTACAAGCAAGAGTTCATTCCTGGTAAACCAAGTAAATTTTCGGCTCAAATGATTTTTTCGCAGTTCACGAACCCAACGCGATTCACACTATTAATTAAAGCGGATTTATGTAAGAGGAGCTGTGGTTTGTATCAATTTCATAAGCAGAGTTGAACTACATATGGTCCGTATGAGTAGGAAACACAGTTCTTTTTTTCTGGGCATAATCATGGTTCTTGCTGTATTGGTGACGCTGGAAATAAGAGGATGCTTCTTGTCTTAAAACAGAGTGTGTTTTAGGGATGAGAACTCTGGTCTGAATTTCCCTTCAGAAACGGAGATTAACCCCAGGATCTGTGTCTTCCTACAAGCAAGAGATCGTTTCTGGTTACCCCAGTGAATTTTGGGCACAAATGATTTTTCGCAGTTCACGAACCCAACGCGATTCTCACTATTAACTAAAGAGCATTTATGTTAGCGGAGCTGTTTTTTATATCAGTTTCATAAGCAGAGTTGAACTACATAAGGTCTGTATGAGTAGAAAACACTGTTCTTTTTTTCAGGGAATGCTGATGGTTCTTGCTGTATTGGAGACGCTGGAAAGAAGAGCTTGCTTCTTGCATTAAAACAGGGTGTGTTTCATTGATGAGAACTCTGGTCTGAATATCCATCAGAAACGGAGTTAAACTCAATGATCTGTGTCTTCCTACAAGCAAGAGTTCATTTCCGGTAAACCAAGTGAATTTTCGGCAAAAGATTTTGCACAGTTCTAGAACACAACGCGATTATCAATATTAACTAAAGAGCATTTATGTAAGAGGAGCTGTGGTCTGTATCAGTTTCATAAGCAGAGTTGAACTACATATGGTACGTATGAGTAGGAAACACAGTTCTTTTTTTCTGGGCATAATCATGGTTCTTGCTGTTTTGGATACGCTGGAAAGAAGAGGATGCTTCTTGTCTTTAAACAGAGTGTGTTTCAGGGATGAGAACTCTGGTCTGAATTTCCCTTCAGAAACGGAGTTAAACCCCAGGATCTGTGTCTTCCTACAAGCAAGAGTTCATTTCTGGTTACCCCAGTGAATTTTGAGGAACAAATGATTTTTCGCAGTTCACGAACCCAACGCGATTCTCACTATTAACTAAAGAGCATTTATGTTAGCGGAGTTGTGGTTTATATCAGTTTCATAAGCAGAGTTGAACTACATATGGTCTGTATGAGTAGGAAACACTGTTCTTTTTTTCAGGGAATGCTGATGGTTCTTGCTGTATTGGAGACGCTGGAAAGAAGAGCTTGCTTCTTGCATTAAAACAGGGTGTGTTTCATTGATGAGAACTCTGGTCTGAATTTCCCTTCACAAACGGAGTTAAATCCCATGATCTGTGTCTTCCTACCAGCAGGAGTTCATTTCTGGTAAACCAAGTGAATTTTCAGCTTAATAGATTTTCCACAGTTCTAGAACACAACACGATTATCACTATTAACTAAAGAGCATTTATGTAATAGGAGCTGTGGTCTGTATCAGTTTCATAAGCAGATTTGAACTACATATTGTCCATATGAGTAGGAAACACAGTTCTTTTTTTGTGGGCATGCTCATGTTTCTTGCTGTAATGGATACGCTGGAAAGAAGAGGATGCTTCTTGTCCTAAAACAGAGTGTGTTTCAGGGATGAGAACTCTGGTCTGAATTTCCCTTCAGAAACAGAGTTAAACCCCATCATCTGGGTCTTCCTACAAGCAAGAGTTCATTTCTGGTAAACCCAGTGAATTTTCGGCTCAAATGATTTTTCACAGTTCACAAACCCAACGTGATTCTCACTATTAACTAAAGAGGATTTATGTAAGAGGATCTGTGGTTTGTATCAGTTTCATAAGCAGAGTTGAACTACATATGGTCCGTATGTGTAGGAAACACAGTTCTTTTTTTCTGGGCATGCTCATGGTTCTTGTTTTATTGGAGACTCTGGAAAGAAGAACTTACTTCTTGCATTAAAACAGAGTGTATTTCATGGATGAGAACAGTGGCCTGCATTTCCCTTCAGAAACGGCGTTAAACTCAATGATCGTGGTCTTCCTACAAGCAAGAGTTCATTTCTGGTAAACCAAGTAAATTTTCGGCTCAAATGATTTTTCGCAGTTCACGAACCCAACGCGATTCTCACAATTAACTAAAGAGGATTTATGTAAGAGGAGCTGTGGTTTGTAACAATTTCATAAGCAGAGTTGAACTACATATGGTCCGTATGAGTAGGAAACACAGTTCATTTTTTCTGGGCATGCTCATGGTTCTTGTTGTATTGGAGACTATGGAAAGAAGACCTTACTTCTTGCATTAAAACAGAGTGTATTTCATGGATGAGGACACTGGTCTGCATTTCCCTTCAGAAACGGAGTTAAACTCAATGATCCTCGTATTCCTACAAGCATGAGTTCATTTATGGTAAACCAAGTGAATTTTCGGCTCAAATGATTTTTCGCAGTACACGAACCCAACGCGATTCTCACTATTAACTAAAGAGGATTTATGTAAGAGGAGCTGTGGTTTGTATCA
Source organism: Onychomys arenicola (assembly GCA_949786405.1). Lineage (NCBI taxonomy): Eukaryota > Metazoa > Chordata > Mammalia > Rodentia > Cricetidae > Onychomys > Onychomys arenicola. The sequence goes on along the minus strand of CATKUM010000021.1, from coordinate 1,300,840 downwards.
ATTTCATAAGCAGAGTTGAACTACATATGGTCCGTATGAGTAGGAAACACAGTTCTTTTTTTCTGGGCATAATCATGGTTCTTGCTGTATTGGTGACGCTGGAAATAAGAGGATGCTTCTTGTCTTAAAACAGAGTGTGTTTTAGGGATGAGAACTCTGGTCTGAATTTCCCTTCAGAAACGGAGTTTAACCCCAGGATCTGTGTCTTCCTACAAGCAAGAGTTCGTTTCTGGTTACCCCAGTGAATTTTGGGCACAAATGATTTTTCGCAGTTCACGAACCCAACGCCATTCTCACTATTAACTAAAGAGCATTTATGTTAGCGGAGCTGTTTTTTATATCAGTTTCATAAGCAGAGTTGAACTACATAAGGTCTGTATGAGTAGAAAACACTGTTCTTTTTTTCAGGGAATGCTGATGGTTCTTGCTGTATTGGAGACGCTGGAAAGAAGAGCTTGCTTCTTGCATTAAAACAGGGTGTGTTTCATTGATGAGAACTCTGGTCTGAATATCCATCAGAAACGGAGTTAAACTCAATGATCTGTGTCTTCCTACAAGCAAGAGTTCATTTCCGGTAAACCAAGTGAATTTTCGGCAAAAGATTTTGCACAGTTCTAGAACACAACGCGATTGTCACTATTAACTAAAGAGCATTTATGTAAGAGGAGCTGTGGTCTGTATCAGTTTCATAAGCAGAGTTGAACTACATATGGTCCGTATGAGTAGGAAACACAGTTCTTTTTTTCTGGGCATAACCATGGTTCTTGCTGTTTTGGATACGCTGGAAAGAAGAGGATGCTTCTTGCATTAAAACAGGGTGTGTTTCATTGATGAGAACTCTGGTCTGAATTTCCCTTCACAAACGGAGTTAAATCCCATGATCTGTGTCTTCCCACCAGCAGGAGTTCATTTCTGGTAAACCAAGTGAATTTTCAGCTTAATAGATTTTCCACAGTTCTAGAACACAACACGATTATCACTATTAACTAAAGAGCATTTATGTAATAGGAGCTGTGGTCTGTATCAGTTTCATAAGCAGATTTGAACTACATATTGTCCATATGAGTAGGAAACACAGTTCTTTTTTTGTGGGCATGCTCATGGTTCTTGCTGTAATGGATACGCTGGAAAGAAGAGGATGCTTCTTGTCCTAAAACAGAGTGTGTTTCAGGGATGAGAACTCTGGTCTGAATTTCCCTTCAGAAACAGAGTTAAACCCCATCATCTGGGTCTTCCTACAAGCAAGAGTTCATTTCTGGTAAACCCAGTGAATTTTCGGCTCAAATGATTTTTCACAGTTCACAAACCCAACGTGATTCTCACTATTAACTAAAGAGGATTTATGTAAGAGGAGCTGTGGTTTGTATTAGTTTCATAAGCAGAGTTGAACTACATATGGTCCGTATGTGTAGAAAACACAGTTCTTTTTTTCTGGGCATGCTCATGGTTCTTGTTTTATTGGAGACTCTGGAAAGAAGAACTTACTTCTTGCATTAAAACAGAGTGTATTTCATGGATGAGAACAGTGGCCTGCATTTCCCTTCAGAAACGGCGTTAAACTCAATGATCGTGGTCTTCCTACAAGCAAGAGTTCATTTCTGGTAAACCAAGTAAATTTTCGGCTCAAATGATTTTTCGCAGTTCACGAACCCAACGCGATTCTCACAATTAACTAAAGAGGATTTATGTAAGAGGAGCTGTGGTTTGTAACAATTTCATAAGCAGAGTTGAACTACATATGGTCCGTATGAGTAGGAAACACAGTTCATTTTTTCTGGGCATGCTCATGGTTCTTGTTGTATTGGAGACTATGGAAAGAAGACCTTACTTCTTGCATTAAAACAGAGTGTATTTCATGGATGAGGACACTGGTCTGCATTTCCCTTCAGAAACGGAGTTAAACTCAATGATCCTCGTATTCCTACAAGCATGAGTTCATTTCTGGTAAACCAAGTGAATTTTCGGCTCAAATGATTTTTCGCAGTACACGAACCCAACGCGATTCTCACTATTAACTAAAGAGGATTTATGTAAGAGGAGCTGTGGTCTGTATCAGTTTCATAAGCAGAGTTGAACTACATATGGTCCGTATGAGTAGGAAACACAGTTCTATTTTCTGGGCATGCTCATGGTTCTTGTTGTATTGGAGACTCTGGAAAGAAGACCTTACTTCTTGCATTAAAACAGAGTGTATTTCATGGATGAGAACACTGGTCTGCATTTCCATCAGAAACGGAGTTAACTCAATGATCTGTGTCTTCCTACAAGCAAGAGTTCATTTCTGGTAAACCAAGTGAATTTTCGGCTGAAAAGATTTTCCACAGTTCTAGAACACAACACGATTATCACTATTAACTAAAGAGCATTTATGTAATAGGAGCTGTGGTCTGTATCAGTTTCATAAGCAGATTTGAACTACATATTGTCCATATGAGTAGGAAACACAGTTCTTTTTTTGTGGGCATGCTCATGGTTCTTGCTGTAATGGATACGCTGGAAAGAAGAGGATGCTTCTTGTCCTAAAACAGAGTGTGTTTCAGGTATGAGAACTCTGGTCTGAATTTCCCTTCAGAAACAGAGTTTAACCCCATCATCTGGGTCTTCCTACAAGCAAGAGTTCATTTCTGGTAAACCCAGTGAATTTTCGGCTCAAATGATTTTTCACAGTTCACAAACCCAACGTGATTCTCACTATTAACTAAAGAGGATTTATGTAAGAGGATCTGTGGTTTGTATCAGTTTCATAAGCAGAGTTGAACTACATATGGTCCGTATGTGTAGGAAACACAGTTCTTTTTTTCTGGGCATGCTCATGGTTCTTGTTTTATTGGAGACTCTGGAAAGAAGAACTTACTTCTTGCATTAAAACAGAGTGTATTTCATGGATGAGAACAGTGGCCTGCATTTCCCTTCAGAAACGGCGTTAAACTCAATGATCGTGGTCTTCCTACAAGCAAGAGTTCATTCCTGGTAAACCAAGTAAATTTTCGGCTCAAATGATTTTTCGCAGTTCACGAACCCAACGCGATTCACACTATTAATTAAAGCGGATTTATGTAAGAGGAGCTGTGGTTTGTATCAATTTCATAAGCAGAGTTGAACTACATATGGTCCGTATGAGTAGGAAACACAGTTCTTTTTTTCTGGGCATAATCATGGTTCTTGCTGTATTGGTGACGCTGGAAATAAGAGGATGCTTCTTGTCTTAAAACAGAGTGTGTTTTAGGGATGAGAACTCTGGTCTGAATTTCCCTTCAGAAACGGAGATTAACCCCAGGATCTGTGTCTTCCTACAAGCAAGAGATCGTTTCTGGTTACCCCAGTGAATTTTGGGCACAAATGATTTTTCGCAGTTCACGAACCCAACGCGATTCTCACTATTAACTAAAGAGCATTTATGTTAGCGGAGCTGTTTTTTATATCAGTTTCATAAGCAGAGTTGAACTACATAAGGTCTGTATGAGTAGAAAACACTGTTCTTTTTTTCAGGGAATGCTGATGGTTCTTGCTGTATTGGAGACGCTGGAAAGAAGAGCTTGCTTCTTGCATTAAAACAGGGTGTGTTTCATTGATGAGAACTCTGGTCTGAATATCCATCAGAAACGGAGTTAAACTCAATGATCTGTGTCTTCCTACAAGCAAGAGTTCATTTCCGGTAAACCAAGTGAATTTTCGGCAAAAGATTTTGCACAGTTCTAGAACACAACGCGATTATCAATATTAACTAAAGAGCATTTATGTAAGAGGAGCTGTGGTCTGTATCAGTTTCATAAGCAGAGTTGAACTACATATGGTACGTATGAGTAGGAAACACAGTTCTTTTTTTCTGGGCATAATCATGGTTCTTGCTGTTTTGGATACGCTGGAAAGAAGAGGATGCTTCTTGTCTTTAAACAGAGTGTGTTTCAGGGATGAGAACTCTGGTCTGAATTTCCCTTCAGAAACGGAGTTAAACCCCAGGATCTGTGTCTTCCTACAAGCAAGAGTTCATTTCTGGTTACCCCAGTGAATTTTGAGGAACAAATGATTTTTCGCAGTTCACGAACCCAACGCGATTCTCACTATTAACTAAAGAGCATTTATGTTAGCGGAGTTGTGGTTTATATCAGTTTCATAAGCAGAGTTGAACTACATATGGTCTGTATGAGTAGGAAACACTGTTCTTTTTTTCAGGGAATGCTGATGGTTCTTGCTGTATTGGAGACGCTGGAAAGAAGAGCTTGCTTCTTGCATTAAAACAGGGTGTGTTTCATTGATGAGAACTCTGGTCTGAATTTCCCTTCACAAACGGAGTTAAATCCCATGATCTGTGTCTTCCTACCAGCAGGAGTTCATTTCTGGTAAACCAAGTGAATTTTCAGCTTAATAGATTTTCCACAGTTCTAGAACACAACACGATTATCACTATTAACTAAAGAGCATTTATGTAATAGGAGCTGTGGTCTGTATCAGTTTCATAAGCAGATTTGAACTACATATTGTCCATATGAGTAGGAAACACAGTTCTTTTTTTGTGGGCATGCTCATGTTTCTTGCTGTAATGGATACGCTGGAAAGAAGAGGATGCTTCTTGTCCTAAAACAGAGTGTGTTTCAGGGATGAGAACTCTGGTCTGAATTTCCCTTCAGAAACAGAGTTAAACCCCATCATCTGGGTCTTCCTACAAGCAAGAGTTCATTTCTGGTAAACCCAGTGAATTTTCGGCTCAAATGATTTTTCACAGTTCACAAACCCAACGTGATTCTCACTATTAACTAAAGAGGATTTATGTAAGAGGATCTGTGGTTTGTATCAGTTTCATAAGCAGAGTTGAACTACATATGGTCCGTATGTGTAGGAAACACAGTTCTTTTTTTCTGGGCATGCTCATGGTTCTTGTTTTATTGGAGACTCTGGAAAGAAGAACTTACTTCTTGCATTAAAACAGAGTGTATTTCATGGATGAGAACAGTGGCCTGCATTTCCCTTCAGAAACGGCGTTAAACTCAATGATCGTGGTCTTCCTACAAGCAAGAGTTCATTTCTGGTAAACCAAGTAAATTTTCGGCTCAAATGATTTTTCGCAGTTCACGAACCCAACGCGATTCTCACAATTAACTAAAGAGGATTTATGTAAGAGGAGCTGTGGTTTGTAACAATTTCATAAGCAGAGTTGAACTACATATGGTCCGTATGAGTAGGAAACACAGTTCATTTTTTCTGGGCATGCTCATGGTTCTTGTTGTATTGGAGACTATGGAAAGAAGACCTTACTTCTTGCATTAAAACAGAGTGTATTTCATGGATGAGGACACTGGTCTGCATTTCCCTTCAGAAACGGAGTTAAACTCAATGATCCTCGTATTCCTACAAGCATGAGTTCATTTATGGTAAACCAAGTGAATTTTCGGCTCAAATGATTTTTCGCAGTACACGAACCCAACGCGATTCTCACTATTAACTAAAGAGGATTTATGTAAGAGGAGCTGTGGTTTGTATCAATTTCATAAGCAGAGTTGAACTACATATGGTCCGTATGAGTAGGAAACACAGTTCTTTTTTTCTGGGCATAATCATGGTTCTTGCTGTATTGGTGACGCTGGAAATAAGAGGATGCTTCTTGTCTTAAAACAGAGTGTGTTTTAGGGATGAGAACTCTGGTCTGAATTTCCCTTCAGAAACGGAGTTTAAACCCAGGATCTGTGTCTTCCTACAAGCAAGAGTTCGTTTCTGGTTACCCCAGTGAATTTTGGGCACAAATGATTTTTCGCAGTTCACGAACCCAACGCCATTCTCACTATTAACTAAAGAGCATTTATGTTAGCGGAGCTGTTTTTTATATCAGTTTCATAAGCAGAGTTGAACTACATAAGGTCTGTATGAGTAGAAAACACTGTTCTTTTTTTCAGGGAATGCTGATGGTTCTTGCTGTATTGGAGACGCTGGAAAGAAGAGCTTGCTTCTTGCATTAAAACAGGGTGTGTTTCATTGATGAGAACTCTGGTCTGAATATCCATCAGAAACGGAGTTAAACTCAATGATCTGTGTCTTCCTACAAGCAAGAGTTCATTTCCGGTAAACCAAGTGAATTTTCGGCAAAAGATTTTGCACAGTTCTAGAACACAACGCGATTGTCACTATTAACTAAAGAGCATTTATGTAAGAGGAGCTGTGGTCTGTATCAGTTTCATAAGCAGAGTTGAACTACATATGGTCCGTATGAGTAGGAAACACAGTTCTTTTTTTCTGGGCATAACCATGGTTCTTGCTGTTTTGGATACGCTGGAAAGAAGAGGATGCTTCTTGCATTAAAACAGGGTGTGTTTCATTGATGAGAACTCTGGTCTGAATTTCCCTTCACAAACGGAGTTAAATCCCATGATCTGTGTCTTCCCACCAGCAGGAGTTCATTTCTGGTAAACCAAGTGAATTTTCAGCTTAATAGATTTTCCACAGTTCTAGAACACAACACGATTATCACTATTAACTAAAGAGCATTTATGTAATAGGAGCTGTGGTCTGTATCAGTTTCATAAGCAGATTTGAACTACATATTGTCCATATGAGTAGGAAACACAGTTCTTTTTTTGTGGGCATGCTCATGGTTCTTGCTGTAATGGATACGCTGGAAAGAAGAGGATGCTTCTTGTCCTAAAACAGAGTGTGTTTCAGGGATGAGAACTCTGGTCTGAATTTCCCTTCAGAAACAGAGTTAAACCCCATCATCTGGGTCTTCCTACAAGCAAGAGTTCATTTCTGGTAAACCCAGTGAATTTTCGGCTCAAATGATTTTTCACAGTTCACAAACCCAACGTGATTCTCACTATTAACTAAAGAGGATTTATGTAAGAGGAGCTGTGGTTTGTATTAGTTTCATAAGCAGAGTTGAACTACATATGGTCCGTATGTGTAGAAAACACAGTTCTTTTTTTCTGGGCATGCTCATGGTTCTTGTTTTATTGGAGACTCTGGAAAGAAGAACTTACTTCTTGCATTAAAACAGAGTGTATTTCATGGATGAGAACAGTGGCCTGCATTTCCCTTCAGAAACGGCGTTAAACTCAATGATCGTGGTCTTCCTACAAGCAAGAGTTCATTTCTGGTAAACCAAGTAAATTTTCGGCTCAAATGATTTTTCGCAGTTCACGAACCCAACGCGATTCTCACAATTAACTAAAGAGGATTTATGTAAGAGGAGCTGTGGTTTGTAACAATTTCATAAGCAGAGTTGAACTACATATGGTCCGTATGAGTAGGAAACACAGTTCATTTTTTCTGGGCATGCTCATGGTTCTTGTTGTATTGGAGACTATGGAAAGAAGACCTTACTTCTTGCATTAAAACAGAGTGTATTTCATGGATGAGGACACTGGTCTGCATTTCCCTTCAGAAACGGAGTTAAACTCAATGATCCTCGTATTCCTACAAGCATGAGTTCATTTATGGTAAACCAAGTGAATTTTCGGCTCAAATGATTTTTCGCAGTACACGAACCCAACGCGATTCTCACTATTAACTAAAGAGGATTTATGTAAGAGGAGCTGTGGTTTGTATCAATTTCATAAGCAGAGTTGAACTACATATGGTCCGTATGAGTAGGAAACACAGTTCTTTTTTTCTGGGCATAATCATGGTTCTTGCTGTATTGGTGACGCTGGAAATAAGAGGATGCTTCTTGTCTTAAAACAGAGTGTGTTTTAGGGATGAGAACTCTGGTCTGAATTTCCCTTCAGAAACGGAGTTTAACCCCAGGATCTGTGTCTTCCTACAAGCAAGAGTTCGTTTCTGGTTACCCCAGTGAATTTTGGGCACAAATGATTTTTCGCAGTTCACGAACCCAACGCCATTCTCACTATTAACTAAAGAGCATTTATGTTAGCGGAGCTGGTTTTTATATCAGTTTCATAAGCAGAGTTGAACTACATAAGGTCTGTATGAGTAGAAAACACTGTTCTTTTTTTCAGGGAATGCTGATGGTTCTTGCTGTATTGGAGACGCTGGAAAGAAGAGCTTGCTTCTTGCATTAAAACAGGGTGTGTTTCATTGATGAGAACTCTGGTCTGAATATCCATCAGAAACGGAGTTAAACTCAATGATCTGTGTCTTCCTACAAGCAAGAGTTCATTTCCGGTAAACCAAGTGAATTTTCGGCAAAAGATTTTGCACAGTTCTAGAACACAACACGATTATCACTATTAACTAAAGAGCATTTATGTAATAGGAGCTGTGGTCTGTATCAGTTTCATAAGCAGATTTGAACTACATATTGTCCATATGAGTAGGAAACACAGTTCTTTTTTTGTGGGCATGCTCATGTTTCTTGCTGTAATAGATACGCTGGAAAGAAGAGGATGCTTCTTGTCCTAAAACAGAGTGTGTTTCAGGGATGAGAACTCTGGTCTGAATTTCCCTTCAGAAACAGAGTTAAACCCCATCATCTGGGTCTTCCTACAAGCAAGAGTTCATTTCTGGTAAACCCAGTGAATTTTCGGCTCAAATGATTTTTCACAGTTCACAAACCCAACGTGATTCTCACTATTAACTAAAGAGGATTTATGTAAGAGGAGCTGTGGTTTGTATCAGTTTCATAAGCAGAGTTGAACTACATATGGTCCGTATGTGTAGGAAACACAGTTCATTTTTTCTGGGCATGCTCATGGTTCTTGTTTTATTGGAGACTCTGGAAAGAAGAACTTACTTCTTGCATTAAAACAGAGTGTATTTCATGGATGAGAACAGTGGCCTGCATTTCCCTTCAGAAACGGCGTTAAACTCAATGATCGTGGTCTTCCTACAAGCAAGAGTTCATTTCTGGTAAACCAAGTAAATTTTCGGCTCAAATGATTTTTCGCAGTTCACGAACCCAACGCGATTCTCACAATTAACTAAAGAGGATTTATGTAAGAGGAGCTGTGGTTTGTATCACTTTCATAAGCAGAGTTGAACTACATTTGGTCCGTATGAGTAGGAAACACAGTTCTTTTTTTCTGGGCATGCTCATGGTTCTTGTTGTATTGGAGACTCTGGAAAGAAGACCTTACTTCTTGCATTAAAACAGAGTGTATTTCATGGATGAGGACACTGGTCTGCATTTCCCTTCAGAAACGGAGTTAAACTCAATGATCCTCGTATTCCTACAAGCATGAGTTCATTTCTGGTAAACCAAGTGAATTTTCGGCTCAAATGATTTTTCGCAGTACACGAACCCAACGCGATTCTCACTATTAACTAAAGAGGATTTATGTAAGAGGAGCTGTGGTTTCTATCAATTTCATAAGCAGAGCTGAACTACATATGGTCCGTAAGAGTAGGAAACACAGTTCTTTTTTTCTGGGCATAATCATGGTTCTTGCTGTATTGGTGACGCTGGAAATAAGAGGATGCTTCTTGTCTTAAAACAGAGTGTGTTTTAGGGATGAGAACTCTGGTCTGAATTTCCCTTCAGAAACGGAGTTTAACCCCAGGATCTGTGTCTTCCTACAAGCAAGAGTTCGTTTCTGGTTACCCCAGTGAATTTTGGGCACAAATGATTTTTCGCAGTTCACGAACCCAACGCCATTCTCACTATTAACTAAAGAGCATTTATGTTAGCGGAGCTGTTTTTTATATCAGTTTCATAAGCAGAGTTGAACTACATAAGGTCTGTATGAGTAGAAAACACTGTTCTTTTTTCAGGGAATGCTGATGGTTCTTGCTGTATTGGAGACGCTGGAAAGAAGAGCTTGCTTCTTGCATTAAAACAGGGTGTGTTTCATTGATGAGAACTCTGGTCTGAATATCCATCAGAAACGGAGTTAAACTCAATGATCTGTGTCTTCCTACAAGCAAGAGTTCATTTCCGGTAAACCAAGTGAATTTTCGGCAAAAGATTTTGCACAGTTCTAGAACACGACACGATTATCACTATTAACTAAAGAGCATTTATGTAATAGGAGCTGTGGTCTGTATCAGTTTCATAAGCAGATTTGAACTACATATTGTCCATATGAGTAGGAAACACAGTTCTTTTTTTGTGGGCATGCTCATGTTTCTTGCTGTAATGGATACGCTGGAAAGAAGAGGATGCTTCTTGTCCTAAAACAGAGTGTGTTTCAGGGATGAGAACTCTGGTCTGAATTTCCCTTCAGAAACAGAGTTAAACCCCATCATCTGGGTCTTCCTACAAGCAAGAGTTCATTTCTGGTAAACCCAGTGAATTTTCGGCTCAAATGATTTTTCACAGTTCACAAACCCAACGTGATTCTCACTATTAACTAAAGAGGATTTATGTAAGAGGAGCTTTGGTTTGTATCAGTTTCATAAGCAGAGTTGAACTACATATGGTCCGTATGTGTAGGAAACACAGTTCATTTTTTCTGGGCATGCTCATGGTTCTTGTTTTATTGGAGACTCTGGAAAGAAGAACTTACTTCTTGCATTAAAACAGAGTGTATTTCATGGATGAGAACAGTGGCCTGCATTTCCCTTCAGAAACGGCGTTAAACTCAATGATCGTGGTCTTCCTACAAGCAAGAGTTCATTTCTGGTAAACCAAGTAAATTTTCGGCTCAAATGATTTTTCGCAGTTCACGAACCCAACGCGATTCTCACAATTAACTAAAGAGGATTTATGTAAGAGGAGCTGTGGTTTGTATCACTTTCATAAGCAGAGTTGAACTACATTTGGTCCGTATGAGTAGGAAACACAGTTCTTTTTTTCTGGGCATGCTCATGGTTCTTGTTGTATTGGAGACTCTGGAAAGAAGACCTTACTTCTTGCATTAAAACAGAGTGTATTTCATGGATGAGGACTCTGGTCTGCATTTCCCTTCAGAAACGGAGTTAAACTCAATGATCCTCGTATTCCTACAAGCATGAGTTCATTTCTGGTAAACCAAGTGAATTTTTGGCTCAAATGATTTTTCGCAGTACACGAACCCAACGCGATTCTCACTAATAACTAAAGAGGATTTATGTAAGAGGAGCTGTGGTTTGTATCAGTTTCATAAGCAGAGTTGAACTACATAAGGTCTTTATGAGTAGGAAAAACTGTGCTTTTTTTCAGGGAATGCTGATGGTTCTTGCTGTATTGGAGATGCTGGAAAGAAGAGCTTGCTTCTTGCATTAAAACAGGGTGTGTTTCATTGATGAGAACTCTGGTCTGAATATCCATCAGAAACGGAGTTAAACTCAATGATCTGTGTCTTCCTACAAGCAAAAGTTCATTTCCGGTAAACCAAGTGAATTTTCGGCAAAAGATTTTGCACAGTTCTAGAACACAACGGGATTATCACTATTAACTAAAGAGCATTTATGTAAGAGGAGCTGTGGTCTGTATCAGTTTCATAAGCAGAGTTGAACTACATATGGTCCTTATGAGTAGGAAACACAGTTCTATTTTTCTGGGCATAATTATGGTTCTTGCTGTATTGGATACGCTGGACAGAAGAGGATGCTTCTTGTCTTTAAACAGAGTGTGTTTCAGGGATGAGAACTCTGGTCTGAATTTCCCTTCAGAAACGGAGTTAAACCCCAGGATCTGTGTCTTCCTACAAGCAAGAGTTCATTTCTGGTTACCCCAGTGAATTTTGAGGAACAAATGATTTTTCGCAGTTCACGAACCCAACGCGATTCTCACTATTAACTAAAGAGCATTTATGTAAGAGGAGCTGTGGTCTGTATCAGTTTCATAAGCAGAGTTGAACTACATATGGTCCGTATGAGTAGGAAACACAGTTCTTTTTTTCTGGGCATAACCATGGTTCTTGCTGTTTTGGATACGCTGGAAAGAAGAGGATGCTTCTTGCATTAAAACAGGGTGTGTTTCATTGATGAGAACTCTGGTCTGAATTTCCCTTCACAAACGGAGTTAAATCCCATGATCTGTGTCTTCCCACCAGCAGGAGTTCATTTCTGGTAAACCAAGTGAATTTTCAGCTTAATAGATTTTCCACAGTTCTAGAACACAACACGATTATCACTATTAACTAAAGAGCATTTATGTAATAGGAGCTGTGGTCTGTATCAGTTTCATAAGCAGATTTGAACTACATATTGTCCATATGAGTAGGAAACACAGTTCTTTTTTTGTGGGCATGCTCATGGTTCTTGCTGTAATGGATACGCTGGAAAGAAGAGGATGCTTCTTGTCCTAAAACAGAGTGTGTTTCAGGGATGAGAACTCTGGTCTGAATTTCCCTTCAGAAACAGAGTTAAACCCCATCATCTGGGTCTTCCTACAAGCAAGAGTTCATTTCTGGTAAACCCAGTGAATTTTCGGCTCAAATGATTTTTCACAGTTCACAAACCCAACGTGATTCTCACTATTAACTAAAGAGGATTTATGTAAGAGGAGCTGTGGTTTGTATTAGTTTCATAAGCAGAGTTGAACTACATATGGTCCGTATGTGTAGAAAACACAGTTCTTTTTTTCTGGGCATGCTCATGGTTCTTGTTTTATTGGAGACTCTGGAAAGAAGAACTTACTTCTTGCATTAAAACAGAGTGTATTTCATGGATGAGAACAGTGGCCTGCATTTCCCTTCAGAAACGGCGTTAAACTCAATGATCGTGGTCTTCCTACAAGCAAGAGTTCATTTCTGGTAAACCAAGTAAATTTTCGGCTCAAATGATTTTTCGCAGTTCACGAACCCAACGCGATTCTCACAATTAACTAAAGAGGATTTATGTAAGAGGAGCTGTGGTTTGTAACAATTTCATAAGCAGAGTTGAACTACATATGGTCCGTATGAGTAGGAAACACAGTTCATTTTTTCTGGGCATGCTCATGGTTCTTGTTGTATTGGAGACTATGGAAAGAAGACCTTACTTCTTGCATTAAAACAGAGTGTATTTCATGGATGAGGACACTGGTCTGCATTTCCCTTCAGAAACGGAGTTAAACTCAATGATCCTCGTATTCCTACAAGCATGAGTTCATTTATGGTAAACCAAGTGAATTTTCGGCTCAAATGATTTTTCGCAGTACACGAACCCAACGCGATTCTCACTATTAACTAAAGAGGATTTATGTAAGAGGAGCTGTGGTTTGTATCAATTTCATAAGCAGAGTTGAACTACATATGGTCCGTATGAGTAGGAAACACAGTTCTTTTTTTCTGGGCATAATCATGGTTCTTGCTGTATTGGTGACGCTGGAAATAAGAGGATGCTTCTTGTCTTAAAACAGAGTGTGTTTTAGGGATGAGAACTCTGGTCTGAATTTCCCTTCAGAAACGGAGTTTAACCCCAGGATCTGTGTCTTCCTACAAGCAAGAGTTCGTTTCTGGTTACCCCAGTGAATTTTGGGCACAAATGATTTTTCGCAGTTCACGAACCCAACGCCATTCTCACTATTAACTAAAGAGCATTTATGTTAGCGGAGCTGGTTTTTATATCAGTTTCATAAGCAGAGTTGAACTACATAAGGTCTGTATGAGTAGAAAACACTGTTCTTTTTTTCAGGGAATGCTGATGGTTCTTGCTGTATTGGAGACGCTGGAAAGAAGAGCTTGCTTCTTGCATTAAAACAGGGTGTGTTTCATTGATGAGAACTCTGGTCTGAATATCCATCAGAAACGGAGTTAAACTCAATGATCTGTGTCTTCCTACAAGCAAGAGTTCATTTCCGGTAAACCAAGTGAATTTTCGGCAAAAGATTTTGCACAGTTCTAGAACACAACACGATTATCACTATTAACTAAAGAGCATTTATGTAATAGGAGCTGTGGTCTGTATCAGTTTCATAAGCAGATTTGAACTACATATTGTCCATATGAGTAGGAAACACAGTTCTTTTTTTGTGGGCATGCTCATGTTTCTTGCTGTAATAGATACGCTGGAAAGAAGAGGATGCTTCTTGTCCTAAAACAGAGTGTGTTTCAGGGATGAGAACTCTGGTCTGAATTTCCCTTCAGAAACAGAGTTAAACCCCATCATCTGGGTCTTCCTACAAGCAAGAGTTCATTTCTGGTAAACCCAGTGAATTTTCGGCTCAAATGATTTTTCACAGTTCACAAACCCAACGTGATTCTCACTATTAACTAAAGAGGATTTATGTAAGAGGAGCTGTGGTTTGTATCAGTTTCATAAGCAGAGTTGAACTACATATGGTCCGTATGTGTAGGAAACACAGTTCATTTTTTCTGGGCATGCTCATGGTTCTTGTTTTATTGGAGACTCTGGAAAGAAGAACTTACTTCTTGCATTAAAACAGAGTGTATTTCATGGATGAGAACAGTGGCCTGCATTTCCCTTCAGAAACGGCGTTAAACTCAATGATCGTGGTCTTCCTACAAGCAAGAGTTCATTTCTGGTAAACCAAGTAAATTTTCGGCTCAAATGATTTTTCGCAGTTCACGAACCCAACGCGATTCTCACAATTAACTAAAGAGGATTTATGTAAGAGGAGCTGTGGTTTGTATCACTTTCATAAGCAGAGTTGAACTACATTTGGTCCGTATGAGTAGGAAACACAGTTCTTTTTTTCTGGGCATGCTCATGGTTCTTGTTGTATTGGAGACTCTGGAAAGAAGACCTTACTTCTTGCATTAAAACAGAGTGTATTTCATGGATGAGGACACTGGTCTGCATTTCCCTTCAGAAACGGAGTTAAACTCAATGATCCTCGTATTCCTACAAGCATGAGTTCATTTCTGGTAAACCAAGTGAATTTTCGGCTCAAATGATTTTTCGCAGTACACGAACCCAACGCGATTCTCACTATTAACTAAAGAGGATTTATGTAAGAGGAGCTGTGGTTTCTATCAATTTCATAAGCAGAGCTGAACTACATATGGTCCGTAAGAGTAGGAAACACAGTTCTTTTTTTCTGGGCATAATCATGGTTCTTGCTGTATTGGTGACGCTGGAAATAAGAGGATGCTTCTTGTCTTAAAACAGAGTGTGTTTTAGGGATGAGAACTCTGGTCTGAATTTCCCTTCAGAAACGGAGTTTAACCCCAGGATCTGTGTCTTCCTACAAGCAAGAGTTCGTTTCTGGTTACCCCAGTGAATTTTGGGCACAAATGATTTTTCGCAGTTCACGAACCCAACGCCATTCTCACTATTAACTAAAGAGCATTTATGTTAGCGGAGCTGTTTTTTATATCAGTTTCATAAGCAGAGTTGAACTACATAAGGTCTGTATGAGTAGAAAACACTGTTCTTTTTTCAGGGAATGCTGATGGTTCTTGCTGTATTGGAGACGCTGGAAAGAAGAGCTTGCTTCTTGCATTAAAACAGGGTGTGTTTCATTGATGAGAACTCTGGTCTGAATATCCATCAGAAACGGAGTTAAACTCAATGATCTGTGTCTTCCTACAAGCAAGAGTTCATTTCCGGTAAACCAAGTGAATTTTCGGCAAAAGATTTTGCACAGTTCTAGAACACGACACGATTATCACTATTAACTAAAGAGCATTTATGTAATAGGAGCTGTGGTCTGTATCAGTTTCATAAGCAGATTTGAACTACATATTGTCCATATGAGTAGGAAACACAGTTCTTTTTTTGTGGGCATGCTCATGTTTCTTGCTGTAATGGATACGCTGGAAAGAAGAGGATGCTTCTTGTCCTAAAACAGAGTGTGTTTCAGGGATGAGAACTCTGGTCTGAATTTCCCTTCAGAAACAGAGTTAAACCCCATCATCTGGGTCTTCCTACAAGCAAGAGTTCATTTCTGGTAAACCCAGTGAATTTTCGGCTCAAATGATTTTTCACAGTTCACAAACCCAACGTGATTCTCACTATTAACTAAAGAGGATTTATGTAAGAGGAGCTGTGGTTTGTATCAGTTTCATAAGCAGAGTTGAACTACATATGGTCCGTATGTGTAGGAAACACAGTTCATTTTTTCTGGGCATGCTCATGGTTCTTGTTTTATTGGAGACTCTGGAAAGAAGAACTTACTTCTTGCATTAAAACAGAGTGTATTTCATGGATGAGAACAGTGGCCTGCATTTCCCTTCAGAAACGGCGTTAAACTCAATGATCGTGGTCTTCCTACAAGCAAGAGTTCATTTCTGGTAAACCAAGTAAATTTTCGGCTCAAATGATTTTTCGCAGTTCACGAACCCAACGCGATTCTCACAATTAACTAAAGAGGATTTATGTAAGAGGAGCTGTGGTTTGTATCACTTTCATAAGCAGAGTTGAACTACATTTGGTCCGTATGAGTAGGAAACACAGTTCTTTTTTTCTGGGCATGCTCATGGTTCTTGTTGTATTGGAGACTCTGGAAAGAAGACCTTACTTCTTGCATTAAAACAGAGTGTATTTCATGGATGAGGACTCTGGTCTGCATTTCCCTTCAGAAACGGAGTTAAACTCAATGATCCTCGTATTCCTACAAGCATGAGTTCATTTCTGGTAAACCAAGTGAATTTTTGGCTCAAATGATTTTTCGCAGTACACGAACCCAACGCGATTCTCACTAATAACTAAAGAGGATTTATGTAAGAGGAGCTGTGGTTTGTATCAGTTTCATAAGCAGAGTTGAACTACATACGGTCTTTATGAGTAGGAAAAACTGTGCTTTTTTTCAGGGAATGCTGATGGTTCTTGCTGTATTGGAGATGCTGGAAAGAAGAGCTTGCTTCTTGCATTAAAACAGGGTGTGTTTCATTGATGAGAACTCTGGTCTGAATATCCATCAGAAACGGAGTTAAACTCAATGATCTGTGTCTTCCTACAAGCAAAAGTTCATTTCCGGTAAACCAAGTGAATTTTCGGCAAAAGATTTTGCACAGTTCTAGAACACAACGGGATTATCACTATTAACTAAAGAGCATTTATGTAAGAGGAGCTGTGGTCTGTATCAGTTTCATAAGCAGAGTTGAACTACATATGGTCCTTATGAGTAGGAAACACAGTTCTATTTTTCTGGGCATAATTATGGTTCTTGCTGTATTGGATACGCTGGACAGAAGAGGATGCTTCTTGTCTTTAAACAGAGTGTGTTTCAGGGATGAGAACTCTGGTCTGAATTTCCCTTCAGAAACGGAGTTAAACCCCAGGATCTGTGTCTTCCTACAAGCAAGAGTTCATTTCTGGTTACCCCAGTGAATTTTGAGGAACAAATGATTTTTCGCAGTTCACGAACCCAACGCGATTCTCACTATTAACTAAAGAGCATTTATGTTAGCGGAGCTGTGGTTTATATCAGTTTCATAAGCAGAGTTGAACTACATATGGTCTGTATGAGTAGGAAACACTGTTCTTTTTTTCAGGGAATGCTGATGGTTCTTGCTGTATTGGAGACGCTGGCAAGAAGAGCTTGCTTCTTGCATTAAAACAGGGTGTGTTTCATTGATGAGAACTCTGGTCTGAATTTCCCTTCACAAACGGAGTTAAATCCCATGATCTGTGTCTTCCTACCAGCAGGATTTCATTTCTGGTAAACCAAGTGAATTTTCGGCTCAAAAGATTTTCCACAGTTCTAGAACACAACGCGATTATCACTATTAACTAAAGAGCATTTATGTAAGAGGAGCTGTGGTCTGTATCAGTTTCATAAGCAGAGTTGAACTACATATGGTCCGTATGAGTAGGAAACACAGTTCTTTTTTTCTGGGCATGCTCATGGTTCTTGTTGTATTGGAGACTCTGGAAAGAAGACCTTACTTCTTGCATTAAAACAGAGTGTATTTCGTGGATGAGAACGCTGGTCTGAATATCCTACAGAAACGTGGTTAAACTCAATGATCTGTGTCTTCCTGCAAGCAAGAGTTCATTTCCGGTATACCAAGTGAATTTTCGGCTCAAAAGATTTTCCACAGTTCTAGAACACGACGCGATTATCACTATTAACTAAAGAGCATTTATGTAATAGGAGCTGTGGTCTGTATCAGTTTCATAAGCAGAGTTGAACTACATATGGTCTATATGAGTAGGAAACACAGTTCTTTTTTTCTGGGCATGCTCATGGTTCTTGCTGTATTGGATACGCTGGAAAGAAGAGGATCCTTGTGGTCCTAAAACAGAGTGTGTTTCAGGTATGACATCTCTGGTCTGAATTTCTCTTCAGAAACAGAGTTAAACCCCATGATCTGTGTCTTCCTACAAGCAAGAGTTCATTTCTGGTAAACCAAGTGAATTTTTGGCTCAAATGATTTTTCGCAGTACACGAACCCAACGCGATTCTCACAATTAACTAAAGAGGATTTATGTAAGAGGAGCTGTGGTTTGTATCAGTTTCATAAGCAGAGTTGAACTACATATGGTCTGTATGAGTAGGAAACACAGTTCATTTTTTCTGGGCATGCTCATGGTTCTTGTTGTATTGGAGACTATGGAAAGAAGACCTTACTTCTTGCATTAAAACAGAGTGTATTTCAAGGATGAGAACACAGATCTGCATTTCCCTTCAGAAACGGAGTTAAACTCAATGATCCTCGTATTCCTACAAGCATGAGTTCATTTCTGGTAAACCAAGTGAATTTTCGGCTCAAATGATTTTTCGTAGTACACGAACCCAGCGCGATTCTCACTATTAACTAAAGAGGATTTGTGTAAGAGGAGCTGTGGTTTGTATCAATTTCATAAACAGAGTTGAACTACATATGGTTCTTATTGAGTAGGAAACACAGTTCTTTTTTTCTGGGCATAATCATGGTTCTTGCTGTATTGGTGACGCTGGAAATAAGTGGATGCTTCTTGTCTTAAAACAGAGTGTGTTTCAGGGATGAGAACTCTGGTCTGAATTTCCCTTCAGAAACGGAGTTAAACCCCAGGATCTGTGTCTTCCTACAAGCAAGAGTTCATTTCTGGTTACCCCAGTGAATTTTGGGCTCAAATGATTTTTCGCAGTTCACGAACCCAACGTGATTCTCACTATTAACTAAAGAAGATTTATGAAAGATGAGCTGTGGTTTGTATGAGTTTCATAAGCAGAGTTGAACTACCTATGGTCCGTATGAGTAGGAAACACACTTCTTTTTTTCAGGGCATGCTCAATGTTCTTGCTGTATTTTAGACTCTGGAAAGAAGAGCTTGCTTCTTGCATTGAAGCAGAGGGTGTTTCAGGGATGAGAACTCTGGTCTGAATTTCCCTTCAGAAACGGAGGTAAACCCCCAGATATGTGTCTTCCTACAAGCAAGATTACATTTCTGGTAAACAAAGTGAATTTTCAGTTCAAATGATTTTTCGCAGTTCACCAACCCAAACCGATTCTCACTATTAACTAAAGAGCATTTATGTAAGAGGAACTGTGGTTTGTATCAGTTTCATAAGCAGAGTTGAACTACATATGGCCCGTATGAGTAGGAAACACAGTTCTTTTTTTCTGGGCATGCTCATGGTTCTTGTTTTATTGAAGACTTTGGAAAGAAGACCATATTTCTGGCATTAAAACAGAGTGTATTTCATGGATGAGAACACTGGTCTGCATTTCCATCAGAAACGGAGTTAAACTCAATGATCTGTGTCTTCCTAAAAGCAAGAGTTCATTTCTGGTAAACCAAGTGAATTTTCGGCTGAAAAGATTTTCACAGTTCTAGAACACAACACGATTATCACTATTAACTAAAGAGCATTTATGTAAAAGGAGCTGTGGTTTGTATCAGTTTCATAAGCAGATTTGAACTACATATTGTCCATATGAGTAGGAAACACAGTTCTTTTTTTGTTGGCATGCTCATGGTTCTTGCTGTAATGGATACGCTGGAAAGAAGAGGATGCTTCTTGTCCTAAAACAGAGTGTGTTTCAGGGATGAGAACTCTGGTCTGAATTTCCCTTCAGAAACAGAGTTAAACCCCATCATCTGTGTCTTCCTACAAGCAAGAGTTCATTTATGGTAAACCCAGTGAATTTTCGGCTCAAATGATTTTTTCGCAGTTCACAAACCCAACGTGATTCTCACTATTAACTAAGAGGATTTATGTAAGAGGAGCTGTGGTTTGTATCAGTTTCATAAGCAGAGTTGAACTACATATGGTCCGTATGTGTAGGAAACACAGTTCTTTTTTTCTGGGCATGCTCATGGTTCTTGTTTTATTGGAGACTCTGGAAAGAAGAACTTACTTCTTCCATTAAAACAGAGTGTATTTCATGGATGAGAACAGTGACCTGCATTTCCCTTCAGAAACGGCGTTAAACTCAATGATCCTCGTCTTCCTACAAGCAAGAGTTCATTTCTGGTAAACCAAGTAAATTTTCGGCTCAAATGATTTTTCGCAGTTCACGAACCCAACGCGATTCTCACTATTAACTAAAGCGGATTTATGTAAGAGGAGCTATGGTGTGTATCAGTTTCATCAGCAGAGTTGAACTACATATGGTCCGTATGAGTAGGAAACACAGTTCTTTTTTTCTTGGCATAATCATGGTTCTTGCTGTATTGGTGACGCTTGGAAATAAGAGGATGCTTCTTGTCTTAAAACAGAGTGTGTTTCAGGGATGAGAACTCTGGTCTGAATTTCCCTTCAGAAACGGAGTTAAACCCCAGGATCTGTGTCTTCCTACAAGCAAGAGTTCATTTCTGCTTACCCCAGTCAATTTTGGGCTCAAATGATTTTTCACAGTTCACAAAACCAACGCGATTCTCATTATTAACTAAAGAACATTTATGAAAGATGATCTGTGGTTTGTATGAGTTTCATAAGCAGAGTTGAATTACCTATGGTCCGTATGAGTAGGAAACACATTTCTTTTTTTCAGGGCTTGCTCAATGTTCTTGCTGTATTTTAGACTCTGGAAAGAAGAGCTTGCTTATGCATTGAAGCAGAGGGTGTTTCAGGGATGAGAACTCTGGTCTGAATTTCCCTTCAGAAACGGAGTTAAACCCCAGGATATGTGTCTTCCTACAAGCAAGATTTCCTTTCTGGTAAACAAAGTGAATTTTCGGCCTAAATGATTTTTCGCAGTTCAGGAACCCAATGCAATTCTCACTATTAACTAAAGAGCATTTATGTTAGCGGAGCTGTGGTTTGTATCAGTTTCATAAGCAGAGTTGAACTACATATGGTCCCTATGAGTAGGAAACACTGTTCTCTTTTTCAGGGAATGCTCATGGTTCTTGCTGTTTTGGAGACACTGGAAAGAAGAGCTTGCTTCTTGCATTAAAACCGGGTGTGTTTCATGGATGAGAACTCTGGTCTGAATTTCCCTTCACAAACGGAGTTAAATCCCATGATCTGTGTTTTCCTACAAGCAGGATTTCATTTCTGGTAAACCAAGTGAATTTTCGGCTCAAATGACTTTACACAATTCTAGAACCCAACGCGATTATCACTATTAATTAAAGAGCATTTATGTAAGAGTAGGTGTGGTTTGTATCAGTTTCATAAGCAGAGATGAACTACATATGGTCCGTATGAGTAGGAAACACAGTTCATTTTTCTGGGCATGCTCATGGTTCTTGCTGTATTGGATACGCTGGAAAGAAGAGGATGCTTCTTGTCTTAAAACAGAGTGTGTTTCAGGGATGAGAACTCTGGTCTGAATTTCCCTTCAGAAACGGAGTTAAACCCCAGGATCTGTGTCTATCTACAAGCAGAAGTTCATTTCTGGTAAACCAAGTGAATTTGGGGCTCAAATTGTTTTACACTGTCTGGAACCCAACGCGATTCTCACTATTAACTAAAGAGCATTTATGTAAGAGGAGCTGTGGTTTGTATCAGTTTCATCAGCAGAGTTGAACTACCTATGGTCCGTTTGAGTAGGAAACACAGTTCTTTTTTTTCAGGGCATGAATATGGTACTTACTGTCTGTATTGGAGATGTTGGAAAGAAGAGCTTGCTTCTTGCGTTAAAGCAGAGTGTGCTTCATGGATGAGAATCCTGGACTAAATTTCCCTTCAGAAACAGAGTTAAACTCCAAGATATGTGTCTTCCTACAAGCAATATTTCATTTCTGTTAAACAAAGTGAATTTTCAAAGTTCACCAACCCAAACCGATTCTCACAATTAACTAAAGAGCATTTATGTCAAAGGAACTGTGATTTGTATCAGTTTCATAATCAGAGTTGAACTACATATGGTCTGTATGAGTAGGAAACACAGTTCTATTTTCTGGGCATGCTCATGGTTCTTGCTGTAAGTTAGACTCTGGAAAGAAGAGCTTGCTTCTTCGTTAAAACAGAGTTTATTTCAGGTATGAGAACTCTGGTCTGAATTTCTCTTCAGAAATGGAGTTAAACCCCAGGATCTGTGTCTTCCTACAAGCAAGTGTTCATTTCTGGTAAACCCAGTGAATTTGGAGCTCAAATGATTTTTCACAGTTCACAAACCCAACATGATTCTCACTATTAACTAAAGAGCATTTATGTAAGAGGAGCTGTTGTTTGTATCACTTTCATAAGCAGAGTTGAACTACATATGGTCCGTATGAGTAGGAAACACAGTTCTTTTTTGATGGGCATGCTCATGGTTCTTGATGTATTGGAGCCGCTGTAAAGAAGAGCTTGTTTCTTGCATGAAAAGAGAGTGTGTTTCATGGATGAGAACACTGGGTTCAATTTCCCTGAAGAAACGAAGTTAAACGCCAGGATCTGTGTCTTCCCACAAGCAAGAGTTCATTTCTGGTAAACCCAGTGAATTTTGGGCTCAAATGATTTTACACAGTTCTAGAACCCAACACGATTATCACTATTAACTAAAGAGCATTTATGTAAGAGGAGCTGTGGTCTGTAACATTTCATAAGCAGAGTTGAACTACAATTGTTCCGTATGAGTAGGAAACACAGTTCTTTTTTTCTGGGCATGCTCATGCTTCTTACTCTGTTGGAGACGCTTGAAAGAAGAGGATGATTCTTGCCTTAAAACAGTGTTTATGAGGAATGAGAATTCTGGTCTGAATTTGCCTTCATAATCGGAGTTAAAGACCAGGATCTGTGTTTTCCTACAAGCTAGAGTTCACTTCAGGTAAACCCAGTGAATTTTGGGCTCAAATGATTTTTTGTAGTTCACGAACCCAACGCGATTCTCACTATTAACTAAAGAGGATTTATGTAATAGGAAATGTGGTTTGAATCAGTTTCATAAGCATAGTTGAACTACATATGGTCCGTATGAATAGGAAACACAGTTCTTTTTTTCAGGCCATGCTCATGGTTCTTAGTGTATTTTAGACTCTGGAAAGAAGAGCTTGCTTCTTCGTAAAAACAGAGTGTGTTTCATGGATGAGAACTCTGGTCTGAATTTCCCTTTAGAAACGGAGGTAAACCCCAGTATCTGTGTCTTCCTACAAGCAAGAGTTCATTTCTGGTAAACCCGGTGAATTTTGGGCTGAAATGATTTTTCGCAGTTCACGAACCCAACGCTATTCTCACTATTAACTAAAGAGGATTTATGTAAGAGAAGCTGTGGTTTGTATCAGTTTGATAAGCAAAGTTGAACTACATATCGTCTGTATTAGTAGGAAACACATTTCTTTTTTTCTGGGCATGCTGATGTTTCTTACTGTATTGGAGACACTGGAAAGAAGAGGATGATTCTTGTCTTAAAACAGAGTGTTTTTCAAGGATGAGAACTCTGGTCTGAATTTGCCTTCAGAAACATAGTTAAACCCAAGGATCAGTGTCTACCTACAAGCACGAGTTCATTTCTGGTAAACCCAGTGAATTTGGGGATCAAATGATTTTTCACAGTTCACCAACCCAACATGATTCTCAATATTAACTAAAGAGCATTTATGTAAGCGGAGATGTGTTTTGTATCAGTTTCATAAGCAGAGTTGAACTACATATGGTCCGTTTGAGTAGGAAACACAGTTCTTTTTTACTGGGCATGCTCATGGTTCTTGATGTATTGGAGCCGCTGTAAAGAAGAGCTTGTTTCTTGCATGAAAAGAGAGTGTGTTTCATGGATGCGAACACTGGGTTGAATTTCCCTGAAGAAACGTAGTTAAACACCATGATCTGTGTCTTCCCACAAGCAAGAGTTCATTTCTGGTAAACCCAGTGAATTTTGGGCTCAAATGATTTACACAGTTCTAGAACCCAACGCGATTATCACTATTAACTAAAGAGCATTTATATAAGAGGAGCTGTGGTCTGTAACATTTCTTAAGCAGAGTTGAACTACAATTGTTCCGTATGAGTAGGAAACACAGTTCTTTTTTTCTGGGCATGCTCATGCTTCTTACTCTTTTGGAGACGCTTGAAAGAAGAGGATGATTCTTGCCTTAAAACTGTGTTTTTGAGGGGTGAGAATTCTGGTCTGAATTTGCCTTCATAATCGGAGTTAAAGACCAGGATCTGTGTCTTCCTACAAGCAAGTGTTCATTTCAGGTAAACACAGTGAATTTTGGGCTCAAATGATTTTTCGTAGTTCACGAACCCAACGCGATTCTCACTATTTACTAAAGAGGATTTATGTAAGAGGAACTGTGGTTTGAATCAGTTTCATAGGCAGAACTGAACTACATATGGTCTGTATGAGTAAGAAACACAGTTCTTTTTTTCAGTGCATGCTCATGGTTCTTGCTGTATTTTAGACTATGGAAAGAAGAGCTTGCTTCTTCGTTAAAACAGAGTGTGTTTCAGTGATGAGAACTCTGGTCTGCATTTCCCTTCAGAAACGGAGTTAAACCCCATGATCTGAGTCTTCCTACAAGCAAGAGTTCATTTATGGTAAACCAAGTGAATTTTTGGCTCAAATGATTTTACACAGTTATAGGACACCACACGATTATCACTATTAACTAAAGAGCATTTTTGTAAGAAGACCTGTGGCCTGTATCAGTTTCATAAGCAGAGTTGAACTACATATGGTCCTTATGAGTTGGAAACACAGATCTTTTTTTCTAGGCATGCTCATGGTTCTTACTGTATTCGACATCCTGGAAAGAAGAGCTTGCATCTTGCAAGCTGGATAGAATAGGAGGATTCTTGCCTTAAAACAGAGTTTTTTTCAGGGATGAGAACTCTGGTCTGAACTTGACTTCAGAAATGGCGTTAAACCCCAGGATCTGGGTCTTCCTACAAGCAAGAGTTCATTTCTGGTAAACCAAGTGAATTTTTGGCTCAAATGATTTTTAGCAGTTCACGAACACAACATGATTCTTACTATTAACTAAAGAGCATTTTAGTAAGAGGAGATGTTGTTTGTATCAGTTTCATAAGCACAGTTGAACTACTTCGTGTCCGCATGTGTAGGAAACACAGTTCTTTTTTTCAGGGCATGCTCATGGTTCTTACTTTATTTTAGACTCTGGAAAGAAGATCTTGCTTCTTCGTTAAAACAGAGTGTGTTTCAGGGATGAGAACTCTGGTCTGAATTTGCCTTTGAAACGGAGTTAAACCCCAGGATCTGTGTCTTCCTACAAGCAAGAGTTCAATCCTGGTAAACCCAGTGAATTTTGGGCTCAAATGATTTTTCGCTGTTCACGAAGCCAACGCTATTCTCACTATTAACTAAAGAGGATTTATTTAAGAGGAGCTGTGTTTTGAATCAGTATCATAAGCAGAATTGAACTACATAAGGTCTGCATGAGTAGGAAATACTGTTCTTTTTTCTGGGAATGCTCATGGTTCTTACTGTATTGGAGACTCTGGATAGAATAGGATGATTCTTGCCTTAAAACAGAGTGTTTTTCAGGGATGAGAATTCTGTTCTTAATTTCCCATCAGAAACGGAGTTAAACCCTAGGATCTGTGTCTTCCTACAAGCAAGAGTTCATTTCTGGTAAAACCAGTGAATTTTGGGCTCAAATGCTTTTTCGCAATTCACGAACCCAACGCTATACTCACTATTAACTAAAGAGCATTTATGTAAGAGGAGGTGTGGTTTGTATCACTTTCATAAGCAGAGTTGAACTTCATATGGTCCGTATGAAGAGGAAACCCAGTTCTTTTTTTCTGGGCATTTACATGGTTCTTAATGTATAGGAGACTATGGAAAGAAGAGCTTGCTTCTTCGTTAAAACAGAGTGTTTTTCAGGAATGAGAATTCTGGTCTGAATTGCCCCTCAGAAACGGAGTTAAACTCCATGATCCGTGTCTTCCTACAAGCAAGAGTTCATTTCTGGTAAACCAAGTGAATTTTTGGCTCAAATGATTTTGCACAGTTCTAGAACACAAGGCGATTATCACTATTAACTAAAGAGCATTTATGTAATAAGACCTGTGGACTGTATCAGTTTCATAAGCAGAGTTGAACTACATATGATCCTTATGAGTTGGAAACACAGATCTTTTTTCCTAGGCATGCTCATGGTTCTTACTGTATTGGAGATGCTGGAAAGAAGAGCTTGCATCTTGCAAGCTGGATAGAATAGGATGATTCTTGCCTTTAAACAGAGTTTTTTTCCGGGATGAGAACTCTGGTCTGAATTTGGCTTCAGAAACGGCATTTAATCCCAGGATCTGTGTCTTCCTACAGGCAAGAGTTCATTTCTGATAAACCAAGTGACATTTTGGCTCAAATGATTTTTAGCAGTTCACGAACCCAAGATGATTCTCACTATTAACTAAAGAGCATTTTAGTAAGAGGAGATGTTGTTTGTATCAGTTTCATAAGCACAGTTGAACTACATATGGTCCGCATGAGTAGGAAACACAGTTCTTTTTTTCTGGGAATGCTCAAGGTTCTTACTGTATTGGAGACCCTGGAAAGAAGAGGATGATTCATGCCTTAAAACAGAGTGTTTTTCAGGGATGAGAATTCTGGTCTGATTCCCTTCAGAAATGGAATTAAACCCCAGGATCTGTGTCTTCCTACAAACAAGAGTTCATTTCTGGTAAACCCAGTGAATTTTGGGCTCAAATGATTTTTCGCAGTTCACGAATCCAACGCTATTCTCACTATTAACTAAAGAGCATTTATGTAAGAGGAGCTGTGGTTTGTATCAGTTTCATAAGCAGAGTTGAACTACATATTGTCCTTATGAGTATGAAACACAGTTTTTTTTTTCTGGGCATGCTCATGGTACTTGATGTATTGGAGCCGCTGGAAAGAAGAGTTTTCTTCTTGCGTTAAAGCAGAGTGTGTTTAATGGATGAGAACTCTGGTCCTAATTTCCCTTCGGAAACGGAGTTAAACCCCAGGATCTGTGTCTTCCTACAAGCAAGGGTTGATTTCTGTTAAACCCAGTGAATTTTGGGCTCAAAAGATTTTCGCAGTTCATGAAGCCAACGTGATTATCACTATTAACTAAAGAGCATTCATGTAAGAGAAGCTGTGGTTTGTATCAGTTTCATAAGCAGAGTTGAACTACATATGGTCTGTATGAGTAGGAAACACAGTTCTTTTTTTCAGGGCATGTTCATGGTTCTTGATTTATTTTAGATTCTGGAAAGAAGAGCTTGCTTCTTGAGTTAAATCAGAGTGTGTTTCATGGATGAGAACACTGCTCTGAATTTCCCTTCCAAAAAGGATTTAAACCCCAGGATCTGTGTCTTCCTACAAGCAAGGGTTCATTTCTGGTTAACCCAGGGAATTTGGGGCTCAAATGACTTTTCGCAGTTCACGAAGCCAACACTATTCTCACTATTAAATAAACAACATTTATGTAAGAGGAGCTGTGGTCTGTAACATTTCATAAGCAGAGTTGAACTACACATGGTCTGTATAATTAAGAAACACAGGCCTATTTTTCTGGGCATGCTCATGGTTCTTACTGTATTGTAGACGATGGAAAGAAGAGGATGACTCTTGCATTAAAACAGAGTGTTTTTCAGGGTTGAGAATTCTGGTCTGAATTTGCCTTCAGAATCGGAGTTAAAGGCCAGGATCTGTGTCATCCTACAAGCAAGAGATCTTTTCTGGTAAACCCAGGGAATTTTGCGCTCAAATGATTTTTCTCAGTTCACGAACCCAACGCGATTCTCACTATTAACTAAAGAGCATTTATGTAAGTGGAGCTGTTTTTTGTATAAGTTTCATAAGCACAGTTAAACTACATATTGTCCGTATGAGTAGGAAACACAGTTCTTTTTTTCTGGGCATGCTCATGGTTCTTGATATATTGGAGCCGCTGGAAAGAAGAGCTAGCTTCTTGTGTTAAATCTGAGTGTGTTTCAGTGATGAGAACTCTGGTCTGAATTTCCCTTCAGAAACGGAGTTAAACGCCATGATCCGATTCTTCCTACAAGCAAGAGTTCATTTCTGGTAAACCAAGTGAATTTTTGGCTCATATGATTTTACACAGTTCTAGAACACCACGCGATTATCACTATTAACTAAAGAGCATTTATGTAAGAAGACCTGTGGACTGTATCAGTTTCATAAGCAGAATTGAACTACTTCTGGTCCGCATGTTTAGGAAACACAGTTCATTTTTTCAGGGCATGCTCATGGTTCTTGCTTTATTTTAGACTCTGGAAAGAAGAGCTTGCTTCTTCGTTGAAACAGAGTGTGTTTCAGGGATGAGAACTCTGGTCTGAATTTGCCTTCGGAAACGGAGTTAAACCCCAGGATCTGTGTCTTCCTACAAACAAGAGTTCATTCCTGGTAAACCTAGTGAATTTTGGGCTCAAATGATTTTTTGCAGTTCATGAAGCCAACACTATTCTCACTATTAACTAAAGAGGATTTATGTAAGAGGAGCTGTGTTTTGTATCAGTTTCATAAGCAGAAGGGAACTACATATTGTCCGTCTGAGTAGGAAACACAGTTATTTTTTTCTGGGCATGCTCATGGTTCTTAATGTATTGGAGACCCTGGAAAGAAGAGGATGATTCATGGCTTAAAACAGAGTGTTTTTCAGGAATGTGAATTCTGGTCTGAATTTCCCCTCAGAAACGGAGTTAAACTCCATGATCCGTGTCTTCCTACAAGCAAGAGTTCATTTCTGGTAAACCAAGTGAATTTTTGCCTTAAATGATTTTACACAGTTCTAGAACACAAGGCGATTATCACTATTAACAAAAGAGCATTTATGTAAGAAGACCTGTGGACTGTATCAGTTTCATAAGCAGAGTTGAACTACATATGGTCCCTATGAGTTGGAAAAACAGATCATTTTTCCTAGGCATGCTCATGGTTCTTAATGTATTGGAGCTGCTGGAAAGAAGAGCTTGCATCTTGCAAGCTGGATAGAATAGGATGATTCTAGCCTTAAAACAGAGTTTTTTTCATGGAATAGAACTCTGGTCTGAATTTGGCTTCAGAAACGGTATTTAACCCCAGGATCTGTGTTATCCTACAAGCAAGAGTTCATTTCTGGTAAACCCAGTGAATTTTGGTCTCAAATGATTTTTCACAGTTCACGAACCCAACGCTATTCTCACTATTAACTAAAGAGCATTTATGTAAGAGGAGCTGTGGTTTGTATCAGTTTCATAAGCAGAGTTGAACTACATATTGTCCTTATGAGTATATAACACAGTTTTTTTTTCTGGGCATGCTCATGGTTCTTGATGTATTGGAGCTGCTGGAAAGAAGAGTTTTCTTCATGCGTTAAAACAGAGTGTGTTTAATGGATGAGAACTCTGGTCCTAATTTCCCTTCAGAAACGGAGTTAAACCCCAGGATCTGTGTCTTCCTACAAGCAAGGGTTGATTTCTGTTAAACCCAGTGAATTTTGGGCTCAAATGATTTTCGCAGTTCATGAAGCCAACGTGATTATCACCATTAACTAAAGAGTATTAATGTAAGAGAAGCTGTGGTTTGTATTAGTTTCATAAGCAGAGTTGAACTACATATGGTCTGTATCAGTAGGAAACACAGTTCTTTTTTTCAGGGCATGTTCATGGTTCTTGATTTATTTTAGATTCTGGAAAGAAGAGCTTGCTTCTTGAGTTAAATCAGAGTGTGTTTCATGGATGAGAACACTGCTCTGTATTTCCCTTCCGAAAAGGAGTTAAACCCCAGGATCTGTGTCTTCCTACAAGCAAGGGTTCATTTCTGGTTAACCCAGGAAATTTTGGGCTCAAATGACTTTTCGCAGTTCACGAAGCCAACACTATTCTCACTATTAAATAAACAACATTTATGTAAGAGGAGCTGTGGTCTGTAACATTTCATAAGCAGAGGTGAACTACACATGTTCCGTATAATTAAGAAACACAGGTCTTTTTTTCTGGACAATCTCATGGTTCTTACTGTATTGGAGACGATGGAAAGAAGAGGAAGATTCTTGCATTAAAACAGAGTGTTTTTCAGGGTTGAGAATTCTGGTCTGAATTTGCCTTCAGAATCGGAGTTAAAGGCCAGGATCTGTGTCTTCCATACAAGCAAGAGTTCTTTTCTGGTAAACCAAGGGAATTTTGCGCTCAAATGATTTTTCGCAGTTCACGAACCCAATGCGATTCTCACTATTAACTAACGAGCATTTATGTAAGTGGAGCTGTTTTTTGTATCAGTTTCATAAGCACAGTTAAAGTACATATTGTCCGTATGAGTAGGAAACACAGTTCTTTTTTTCTGGGCATGCTCATGGTTCTTGATATATTGGAGCCCCTGGAAAGAAGAGCTAGCTTCTTGTGCTAAATCTGAGTGTGTTTCAGGGATGAGAACTCTGGTCTGAATTTCCCTTCAGAAACGGAGTTAAACCCCAGGATCTGGGTCTTCCTACAAGCAAGAGTTTATATCTGGTAAACCCAGGCAATTTTGGGCTCAAATAATTTTTCACAGTTCACAAATGGAACGCAATTCGCCCTATTAACTAGAGATCATTTATGTAAGAGGACCTGTGGTTTGTATCAGTTTCATAAGCAGAGTTCAACTACATATGATCTGTATGAGTACGAAGCACAGTTCTTCTTTTCTGTGCTTGCTCATGGTTCTTGCTGTTTTGGAGATGCTGGATTGAAGAGCTTGCTTCTTGCGTGAAAACAGAGTGTGTTTCATGGATGAGAACACTGGTCTGAATTTCCTTCAGAAACAGAATTAAACCCCAGGATCTGTGTCTTCCTACAAGCAAGAGTACAATTCTGGTAAACCTAGTGAATTTTGGGCTCAAATGATTTTACACAGTGCACGAATACAAAGCGATTCTAACTATTAAATAAAGAGCATTTATGTAAGAGGAGCTGTGGTTTGTTTCTGTTTCATAAGCATAGTTGAACTACATATGGTCTGTATGAGTAGGAAACACAGTTATTTTTTTTCTGGGCATGCTCATGGTTCTTGCTGTATTGGAGATGCTGGAAAGAAGAGCTTGCTTCTTGCGTGAAAACAGAGTATGCTTCATTGATGAGAACACTGGTCTGAATTTACCTTCAGAAACAGAGGTAAACCAAAGGATCTGTGTCTTCCTACAAGCAAGAGTTCATTTCTGGTAAACCAAGTGGATTTTGGGCTCAAATTATTTTTCACAGTTCAGAATCCCATCGCGATTCTCACTATTAACTAAAGAGCATTTATGTAAGAGGAGCAGTGGTTTGTTTCAGTTTCATAAGCAGAGTTGAACTGCATATGGTCTGTATGAGGAGGAAACACGGTTATTTTTTTCTGGGCATTCTCTTCTTTCTTCCTGTATTGGAGACGCTGGAAAGAAGAGGATGCTTCTTGCGTTAAAACAGCATGTGTTTCATGGATGAGAAAACTGGTCTGAATTTCCCTTCAGAAACGGAGTTAAACCCCAGGATCTGTGTCTTCCTATAAGCAAGAGTTCATTTCTGGTAAAAATTGAATTTTGAGCTCAAATGATTTTTGCAGTTCATGAACCCAATGCAATTGTAACTATTTACTAAAGAGCATTTATGTAAGAGGAGCTGTGGTTTGTATCAGTTTCATTAGGAGAGTTGAATACATATGGTCTGTATGAGTAGGAAACATAGTTCTTTATTTCAGGGTATGCGCATGGTTCTTGATGTATGTTTGAATCTGGAAAGAATAGGATGCTTCTTGCGTTAAAACAGTGTGTGTTTCAGGTATGAGAATAAGGGTGTGAATTTCCCCTCAGAAACGGAGTTTAACACCAGGATCTGTGTCTTCCTACAAGCAAGAGTTCATATCTGTTAAACCCAGTGAATTTTGCACTCAAATGATTTTTCGCAGTTCACGAACCCAATGCGATTCTCACTATTAACTTAAGAGCATTTATGTAAGAAGAGCTGTGGTTTGTATCAGTTTCATAAGCACAGTTGAACTACATATGGTCCATATGAGTAGGAAAAACAGGTTGTTTTTCAGGGCATGCTCATGGTTATTGTTGTATTTTAGACTCTCGAAAGAAGAGGTATCTTCTTGCGTTAAATCAGAGTGTGTTTCAGGGATGAGAACTCTGGTCTGAATTTCCATTCAGAAACAGAGGTAAACCACAGCATCTGTGTCTTCCTACAAGCAAGAGTTCATTTCTGGTAAACCAAGTGAATTTTGGGCTCAAATGATATTTCACAGTTCAGATCCCCATCGCGATTCTCACTATTAACTAAAGAGCATTTATGTATATGAGCTGTGGTTTGTATCAGTTTCATAAGCAGAGTTGAACTGCATATGGTCTGTATGAGGAGCAAACACAGTTATTTTTTTCTGGGCATTCTCATGATTCTTCCTGTATTGGAGACGCTGGAAAGAAGAGGATGCTTCTTGCATTAAAACAGCATGTGTTTCATGGATGAGAACACTGATCTGAATTTGCCTTCAGAATTGGAGTTAAACCCCAGGATCTGTGTCTTCCTACAAGCAAGAGTTCATTTCTGGTAAACCCAGTGAATTTTGGGGTCAAATGATTTTTCGCAGTTCACCAATCTAAGGCGATTATCACTATTAAATACAGAGCATTTATGTAAGTGGAGCAGTGGTTTGTATCAGTTTCATAAGCAGAGTTGAAGTACATATGGTGTGTATGAGAAGGAAAAAGTTCTTTTTTACAGGGCATGCTCATGGTTCTTGTTGTATTTTAGACGCTAGAAAGAAGAGCTTGCTTCTTGCGTGAAAACAGTGTGTGTTTCAGGGATGAGCACTCTGGTCTGAATTTCTCTTCAGAAACGGAGTTAAACCCCAGGATCTGTGTCTTCCTACAAGCAAGAGTTCATTTCTGGTAAACCAAGTGAATTTTGGGCTCAAATAATTTTTCGCAGTTCACGAACCCAACACAATTCTCACTATTAACTAAAGAGCATTTATGTAAGAGGAGCTGTGCTTTGTATTAGTTTCATAAGCAGAGTTGAACTACATATGGTCTGTATGAGTAGGAAACACAGTTCTTTTTTTCAGGGCATGATCATAGTTCTTGATATATTTTAGACTACGGAAAGAAGAGCTTGCTTCTTGAGTTAAATCCGAGTGTGTTTCATGCATGAGAACACTGGTCTGAATTTCCCTTCTGAAAAGGAGTTAAACCCCAGGATCTGTGTCTTCCTACAAGCAAGGGTTCATTTCTGGTTACCCCAGGGAATTTTGGGCTCAAATGACTTTTCGCAGTTCACGAAGCCAACACTATTCTCACTATTAACTAAAGAACATTTATGTAAGAGGAGCTGTGGTCTGTAACATTTCATAAGCAGAGTTGAACTACACATGGTCCGTATAATTAAGACACACAGGTCTTTTTTCCTGGGCATGCTCATGGTTCTTACTGTATTGGAGACGATGGAAAGAAGAGGATGATTCTTGCATTAAAACAGAGTGTTTTTCAGTGTTGAGAATTCTGGTCCGAATTTGCCTTCAGAATCGGAGTTAAAGCCCAGGATCTCTACCTTCCTACAAGCAAGAGTTCTTTTCAGTTAAACCAAGGGAATTTTGCGCTCAAATGATTTTTCGCAGTTCACAAATCCAACGCGATTCTCACTATTAACTAAAGAGCATTTATGTAAGTGGAGCGGTTTTTTGTTTCAGTTTCATAAGCACAGTTAAAGTACATATTGTCCGTATGAGTAGGAAACACAGTTCTTTTTTTCTGGGCATGCTCATGGTTCTTGATATATTGGAGCCACTGGAAAGAAAAGCTAGCTTCTTGCGTTAAATCAGAGTGTGTTTCAGGGATGAGAACTCTGGTCTGAATTTCCCTTCAGAAACGGAGTTAAACCACAGGATCTGTGTCTTCCTACAAGCAAGAGTTTATTTCTGGTAAACCCAGGGAATTTTGGCCTCAAATAATTTTTCACAGTTCACGAATGGAACACAATTCGCCCTATTAACTAAAGAGTATTTATGTAAGAAGACCCTTGGTTTGTATCAGTTACATAAGCAGAGTTCAACTACATATGATCCATATGAGTAGGAAGCACAGTTCTTCTTTTCTGTGCTTGCTCATGGTTCTTGCTCTTTTGGAGACGCTGGATTGAAGAGCTTGCTTCTTGTGTGAAAACAGAGTGTGTTTCATGGATGAGAACACTGGCCTGAATTTCCTTCAGAAACAGAGTTAAACCACAGGATCTGTGTATTCCTACAAGCAAGAGTTCATTTCTGGTCAACCCATTGAATTTTGGGCTCAAATAATTTTTCGCAGTTCACGAACCCAACACGATTCTCACTATTAACTAAAGATCATTTATGTAAGAGGAGCTGTGGTTTGTATCAGTTTCATAAGCAGAGTTTATCTATATATGGTTCGTATGAGTTGGAAACACAGTTCTTTTTTTCTGTGCATGCTCATCGTTCTAGCTGTATTGGAGACTCTGGAAAGAAGAGGATGCTTCTTGCATTAAAACAGCATGTGTTTCATGGATGAGAACACTGGTCTGAATATACCTTCAGTATCAGAGTTAAACCCCAGGATCTGTGCCTTCCTACAAGCAAGAGTACATTTCTGGTAATCCTAGTGAATTTTGGGCCCAAATGATTTTACACAGTGCACGAATACAAAGCGATTCTAACTATTAAATAAAGTGCATTTATGTAAGAGGAGCAGTGATTTGTTTCAGTTTCATAAGCAGGGTTGAACTTCATATGGTCCGTATGAGTAGGAAACACAGTTCTTTTTTTTATGGGCATACTCATGGTTCTTGCTGTATTGGAGATGCCTGAAAGAAGAGCTTGCTTCTTGCGTGAAAACAGAGTATGTTTCATGGATGAGAACACTGGTCTGAATTTACCTTCAGAAACAGAGGGAAACCACAGGATCTGTGTCTTCCTACAAGCAAGAGTTCATTTCTGGTAAACCAAGTGAATTTTGGGCTCAAATGATTTTTCACAGTTCAGAAACCCATTGCGATTCTCACTTTTAACTAAAGAGCATTTATGTAAGATGAACTGTGCTTTATGTCAGTTTCATAAGCAGAGTTGAACTGCATATGGTCTGTATGAGGATGAAACACAGTTTTTTTTTCTGGGCATTCTCATGATTCTTGCTGTATTGGAGACGCTGGAAAGAAGAGGATGCTTCTTGCGTTAAAACAGCATGTGTTTCATGGATGAGAACACTGCTCTGAATATACCTTCAGAATCGGAGTTAAACCCCAGGATCTGTGCCTTCCTACAAGCAAGAGTTCATTTCTGGTAAAAATTGAATTTTGAGCTCAAATGATTTTTGCAGTTTATGAACCCAACGCGATTCTCACTATTAACTAAAGAGCATTTATGTAAGAGGAGGTGTGGTTTGTATCAGTTTCATAAGCAGAGTTCATCTACATATGGTCCATATGAGTAGGAAACACAGTTGTTTTTTTCTGTGCATGCTCATCGTTCTTGCTGTATTGGAGACGCTGAAAGAAGAGCTTGCTTCTTGTTGGAAAACAGAGTGTGTTTCATGCATGGATGAGAACACTGGTCTGAATTTCCTTCAGACACAGAATTAAACCCCCGGATCTCTGTCTTCCTACAAGCAAGAGTTCAATTCTGGTAAACCAAGTGAATTTTGGGCTCAAATGTTTTTTCACAGTTCAGAAACCCATCACGATTCTCACTTTTAACTAAAGAGCATTTATGTAAGAGGAACTGTGGTTTGTGTCAGTTTCATAAGCAGAGTTGAACTGCATATGGTCTGTATGAGGAGGAAACACAGTTTTTTTTTTCTGGGCATTCTCATGATTCTTCCTGTATTGGAGACGCTGGAAAGAAGAGGATGCTTCTTGCGTTAAAACAGCATGTGTTTCATGGATGAGAACACTGCTCTGAATATACCTTCAGAATCGGAGTTAAACCCCAGGATCTGTGTCTTCCTACAAGCAAGAGTTCATTTCTGGTAAACCCAGTGAATTATGGGCTCAAATGATTTTTCACAGTTCACCAACCTAAGGCGATTATCACTATTAACTAAAGAGCATTTATGTAAGAGGAGCTGTGGTTTGGACCAGTTTTATAAGCAGAGTTGAACTACATATGGTGCGTATGAGGAGGAAAAAGTTCTTTTTTACAGGGCATGCTCATGTTTCTTGCTGTATTTTAGACACTGGAAAGAAGAGCTTGCTTCTTGCGGGAAAGCAGAGTGTGTTTCATGGATGAGAACACTGGTCTGAATTTCCTTCAGACACAGAGTTAAACCCCCGGATCTCTGTCTTCCTATATGCAAGAGTTAAGTTCTGGTAAACAAAGTGAATTTTGGGCTCACATGATTTTTCACAGTTCAGAAAGCCATTGTGATTCCTACTTTTATCTAAAGAGCCTTTATGTAAGAGGAACTGTGGTTTGTGTCAGTTTCATAAGCAGAGTTGGACTGCATATGGTCTGTATGAGGAGGAAACTCAGTTTTTTTTTTTCTGGGCATTCTCATTATTCTTCCTGTATTGGAGACGCTGGACAGAAGAGGATGCTTCTTGCGTTAAAACAGCATGTGTTTCATGGATGAGAACACTGGTCTGAATATACCTTCAGAATCGGAGTTAAACCCCAGGATCTGTGTCTTCCTACAAGCAAGAGTACATTTCTGGTAAACCTAGTGAATTTTGGGTTCAAATGATTTTACACAGTGCACGAATACAAAGCGATTCTAACTATTAAATAAAGAGCATTTATGTAAGAGGAGCAGTGGTTTGTTTCAGTTTCATAAGCAGAGTTGAACTACATATGGTCCGTATGAGTAGGAAACACAGTTCTTTTATTTCTGGGCATGCTCATGCTTCTTGCTGTATTGGAGATGCTGGAAAGAAGACCTTGCTTCTTGCGAGAAAAAAAACTTTGTTTCATGGATGAGAACACTGGTCTGAATTTACATTCAGAAACAGAGGTAAACCACAGGATCTCTGTCTTCCTACAAGCAAGAGTTCTTTTCTGGTAAACCAAGTGAATTTTGGGCTCAAATGATTTTTCACAGTTCAGAAACCCATCGCCATTCTCACTATTAACTAAAGAGCATTTATATAAGAGGAGCTGTGGTTTGTATCAGTTTCATAAGCAGAGTTGAACTGCATATGGTCTGCAAGAGGAGGAAACACAGTTATTTTTTTCTGGGCATTCTCATGATTCTTCCGGTATTGGAGACGCTGGAAAGAAGAGGATGCTTCTTGCGTTAAAACAGCATGTGTTTCATGGATGAGAACACTGGTCTGAGTTTACCTACAGAATCAGAGTTAAACCCCAGGATCTGTGTCTTCCTACAAGCAAGAGTACATTTCTGGTAAACCTAGAGAATTTTGGGTTCAAATGATTTTACACAGTGCACGAATACAAAGCGATTCTAACTATTAAATAAAGAGCATTTATGTAAGAGGAGCAGTGGTTTGTTTCAGTTTCATAAGCAGAGTTGAACTACATATGGTCCGTATGAGTAGGAAACACAGTTCTTTTATTTCTGGGCATGCTCATGCTTCTTGCTGTATTGGAGATGCTGGAAAGAAGACCTTGCTTCTTGCGAGAAAAAAAACTTTGTTTCATGGATGAGAACACTGGTCTGAATTTCCTTCAGACACAGAATTAAACCCCCGGATCTCTGTCTTCCTACAAGCAAGAGTTCAATTCTGGTAAACCAAGTGAATTTTGGGCTCAAATGTTTTTTCACAGTTCAGAAACCCATTGCGATTCTCACTTTTAACTAAAGAGCATTTATGTAAGAGGAACTGTGCTTTACGTCAGTTTCATAAGCAGAGTTGAACTCCATATGGTCTGTATGAGGAGGAAACACAGGTTTTGTTTCTGGGCATTCTCATGATTCTTCCTGTATTGGAGACGCTGGAAAGAAGATGATGCTTCTTGCGTTAAAACAGCATTTGTTTCATGGATGAGAACACTGGTCTGAATATACCTTCAGAATCAGCGTTAAACCCCAGGATCTCTGCCTTCCTACAAGCAAGAGTTCATTTCTGGTAAAAATTGAATTTTGAGCTCAAATGATTTTTGCAGTTTATGAACCCAACGCGATTCTCACTATTAACTAAACAGCATTTATGTAAGAGGAGGTATGGTTTGTATCAGTTTCATAAGGAGAGTTGAATACATATGGTCCGTATGAGTAGGAAACACAGTTCTTTATTTCAGGGCATGGGCATGGTTCTTGAGGTATTTTTGAATCTGGAAAGAAGAGGATGCTTCTTGTGTTAAAACAGTGTGTGTTTCAGGGATGAGAATAAGGGTCTGAATTTCCCTTCAGAAACGGAGTTTAACCCCAGGATCTGTGTCTTCCTACAAGCAAGAGTTCATTTCTGCTAAACCCAGTGAATTTTGGACTCAAATGATTTTTCACAGTTCACGAACCCAATGCGATTCTCACTATTAAATAAAGAGCATTTATGTAAGAGGAGCTGTGGTTTTTATCAGTTTCATAATCACAGTTGAACTACATATGGTCCATATGAGTTGGAAAAACAGGTTTTTTTTCAGGCCATGATCATGGTTATTGTTGTATTTTAGACTCTCGAAAAAAGAGCTAGCTTCTTGCGATAAATCAGAGTGTGTTTCGGGGATGAGAACTCTGGTCTGAATTTACCTTCAGAAACAGAGGTAAACCACAGGAACTGTGTCTTCCTACAAGCAAGAGTTCATTTCTGGTAAACCAAGTGAATTTTGGGCTCAAATGATTTTTCACAGTTCTGAAACCCATCGTGATTCTCACTATTAACTAAAGAGCATTTATGTAAGAGGAGCGGTGGTTTCTATCAGTTTCATAAGTAGAGTTGAACTGCATATGGTCTGTATGAGGAGGAAACATAGTTATTTTTTTCTGGACATTCTCATGATTCTTCCTGTATTGGAGACGCTGGAAAGAAGAGGATGCTTCTTGCGTTAAAACAGCATGTGTTTCATGGATGAGAACACTGCTCTGAATATACCTTCAGAATTGGAGTTAAACCCCAGGATCTGTGTCTACCTACAAGCAAGAGTTCATTTCTGGTAAACCCAGTGAATTTTGGGCTCAAATGATTTTTCACAGTTCACCAACCTAAGGCGATTATCACTATTAACTAAAGAGCATTTATGTAAGAGGAGCTGTGGTTTGGACCAGTTTTATAAGCAGAGTTGAACTACATATGGTGCGTATGAGGAGGAAAAAGTTCTTTTTTACAGGGCATGCTCATGGTTCTTGCTGTATTTTAGACTCTAGAAAGAAGAGCTTGCTTCTTGCGTGAAAACAGTGTGTGTTTCAGGGATGAGAACTCCGGTCTGAATTTCTCTTCAGAAACGAGTTAAACCCCAGGATCTGTGTCTTCCTACAAGCAAGAGTTCCTTTCTTGTAAACCCAGTGAATTTTTGGCTCAAAAAATTTTTCGCTGTTCACGAACCCAACACAATTCTCACTATGAACCAAAGAGCATTTATGTAAGAGGAGCTGTGGTTTGTATAAGTTTCATAAGCAGAATTCAACTACATATGGTCCGTATGAGTATGAAACACAGTTCTTTTTTTCTGTGCATGCTCATGGTTCTTGCTGTATTAGAGATGCTGGAAAGAAGAGCTTGCTTCTTGCGTGAAAACAGAGTGTGTTTCATGGATGAGAACACTGGTCTGAATTTCCTTCAGACACAGAGTTAAACTCCTGGATCTGTGTCTTCCTACAAGCAAGAGTTCATTTCTGGTAAACCAAGTGAATTTTGGGCTCAAATGATTTTTCACAGTTCAGAAACCCATCACGATTCTCACTTTTAACTAAAGAGCATTTATGTAAGAGGAACTGTGGTTTGTGTCAGTTTCATAAGCAGAGTTGAACTGCATATGGTCTGTATGAGGAGGAAACACAGTTTTTTTTTTCTGAGCATTCTCATGATTCTTCCTGTATTGGAGACGCTGGAAAGAAGAGGATGCTTCTTGCGTTAAAACAGCATGTGTTTCATGGATGAGAACACTGCTCTGAATATACCTTCAGAATCGGAGTTAAACCCCAGGATCTGTGTCTTCCTACAAGCAAGAGTTCATTTCTGGTAAACCCAGTGAATTATGGGCTCAAATGATTTTTCACAGTTCACCAACCTAAGGCGATTATCACTATTAACTAAAGAGCATTTATGTAAGAGGAGCTGTGGTTTGGACCAGTTTTATAAGCAGAGTTGAACTACATATGGTGCGTATGAGGAGGAAAAAGTTCTTTTTTACAGGGCATGCTCATGTTTCTTGCTGTATTTTAGACACTGGAAAGAAGAGCTTGCTTCTTGCGGGAAAGCAGAGTGTGTTTCATGGATGAGAACACTGGTCTGAATTTCCTTCAGACACAGAGTTAAACCCCCGGATCTCTGTCTTGCTATATGCAAGAGTTAAGTTCTGGTAAACAAAGTGAATTTTGGGCTCACATGATTTTTCACAGTTCAGAAAGCCATTGTGATTCCTACTTTTATCTAAAGAGCCTTTATGTAAGAGGAACTGTGGTTTGTGTCAGTTTCATAAGCAGAGTTGGACTGCATATGGTCTGTATGAGGAGGAAACTCAGTTTTTTTTTTTCTGGGCATTCTCATTATTCTTCCTGTATTGGAGACGCTGGAAAGAAGAGGATGCTTCTTGCGTTACAACAGCATGTGTTTCATGGATGAGAACACTGGTCTGAATATACCTTCAGAATCGGAGTTAAACCCCAGGATCTGTGTCTTCCTACAAGCAAGAGTACATTTCTGGTAAACCTAGTGAATTTTGGGTTCAAATGATTTTACACAGTGCACGAATACAAAGCGATTCTAACTATTAAATAAAGAGCATTTATGTAAGAGGAGCAGTGGTTTGTTTCAGTTTCATAAGCAGAGTTGAACTACATATGGTCCGTATGAGTAGGAAACACAGTTCTTTTATTTCT
Source organism: Onychomys arenicola (assembly GCA_949786405.1). Lineage (NCBI taxonomy): Eukaryota > Metazoa > Chordata > Mammalia > Rodentia > Cricetidae > Onychomys > Onychomys arenicola. The sequence goes on along the minus strand of CATKUM010000021.1, from coordinate 1,259,965 downwards.
GGGCATGCTCATGCTTCTTGCTGTATTGGAGATGCTGGAAAGAAGACCTTGCTTCTTGCGAGAAAAAAAACTTTGTTTCATGGATGAGAACACTGGTCTGAATTTACATTCAGAAACAGAGGTAAACCACAGGATCTCTGTCTTCCTACAAGCAAGAGTTCTTTTCTGGTAAACCAAGTGAATTTTGGGCTCAAATGATTTTTCACAGTTCAGAAACCCATCGCCATTCTCACTATTAACTAAAGAGCATTTATATAAGAGGAGCTGTGGTTTGTATCAGTTTCATAAGCAGAGTTGAACTGCATATGGTCTGCATGAGGAGGAAACACAGTTATTTTTTTCTGGGCATTCTCATGATTCTTCCTGTATTGGAGACGCTGGAAAGAAGAGGATGCTTCTTGCGTTAAAACAGCATGTGTTTCATGGATGAGAACACTGGTCTGAGTTTACCTTCAGAATCGGAGTTAAACCCCAGGATCTGTGTCTTCCTACAAGCAAGAGTACATTTCTGGTAAACCTAGAGAATTTTGGGTTCAAATGATTTTACACAGTGCACGAATACAAAGCGATTCTAACTATTAAATAAAGAGCATTTATGTAAGAGGAGCAGTGGTTTGTTTCAGTTTCATAAGCAGAGTTGAACTACATATGGTCCGTATGAGTAGGAAACACAGTTCTTTTATTTCTGGGCATGCTCATGCTTCTTGCTGTATTGGAGATGCTGGAAAGAAGACCTTGCTTCTTGCGAGAAAAAAAACTTTGTTTCATGGATGAGAACACTGGTCTGAATTTACATTCAGAAACAGAGGTAAACCACAGGATCTCTGTCTTCCTACAAGCAAGAGTTCTTTTCTGGTAAACCAAGTGAATTTTGGGCTCAAATGATTTTCCACAGTTCAGAAACCCATCGCCATTCTCACTATTAACTAAAGAGCATTTATATAAGAGGAGCTGTGGTTTGTATCAGTTTCATAAGCAGAGTTGAACTGCATATGGTCTGCATGAGGAGGAAACACAGTTATTTTTTTCTGGGCATTCTCATGATTCTTCCTGTATTGGAGACGCTGGAAAGAAGAGGATGCTTCTTGCGTTAAAACAGCATGTGTTTCATGGATGAGAACACTGGTCTGAGTTTACCTTCAGAATCGGAGTTAAACCCCAGGATCTGTGTCTTCCTACTAGCAAGAGTTCATTTCTGGTAAACCCATTGAATTTTGGGCTCAAATGATTTTTCGCAGTTCACCAACCTAAGGCGATTATCACTATTAACGAAAGAGCCTTTATGTAAGAGCAGCTGTGGTTTGTACCAGTTTTATAAGCAGAGTTGAACGAAATATCGTGCGTATGAGGAGGAAAAAGTTCTTTTTTACAGGTCATGCTCATGGTTCTTGCTGTATTTTAGACTCTGGAAAGTAGAGCTTGCTTCTTGCGTGAAAACAGAGTGTGTTTCAGGGATGAGAACTCTGGTCTGAATTTCCCTTCAGAAACGGAGTTAAACCCGAGGATCTATGTCTTCCTACAAGCAAGAATTCATTTCTGGTAAACCCAATGATTTTTTGGCTCAAATAATTTTTCGCAGTTCACGAAACCAACACAATTCTCACTATTAACTAAAGAGAATTTATGTAAGAGGAGCTGTGGTTTGTATCAGTTTCATAAGCAGAGATGCACTTCATATGGTCTGTATGAGGTGAAATACAGTTCTTTTTTTCTGGGCATTATCATGGTTCTTGCTGTATTGGAGACGCTGAAAAGAAGAGGATGCTTCTTGCGTTAAAACAGCATGTGTTCCATGGATGAAAACACTGGTCTGAACTTTCCTTCAGAAACGGAGTTAAACCCCAGGATCTGTGTCTTCCTACAAGCCAGAGTCCATTTCTGGTAAACCCAGTGAATTTTGGGCTCAAATGATTTTTCGCAGTTCATGAACCCAACACGATTCTCACTATTAACTAAAGAGCATTTATTTAAGAGGAGCTGTGGTTTGTATCAGGTTCATAAGCAGAGTTGAACTACATATGATCCGTATGACTAGGAAACACATTTCTTTTTTTCTGGGCATGCTCATGGTTCTTGCTGTTTGGAAAATCTGAAAAGTAGAGCATGCTTCTTGCGTTAAAACAGAGTGTGTTTCATGGATGAGAACACTGGTCTGAATTTACCTTCAGAAACAGAGTTAAACCACAGGATCTGTGTCTTCCTACAAGCAAGAGTTAATTTCTGGTAAACCAAGTGAATTTTGGGCTCAAATGATTTTTCACAGTTCAGAAACCCATCGCGATTCTCACTATTCACTAAAGAGCATTTATGTAAGAGGAGCTGTGGTTTGTGTCAGTTTCATAAGCAGAGATGAACTTCATATGGTCTGTATGAGGTGAAATACAGTTCTTTTTTTCTGGGCATTATCATGGTTCTTGCTGTTTTGGAGACACTGAAAAGAAGAGGATGCTTGTTGCGTTAAAACAGCATGTGTTCCATGGATGAAAACACTGGTCTGAATTTTCCTTCAGAAACGGAGTTAAACCCCAGGATCTGTGTCTTCGTACAAGCCAGAGTCCATTTCTGGTAAACCCAGTGAATTTTGGGCTCAAATGATTTTTTGCAGTTCACGAACCCAACATGATTCTCACTATTAACTAAAGAGCACTTATGTAAGAGGAGCTGCTGTTTGTATCAGGTTCATAAGCAGAGTTGAACTACATATGGTCTGTATGAGTAGGAAACACAGTTCTTTTTTTCAGGGCATGCTCATAGTTCTTGCTGTATTTTAGACTCTGGAAAGAAGAGCTTGCTTATTGTGTTAAAAAAGTGTGTGTTTCAGGGATGATAATTTTGGTCTGAATTTCCCTCCGGGAAACCGGAGTGAAACCCCAGGATCTGTGTCTTCCTACAAGCAAGAGTTTATTTCTGGTAAACCCAGTGAATTTTGAGCTCAAATATTTTTTCGCAGTTCACCAACCCAATGCAATTCTCACTGTTAACTAAAGAGCATTTATGCAAGAGGAGCTGTTGTTTGTATCAGTTTCATAAGCAGAGTTGAACTACATATTGTCCATAAGACTAGGAATCACATTTCTTTTTTTCTGGGCATGCTCATAGTTCTTGCTGTATTTTAGACTCTGGAAAGAAGAGCTTGCTTCTTGTGTTAAAACAGTGTGTGTTTCAGGGATGAGAATTCTGGTCTGAATTTCCCTCCGGAACCGGAGTTAAACCCAAGGATCTGTGTCTTCCTACAAGCAAGAGTTCATTTCTGGTAAACCATGTGAATTTTGGGCTAAAATGATATTACAAAGTTCAAAAACCCAATGGGATTCTCACTATTAACTGAAGAGCATATATTTAAGAGGTGCTGTGGTTTGTATCAGTTTCATAAGCAGAGTTGAACTACATATGGTCCGTATGAGTAGGAAACACAGTTCTATTTTTCAAGGCGTGCTCATTGTTCTTGCTATATTGGAGACTCTGGAAAGAAGAGCTTGCTTCTTGCATTAAAACACAGGGTTATTCACTGATGAGAACTCTGGTCTGAAATTCCCTTCAGAAACATAGTTAAACTACAGGATCTGAGTGTTCCTACACGCAAGAGTTCATTTCTGGTAAACCCAGTGAATTTTGAGCTCAAATGATTTTTTGCAGTTCACGAACCCAACGCGATTCTAACTATTAACTAAAGAGCATTTATGTAAGAGGAGCTGTGGTCTGTATCAGTTTCATAAGCAGAGTTGAACTACATATGGTCTGTATGAGTAGGAAACACAGTTCTTTTTTTCTAGGCATGCTCTTGGTTCTTATTGTATTGGAGACGCTGGAAAGAAGAGGATGATTCTTGCGTGAAAACAGAGTGTGTTTCATGGATGAGAACTCTGGTCTGAATTTCCCTTCAGAAACGGAGTTAATCACCAAGATCTGTGTCTTCCTACAAGCAAGAGTTCATTTCTCGTAAACCAAGGGAATTTTGGGCTCAAATGATTTTTCGCAGTTCACGAAGCCAGCGCAATTCTCACTATTAACTAAAGAGCATTTATGTTCGAGGTGCTGTGGTTTGTATCAGTTTCATAATCAGAGTTCAACTACATATGGTCCGCATGAGTAGGAAACACAGTTCTTTTTATCTGGGCATGCTAATGGTTCTTGCTGTATTGGAAAATCTGGAAAGTAGGGCATGCTTCTTGCGTGAAAACAGAGTGTGTTTCATGGATGAGAACACTGGCCTGAATTTACCTTCAGAATCAGAGTTAAACCACAGGACCTGTGTCTTCCTACAAGCAAGAGTTCATTTCTGGTAAACCAAGTGAATTTTGGGCTCAAATGAATGTTCACAGTTCAGAAACCCATCACGATTCTCACTATTCACTAAGGAGCATTTATGTAAGAGGAGCTGTGGTTTGTGGCAGTTTCATAAGCAGAGATGAACTTCATATGGTCTGTATGAGGTGAAATACAGTTCTTTTTTCCGGGCATTATCATGGTTCTTTCTGTATTGGAGACGCTGAAAAGAAGACGATGCTTCTTGCGTTAAAACTTCATGTGTTCCATGGATGAAAACACTGGTCTGAATTTTCCTTCAGAAATGGAGTTAAACCCCAGGATCTGTGTCTTCGTACAAGACAGAGTTCATTTATGGTAAACCAATTTAATTTTGGGCTCAAATGATTTTTCGAAGTTCACGAACCCAACACGATTCTCACTATTAACTAAAGAGCACTTATGTAAGAGGAGCTGCGGTTTGTATCAGGTTCATAAGCAGAGTTGAACTACATATGGTCTGTATGAGTAGGAAACACAGTTATTTTTTTCAGGGCATGCTCATAGTTCTTGCTGTATTTTAGACTCTGGAAAGAAGAGCTTGCTTATTGTGTTAAAAAAGTGTGTGTTTCAGGGATGATAATTTTGGTCTGAATTTCCCTCCGGGAAACCGGAGTGAAACCCCAGGATCTGTGTCTTCCTACAAGCAAGAGTTTATTTCTGGTAAACCCAGTGAATTTTGAGCTCAAATATTTTTTCGCAGTTCACCAACCCAATGCAATTCTCACTGTTAACTAAAGAGCATTTGTGCAAGAGGAGCTGTTGTTTGTATCAGTTTCATAAGCAGAGTTGAACTACATATTGTCCGTAAGACTAGGAAACACATTTCTTTTTTTCTGGGCATGCTCATAGTTCTTGCTGTATTTTAGACTCTGGAAAGAAGAGCTTGCTTCTTGTGTTAAAACAGTGTGTGTTTCAGGGATGAGAATTCTGGTCTGAATTTCCCTCCGGAACCGGAGTTAAACCCAAGGATATGTGTCTTCCTACAAGCAAGAGTTCATTTCTGGTAAACCATGTGATTTTTGGGCTAAAATGATATTACAAAGTTCAAAAACCCAATGGGATTCTCACTATTAACTGAAGAGCATTTATTTAAGAGGTGCTGTGGTTTGTATCAGTTTCATAAGCAGAGTTGAACTACGTATGGTCCGTATGAGTAGGAAACACAGTTCTATTTTTCAAGGCGTGCTCATTGTTCTTGCTATATTGGAGACTCTGGAAAGAAGAGCTTGCTTCTTGTGTTAAAACACAGGGTTATTCACTGATGAGAACTCTGGTCTGAAATTCCCTTCAGAAACATAGTTAAACTACAGGATCTGAGTGTTCCTACACGCAAGAGTTCATTTCTGGTAAACCCAGTGAATTTTGAGCTCAAATGATTTTTTGCAGTTCACGAACCCAACGCGATTCTAACTATTAACTAAAGAGCATTTATGTAAGAGGAGCTGTGGTCTGTATCAGTTTCATAAGCAGAGTTGAACTACATATGGTCTGTATGAGTAGGAAACACAGTTCTTTTTTTCTAGGCATGCTCATGGTTCTTATTTTATTGGAGACGCTGGAAAGAAGAGGATGATTCTTGCGTGAAAACAGAGTGTGTTTCATGGATGAGAACTCTGGTCTGAATTTCCCTTCAGTAACGGAGTTAATCACCAAGATCTGTGTCTTCCTACAAGCAAGAGTTCATTTCTCGTAAACCAAGGGAATTTTGGGCTCAAATGATTTTTCGCAGTTCACGAAGCCAGCGCAATTCTCACTATTAACTAAAGAGCATTTATGTTCGAGGTGCTGTGGTTTGTATCAGTTTCATAATCAGAGTTCAACTACATATGGTCCGCATGAGTAGGAAACACAGTTCTTTTTATCTGGGCATGCTAATGGTTCTTGCTGTATTGGAAAATCTGGAAAGTAGGGCATGCTTCTTGCGTGAAAACAGAGTGTGTTTCATGGATGAGAACACTGGCCTGAATTTACCTTCAGAATCAGAGTTAAACCACAGGACCTGTGTCTTCCTACAAGCAAGAGTTCATTTCTGGTAAACCAAGTGAATTTTGGGCTCAAATGAATGTTCACAGTTCAGAAACCCATCACGATTCTCACTATTCACTAAGGAGCATTTATGCAAGAGGAGCTGTGGTTTGTGGCAGTTTCATAAGCAGAGATGAACTTCATATGGTCTGTATGAGGTGAAATACAGTTCTTTTTTCCGGGCATTATCATGGTTCTTTCTGTATTGGAGACGCTGAAAAGAAGACGATGCTTCTTGCGGTAAAACTTCATGTGTTCCATGGATGAAATCACTGGTCTGAATTTTCCTTCAGAAATGGAGTTAAACCCCAGGATCTGTGTCTTCGTACAAGACAGAGTTCATTTATGGTAAACCAATTTAATTTTGGGCTCAAATGATTTTTCACAGTTCACGAACCCAACACGATTCTCACTATTAACTAAAGAGCATTTATGTAAGAGGAGCTGCGGTTTGTATCAGGTTCATAAGCAGAGTTGAATACATATGGTCCGTATGAGTGGGAAACACAGTTCTTTTTTTCAGGGCATGCTCATAGTTCTTGCTGTATTTTAGACTCTGGAAAGAAGAGCTTGCTTCTTGTGTTAAAACAGTGTGTGTTTCAGGGATGAGAATTCTGGTCTGAATTTCCCTATGCAACCGGAGTTAAACTCCAGGATCTGTGTCTTCCTACAAGCAAGAGTTCATTTTTGTTAAACCTAGTGAATTTTGGGCTCAAATGATTTTTGCAGTTCACCAACCCAATGCGATTCTCACTATTAACGAAAGAGCATTTATGTAAGAGGAGGTGTGGTTTTTATCAGGTTCATAAGCAGAGTTCAACTACATATGGTCTGTATGTGTAGGAAACACAGTTCTTTTTTTCTGGGCATGCTCATGGTTCTTGCTGTATTGGGGTTCTGGAAAGAAGAGCTTGCTTCTTCTGTGAAAACAGAGTGTGTTTCATTGATGAGAACAGTGGTCTGAATTTACCTTCAGAAACAGAGTTAAACCACAGGATCTGTGTCTTCCTACATGCAAGAGATCATTTCTGGTAAACCAAGTGAATTTTGGCTCAAATGATTTTTCACAGTTCAGAAACCCATCGCGATTCTCTCTGTCAACTAAGGAGAATTTATGTAAGAGGAGCTGCCGATTGTGTCAGTTTCATAAGCAGGTTTGAACTGCATAGGTCTGTATGAGTAGGAACCACAGTTCTTTTTTTCTGGGCATGCTCGTGGTTCTTGCTGTATTTTAGACTAAGGAAAGAAGACCTTGCTCCTTGCGTTAAAACAGAGTATGTTTCAGGAATGAGAACTCTGGTCTGAATTTCCCTTCAGAAATAGAGTTAAACCCCAGGATCTGTATCTTCCTGCAAGCAAGTGTTCATTTCTGGTTAACCCAGTTTATTTTGGCCTCTAATGATTTTCGCAGTTCATGAACCCAACGCGATTCTCACTATTAACTAAAGTGCATTTATGTAAGAGGAGCTGTGGTTTGTATCAGTTTCATAAGCAGAGATGAACTACATATGGTCCGTTTGAGCAGGAAACACAGTTCTTTTTTTCTGGGCATGCTCATATTTTTTACTGTAGTGAAGGCGCTTGAAAGAAGAGGATGATTCTTGCCTTAAAACACAGTGTGTTTCAGGGATGAGAACTCTGGTCTGAATTCCCCTTCAGAAACGGAGTTAAACCCCAGGATCTGTGTCTTCCTACAAGCAAGAGTTCATTTCTGGTAAACAGAGTGAATTTTGGGCTCAAATGATTTTTCGCAGTTCACCAACCCAAGGAGATTATCACTACTAACTAAAGAGCATTTATGTAAGAGGGGCTGTGGTTTGTATCAGTTTCATAAGCAGAGGTGAACTACATATGGTCTGTATTTGTAGGAAATACAGTTCTTTTTTTCTAGGCATGCTCATGGTTCTTACTGTATTGGCGACAAATGAAAGAAGAGGATGATTATTGCCTTAAAACAGTGTTTTTCAGGGATTAGAACTCTGGTCAGAATTTGCCTTCAGAAACGGAGTTAATCCCCAGGATCTGTGTCTTCCTACAAGCAAGAGTTCATTTCTGGTAAACCCAGTGAATTTTGGGCTCAAATGATTTTTTGCAGTTCATGAAGCCAACGCAATTCTCACTATTAACTAAAGAGCATTTATGAAAGAGGAGCTGTGGTTTGTATCAGGTTCATAAGCAGAGTTCAACTACATATGGTCTGTATGAGTAGGAAACACAGTTCTTTATTCCTGGGCATGCTCATGGTTCTTGCTGTGTATTAGACTCAAGAAAGAAGACCTTGCTTCTTGCGTTAAAACAGAGTGTGTTTCAGGGATGAGAACTCTGGTATGAATTCCCTTCAGAAACAGATTTAAACCCCAGGATCTATATCTTTCTACAAGCAAGTGTTCCTTGCTGGTTTTCCCAGCAGTTCATGAACCCAACGTGATTCGCACTATTAACTAAGGAACATTTATGTTATAGGAGATATGGTTTGTATCAGTTTCATAAGCAGATTTGAACTACATATGGTCCGTATGAATAGGAAACACAGATCTTTTTTTTCTGGGCATGCTCATGGTACTTGCTGTATTGGAGACGCTGGAAAGAAGAGCTTGCTTCTTGCATGAAAACAGAGTGTGTTTTATGGATGACAACACTGTTGTGATTTTACCTTCGGAAACAGAGTTAAACCACAGGATCTGTGTCTTCCTACAAGCAAGATTCATTTCTGGTAAACCAAGTGTATTTTGGGCCCAAATGATTTTTCACAGTTCAGAAACGCATCGCGGTTCTCACTATTAACTAAAGAGCATTTATGTAAGAGGAGCTGTGGATTGTATCAGTTTCAAAATCAGAGTTGAACTACATATGGTCCGTATGAGTAGGAAACAGTTCTTTTTTTTCAGGTCATGCTCATGGTTCTTCCTGTATTTTAGACTCAGGAAAGAAGACCTTCCTTCTTGCATTAAAACAGAGTGTATTTCGTGGATGAGAACACTGGTCTGAATATCCATCAGAAACGGAGTAAACCCCCGGATCTGTGTCTTCCTACAAGCAAGTGTTCATTTCTGATTAACCCAGTTTATTTTGGGCTCTAATGATTTTTCGCAGTTCATGAACCAAAGGCGATTCTCACTATTAACTAAAGATCATTTATGTAAGAGGAGCTGTGGTTTGTATCAGTTTCATAAGCAGAGTTGAACTACATATGGTCCGTATGAGTAGGAAACACAGTTCTTTTTTTTCTGGGCATGCTCATGGTTCTTGCTGTATTGGAGACGCTGGAAAGAAGAGCTTGCTTCTTGCGTGAAAACAGAGTGTGTTTCATGGATGAGAATACTGGTCTGATTTTACCTTCAGAAACAGAGTTAAACAACAGGATCTGTGTCTTCCTACAAGCAAGAGTTCATTTCTGGTAAACCAAGTGAATTTTGGGCTCAAATGATTTTCACAGTTCAGAAACGCATCGCGATTCTCACTATTAACTAAAGAGCATTTCTTTAAGAGGAGCTGTGGTTTGTATCAGTTTCATAATCGGAGTTGAACTACATATGGTCCGTATGAGTAGGAGACAGTTCTTTTTTTCAGGGCATGCTCATGGTTCTTGCTGTATTGGAGACGCTGGAAAGAAGAGCTTGCTTCTTGCGTGAAAACAGAGTGTGTTTCAGGGATGAGAACTCTAGTCTGAATTTCCCTTCAGAAACGGAGTAAACCCCAGGTTCTGTGTCTTCCTACAAGCAAGTGTTTATTTCTGGTTAACCAATTTAACTTTTGGCTCTAAAGATTTTTTGCAGTTCATGAAACCAACGCGATTCTCACTATTAACTAAAGTGCATTTATGTAAGAGGAGCTGTGGTTTGTATCAGTTTCATAAGCAGAGATGAACTACATATGGTCCGTTTGAGCAGGAAACACAGTTCTTTTTTTCTGGGCATGCTCATGTTTTTTACTGTAGTGAAGGCGCTTGAAAGAAGAGGATGATTCTTGCCTTAAAACACAGTGTGTTTCAGGGATGAGAACTCTGGTCTGAATTCCCCTTCAGAAACGGAGTTAAACCCCAGGATCTGTGTCTTCCTACAAGCAAGAGTTCATTTCTGGTAAACAGAGTGAATTTTGGGCTCAAATGATTTTTCGCAGTTCACCAACCCAAGGAGATTATCACTACTAACTAAAGAGCATTTATGTAAGAGGGGCTGTGGTTTGTATCAGTTTCATAAGCAGAGGTGAACTACATATGGTCTGTATTTGTAGGAAATACAGTTCTTTTTTTCTAGGCATGCTCATGGTTCTTACTGTATTGGCGACAAATGAAAGAAGAGGATGATTATTGCCTTAAAACAGTGTTTTTCAGGGATTAGAACTCTGGTCAGAATTTGCCTTCAGAAACGGAGTTAATCCCCAGGATCTGTGTCTTCCTACAAGCAAGAGTTCATTTCTGGTAAACCCAGTGAATTTTGGGCTCAAATGATTTTTTGCAGTTCATGAAGCCAACGCAATTCTCACTATTAACTAAAGAGCATTTATGAAAGAGGAGCTGTGGTTTGTATCAGGTTCATAAGCAGAGTTCAACTACATATGGTCTGTATGAGTAGGAAACACAGTTCTTTATTCCTGGGCATGCTCATGGTTCTTGCTGTGTATTAGACTCAAGAAAGAAGACCTTGCTTCTTGCGTTAAAACAGAGTGTGTTTCAGGGATGAGAACTCTGGTATGAATTCCCTTCAGAAACAGATTTAAACCCCAGGATCTATATCTTTCTACAAGCAAGTGTTCCTTGCTGGTTTTCCCAGCAGTTCATGAACCCAACGTGATTCGCACTATTAACTAAGGAACATTTATGTTATAGGAGATATGGTTTGTATCAGTTTCATAAGCAGATTTGAACTACATATGGTCCGTATGAATAGGAAGCACAGATCTTTTTTTTCTGGGCATGCTCATGGTACTTGCTGTATTGGAGACGCTGGAAAGAAGAGCTTGCTTCTTGCATGAAAACAGAGTGTGTTTTATGGATGACAACACTGTTGTGATTTTACCTTCGGAAACAGAGTTAAACCACAGGATCTGTGTCTTCCTACAAGCAAGATTCATTTCTGGTAAACCAAGTGTATTTTGGGCCCAAATGATTTTTCACAGTTCAGAAACGCATCGCGGTTCTCACTATTAACTAAAGAGCATTTATGTAAGAGGAGCTGTGGATTGTATCAGTTTCAAAATCAGAGTTGAACTACATATGGTCCGTATGAGTAGGAAACAGTTCTTTTTTTTCAGGTCATGCTCATGGTTCTTCCTGTATTTTAGACTCAGGAAAGAAGACCTTCCTTCTTGCATTAAAACAGAGTGTATTTCGTGGATGAGAACACTGGTCTGAATATCCATCAGAAACGGAGTAAACCCCCGGATCTGTGTCTTCCTACAAGCAAGTGTTCATTTCTGATTAACCCAGTTTATTTTGGGCTCTAATGATTTTTCGCAGTTCATGAACCAAAGGCGATTCTCACTATTAACTAAAGATCATTTATGTAAGAGGAGCTGTGGTTTGCATCAGTTTAAGAAGCAGATTTGAACTAGATATGGTCCAAATGTGTAGGACACACAGTTCTTTTGTTCTGAGCACACTCACGTTTCCTGTTGAATTAGAGATTCTAGAAAGCAAGAGCATGCTTCTTGCTCTAAAGCAGAGTGTGTTTCATGGATGAGAACTCTGCTGTGTGTTTCCTTCAGAAACGGAGTTAAATCCCAGGCTGTGTGTGTTCCTACAAGCACGAAATTGTTTCAGGTAAACGTGGTCACTTTTCATCCCAAAGAAGCGACATAGTCCACGAAGCTCACACTTCTCGCTCTTAACTGAAAAGCATTGGATGATAGAGTACCTGTGGTTTGTATCAGTTTCAGAAGCAGAGTAGAACTAGATATGGTCCTTATCGGTAGGAAACACCATTCTTTGGTTCTGAGCACACTCACCTTTCCTGCTGTATTAGAGATTCTAGAAAGTAAGAGCGTGCTTCTTGCTCTAAAGCAGAGTGTGTACCATGGATGAGAACTGTGCTTTGTTTTTACCTTCATAAATGGAGTTAAGTCCGAGGTTCTGTGTCTTCCTCCAAACAAGATTTCCTATCAGGTAAGGGCAGTCACTATTCACCTCAAACAATCTACATCGTTCATGAAGCTCAAACGTTTCTCATCTTAACTGGCAAGCATTGGATGTTAGAGAACCTGTAGTTTGCATCAGTTTCAGAAGCAGAGTTGAACTAGATATGGTCCGTATCGGTAGGAAACACCATTCTTTGGTTCTGAGCACACTTACCTTTCCTGCTGTATTAGAGATTCTAGAAAGCAAGAGCGTGCTTCTTGTTCTAAAGCAGAGTGTGTACCATGGATGAGAACTGTGCTGTGTTTTCACCTTCAGAAATGGAGTTAAATCCCAGGGTCTGTGTCTTCCTACAAGCAAGTCTTCCTTTCAGGTAAGGGCAGTCACTTTTCAGCTCAAACGATCTACAATGTTCATGAAGCTCTAATGTTTCTCGCTCTTAACTGAAAAGCATTGGATGTTAGAGAAATTGTAGTTTGCATCCGTTTCACAAGCAGATTGAACTAGATATGGTCCAAATGTGTAGCAAACACCGTTCATTTGTTCTGAGCACACTCACGTTTCCTGCTGTATTAGAGACTCTACAAAGCAAGAGCGTGCTTCTTGCTCTAAAGCAGAGTGTGTTTCATGGATGAAAACTGTTCTGTGTGTTTCCTGCAGAAATGGAGTTAAATCCCAGGCTCTGTGTCTTCCTACAAGCAAGAATTTGTTTCAGGTAGACGCAGTCACTTTTCAGCTCAAACGAAGCTACACCGTCCACAAAGCTCACCTCTTTCTCGCTCTTAACTGAAAAGAATTGGATGTTAGAGGACCTGTGGTTTGTATCAGTTTCAGAAGCAGAGTTTAACTAGATATGGTCCAAATGTGTAGGAAACACCGTTCATTTGTTCTGAGCACACTCACGTTTCCTGCTGTATTAGAGACTCAACAAAGCAAGAGCATGCTTCTTGCTCTAAAGCAGATTGTGTTTCATGGATGAAAACTGTGCTGTGTGTTTCCTTCAGCAATGGAGTTCAATACCAGGTTCTGTGTCTTCCCAAAAGCAAGAAATTGTTTCAGGTAAAGGCAGTCACTTTTCAGCTCAAACTAAGCTACATCGTCCACGAAGCTCACACGTTTCTTGCTCTTAACTGAAAAGGATTGGATGTTAGAGGACCTGTCCTTTGTATCAGATTCAGAAGCAGAGTTGAACTAGATATGGTCAGTATTTGTAGGAAACACCATTCTTTTGTTCTGAGCACACTCACATTTCCTGATGTATCAGAGACTCTAGAATGCAAGATTGTGCTTCTTGCTCTAAAGCAGAGTGTGTGCCATGGATGAGTACTGTGCTGTTTTTACCTTCAGAAATGGAGTTATTCCCAGGGTCTGTGTCTTCCTACAAGCAAGTCTTCTTTTCAGGTAAGGGCAGTCACTTTTCAGCTCAAAGGATCTACATCGTACATGAAGCTCTCATGTTTCTCGCTCTTAAATGAACAGTATTGGATGTTAGAGGACCTGTGGTTTGTATCAGTTTCAGAAGCAGAGTTGAACTAGATATGGTTCGCATGTGTAGGAAACCCCATTCCTTTTTTCTGAGCACACTCACCTTTCCTGCTGTATTAGAGACTCTAGAAAGCAAGATCGTGCTTCTTCCTCTAAAGCAGAGTGTGTACCATGGATGAAAACTGTGCTGTGTGTTTCCTTCAGAAATGGAGTTAAAACCCAGGCTCTGTGTCTTCATACAAGCAAGACATTGTTTCAGGTAAGGGCAGTCACTTTTCAGCTGAAAAGAACTACATCGTCATGAAGCTAACACGTTTCTCATCTTAACTGGCAAGCATTGCATGTTAGAGGACCTGTGGTTTGTATCAGTTTTAGATGCAGAGTTGAACTAGATATGGTCTGTATGTGAAGGAAACACGGTTCTTTTGTTCAGAGCACACTCACGTTTCCTGCTCTATTAGAGACCCTAGAAAGCAAGAGCGTGCTTCTTGCTCTAAAGCAGAGTGTATTTCATGGATGAGAACTGTGCTGTGTGTTTCGATTCAGAAATAGAGTTAAATCCCAAGCTCTGAGTCTTCTTACAAGCAAGACTTCATTTCTCGTAACACAGTCATTTTTCCACTCAAAGGAAGCAACACTGTACACGAAGCTCAGATGTTTCTCGCTCTTAATTGAAAAGCATGGAATATTAGAGGACCTGTGATTTATATCAGTTTCAAAAGCAGAGTTGAAGTAGATATGTACCTTATGTGTAGGACACTCAGGTCCTTTGTTGTGAGCACACTCACGTTTCCTGCTGTCTTAGAGACTCTAGACAGCAAGAGCATGCTTCTTGCTCTAAAGCAGAGTGTGTTTCATGGATAAAAACTGTACTGTGTGTATCCTTCAGCAATGGAGTTCAATCCCAGATTCTGTGTCTTCCTAAAAGCAAGAATTTGTTTCAGGTAAACGCAGTCACTTTTCAGCACAAACGAAGCTACATCGTCAACAGAGCTCACACGTTTCCTGCTCTTAAATGAAAAGGATTAGATGTTAGAGGACCTGTTGTTTGTATCAGTTTCAGAAGCAGAGTTTAACTAGGTATGGTCTGTATTTGTAGAAAACACCATTCTTTTGTTCTGAGCACACAAACGTTTCCTGATGTATTAGAGACTCTAGAAAGCAAGAGCGTGCTTCTTGCTCTAAAGCATAGTGTGTACCTTGGATGAGAACTGTGCTCTGTTTTTTCCTTCAGAAATGGAGTTAAATCCCAGGGTCTGTGTCTTCCTACAAGCAAGTCTTCCTTTCAGCTAAGGGCAGTCACTTTGTAGCTCAAACGATCTACATTGTTCATGAAGCTCTAATGTTTCTCGTTCTTAACTGAAAAGCATTGGATGTTAGAGGACCTGTGGTTTGTATCAGTTTCAGAAGCAGAGTTGATCTAGATATGGTCCATATGTGTAGGAAACACCATTCTTTTGTTCTGAGCACACTCAATTTACCTGTTGTCTTAGAGAATCTAGAAAGCAAAAACGTGCTTCTTGGTCTAAAGCAGAGTGTGTACCATGGATGAGAACTGTGCTGAGTTTCTACCATCAGAAATGGAGTCAAATCCGGGCTTCTGTGTCTTGTTACAAACCAGACTTCCTTTCAGTTAAGGGAAGTCAAGTTTCAGCTCAAACGAAGCTACATCGTCCACAAAGCTCACATGTTTCTCAATCTTAACTGACAAGAATTGGATGTTAGAGGACCTGTGATTTTATCAGTTTCAGAAGCAGAGTTTAACTAGATATGGTCCGTATGTGTAGGAAACACCATTCTTTTATTCTGAGCACACTCACGTTTCCTGGTGTATTAGAGATTCTAGAAAGCAAGAGCGTGATGCTTGCTGTAAAGCAGAGTGTCTTTCATGGATGAAAACTGTGTTGTGTGTTTACTTCAGAAATGGAATTAAATCCCAGGCTCTGTGTCTTCCTACAAGCAAGAATTTGTTTCAGGTAAACGCAGTCATCTTTCAGCTCAAACGAAGCTACATCGTCCACGAAACTGACACATTTCTTGCTTTTAACTGAAAAGCATTTGACGTTACAAGACCTGTGGTTTGTATCAGTTTCAGAAGCATAGTTGAACTAGATATGGTCCAAATGTGTAGGAAACACGGTTTTTTTGTTCTGAGCACACTCACATTTTCTGCTGTTTTAGAGACTGTAGAAAGCAAGAGTGTGCTTCTTGCTCTAAAACAGTGTGTGTTTCATGGATGCGAACTGTGCTGTGTGTTTCCCTTCAGAAATGGAATTAAATTCCAGGCTCTGTGTCTTCTTACAAGCAAGACATCATTTCTCATAAACACAGTCATTTTTCCACTCAAAGGAAGCAACATCATACACGAAGCTCACATGTTTCTCGCTCTTAAATGAAATGTATGGAATGTTAGAGGACCTGTGATTTGTATCAGTTTCAGAAGCAGAGTTGAAGTAGATATGTACCTTATGTGTAGGACACACAGGTCTTTTGTTGTGAGCACACTCACGTTTCCTGCTGTCTAAGAGACTCTAGAAAGCAAGAGTGTGCTTCTTGCTCTAAAGAAGAATGTGTACCATGGATGAGAACTGTGCTTTGTTTTTACCTTCATAAATGGAGTTAAATCCGAGGTTCTGTGTCTTCCTACAAACAAGACTTCCTTTCAGGTAAGGGCAGTCACTATTCACCTCAAACAATCTACATCGTTCATGAAGCTCAAACGTTTCTCATCTTAGCTGGCAAGCATTGGATGTTAGAGGACCTTTGGTTTGCATCAGTTTATGAAGCAGAGTTGAACTAGATACGGTCCAAATGTGTAGGAAACACAGTTTTTAGTTCTGAGCACACTCACGTTTCCTGCTGTATTAGAGACTATAGAAAGTAAGAGCATGCTTATTGCTCTAAAGCAGAGTGTGATTCATGGATGAGAACTGTGCTGTGTGTTTCCCTTCAGAAATGGAGTTAAATCCCAGGCTCTGTGTGTTCTTACAAGCAAGACTTCGTTTCTCGTAAACACAGTCATTTATCCACTCAAAGGAAGCTACATCGTACATGAAGCTCTCACGTATCTTGCTCTTAACTGAAAAGCATGGAATATTAGAGGACCTGTGATTTGTATCAGTTTCAGAAGCAGAGTTGAAGTAGATAGGTACCTTATGTGTAGGACACACAGGTCTTTTTTTGTGAGCACACTCACGTTTCCTGCTGTCTTAGAGTCTCTAGAAAGCAAGAGCGTGCTTCTTGCTCTAAAGCAGAGTGTCTTTCATGGATGAAAACTGTGCTGTGTGTTTCCTTCAGAAATGTACTTAAATCCCAGGTTCTGTGTTTTCCTACAAGCAAGAATTTGTTTCAGGTAGACGCAGTCACTTTTCAGCTCAAACGAAGCTACATTGTCCACGAAGCTCACACATTTCTCGCTCTTAACAGAAAAGGATTGGATGTTAGAGGACCTCTGGTTTTTTATCAGTTTCAGAAGCAGAGTTGAACTAGATATGGTCCTTATAGGTAGGAAAAATCCATTCTTTGGTTCTGAGTACACTCACATTTCCTGCTGTATTAGAGATTCCAGAAAGCAAGAGCGTGCTTCTTGCTCTAAAGTAGAGTGTGTACCATGGATGAGAACTGTGCTGTGTTTTTACCTTCATAAATGGAGTTAAATCTGAGGTTCTGTATCTTCCTACAAACAAGACTTCCTAACAGGTAAGTGCAGTCACTTTTCACCTCAAACAATGTACATCTTACATGAGCTCAAACGTTTCCTATCTTAACAGGCAAGCATTGGATGTTAGAGAACCTGTAGTTTGCATCAGTTTCAGAAGCAGAGTTGAAAGATATGGTCCAAATGTGTAGGAAACACCGTTCTTTGGTTCTGAGCACACTCACATTTCCTGAAGTATTAGAGACTCTAGAATGATAGAGCATGCTTCTTGCTCTAAAGCAGAGTGTGTACCATGGATGAGAACTGTACAGTGTTTTACCTTCAGAAATGGAGTTAAATCCCAGGTTCTGTGTCTTCCTACAAGCAAGTCTTCCTTTCAGGTAAGGGCAGTAACTTTCCAGCTCAAACGATCTACATTGTTCATGAAGCTCAAACGTTTCTCATCTTAGCTGGCAAGCATTGGTTGTTAGAGGACCTTTGGTTTGCATCAGTTTAAGAAGCAGAGTTGAACTGGATATGGTCCAAAATGTAGGAAACACAGTTTTTTGTTCTGAGCACACTCACATTTCCTGCAGTATTAGAGACTATAGAAAACAAGAGCATGCTTATTGCTCTAAAGCAGAGTGTGTTTCATGGATGAGAACTGTGCTGTGTGTTTCCCTTCAGAAATGGAGTTAAATCCCAGGCTCTGTGTCTTCTTACAAGCAAGACTTCGTTTCCTCGTAAACACAGTCATTTATCCACTCAAAGGAAGCTACATCGTACATGAAGCTCTCACGTTTCTTGCTCTTAACTGAAAAGCATGGAATATTAGAGGACCTGTGATTTGTATCAGTTTCAAAAGCAGAGTTGAAGTAGATAGGTACCGTATGTGTAGGATTCAGAGGTCTTTTGTTTTGAACACACTCACGTTGCCTGCTGTCTTAGAGCCTCTAGAAAGCAAGAGCTTGCTTCTTGCTCTGAAGCAGAGTGTGTTTCATGCAAGAAAACTGTGCTGTGTGTTTCCTTCAGAAATGGATTAAATCCCAGGTTCTGTGTTTTCCTACAAGCAAGTATTTGTTTCAGGTAAACACAGTCACTTTTCAGCTCAAACAAAGCTACATTGTCCACGAAGCTCACACATTTCTCGCTCTTAACAGAAAAGGATTGGATGTTAGAGGACCTCTGGTTTGTATCAGTTTCAGAAGCAGAGTTGAATTTGGTATGGTCTGTATGTGTAGGAAAAACCATTCTTTTGTTCTGAGCACACTCACGTTTCCTGCTGTATTAGAGATTCTAGAAAGCAAGATCATGCTTCTTCCTCTAAAGCAGAGTGTGTCCCATGCATGAGATCTGTGCTGTGTTTTTACCTTCAGAAATGGAGTTAAATCCCAGGTTCTGTGTCTTTCTACAAGCAAGTCTTCCATTCAGGTAAGGTCAGTCACTGTACAGCTCAAACGATCTACATCGTTCATGAAGCTCAAATGTTTCTCATCTTAGCTGGCAAGCATCGGATGTTAGAGGACCTGTGGTTTGGCTCAATTTAAGAAGCAGAGTTGAACTAGACATGGTCCAAATGTGTAGGAAACACAGTTCTTTTCTTCTGAGCACACTCATGTTTCATGATGTATTAGAGACTCTAGCATGCAAGAGCGTGCTTCTTGCTCTAAAGCATAGTGTGTACCATGGATGAGAACTGTGCAGTGTTTTACCTTCAGAAATGGAGTTAAATCCCAGGTTTTGTGTCTTCCTAGAAGCAAGTCTTCCTTTCAGGTAAGGGCAGTCACTTTTCAGCTCAAACGATCTACATTGTTCATGAAGCTCTAATGTTTCTCGCTCTTAACTGAAAAGCATTGGATGTTAGAGAAATTGTAGTTTGCATCCATTTCAGAAGCAGAGTTGAACTAGATATGGTCCAAATGTGTAGCAAACACTGTTCATTTGTTCTGAGCACACTCATGTTTCCTGCTGTATTAGAGACTCTACAAAGCAAGAGCGAGCTTCTTGCTCTAAAGCAGAGTGTGTTTCATGGATGAAAACTGTGCTGTGTGTTTCCTGCAGAAATGGAATTAAATCCCAGGCTCTGTGTCTTCCTACAAGCAAGAATTTGTTTCAGGTAGACGCAGTCACTTTTCAGCTCAAACGAAGCTACATCGTCCACGAAGCTCACACGTTTCTTGCTCTTAACTGAAAAGGATTGGATGTTAGAGGACCTGTCCTTTATATCAGATTCAGAAGCAGAGTTGAACTAGATATGGTCAGTATTTGTAGGAAACACCATTCTTTTGTTCTGAGCACATTCACATTTCCTGCTGTATCAGAGACTCTAGAAAGCAAGATTGTGCTTCTTGCTCTAAAGCAGAGTGTGTGCCATGGATGAGTACTGTGCTCTGTTTTTACCTTCAGAAATGGAGTTATTCCCAGGGTCTGTGTCTTCCTACAAGCAAGTCTTCCTTTCAGGTAAGGGCAGTCACTTTTCAGCTCAAAGGATCTACATCGTTCATGAAGCTCTCATGTTTCTCACTCTTAACTGAACAGCACTGGATGTTAGAGGACCTGTGGTTTGTATCAGTTTCAGAAGCAGAGTTGAACTAGATATGGTCCGCATGTGTAGGAAACCCCATTCCTTTTTTCTGAGCACACTCACCTTTCCTGCTGTATTAGAGACTCTAGAAAGCAAGATCGTGCTTCTTCCTCTAAAGCAGAGTGTGTACCATGGATGAAAACTGTGCTGTGTGTTTCCTTCAGAAATGGAGTTAAAACCCAGGCTCTGTGTCTTCATACAAGCAAGACATTGTTTCGGGTAAGGGCAGTCACTTTTCAGCTGAAAAGAACTACATCCTTCAAGAAGCTAACACGTTTCTCATCTTAACTGGCAAGCATTGCATGTTAGAGGACCTGTGGTTTGTGTCAGTTTTAGATGCAGAGTTGAACTAGATTTGGTCTGTATGTGAAGGAAACACCTTTCTTTTGTTCAGAGCACACTCATGTTTCCTGCTCTATTAGAGACCCTAGAAAGCAAGAGCGTGCTTCTTGCTCTAAAGCAGAGTGTATTTCATGGATGAGAACTGTGCTGTGTGTTTCGCTTCAGAAATAGAGTTCAATCCCAAGCTCTGAGTCTTCTTACAAGCAAGACTTCATTTCTCGTAACACAGTCATTTTTCCACTCAAAGGAAGCAACACTGTACACGAAGCTCAGATGTTTCTCGCTCTTAATTGAAAAGCATGGAATATTAGAGGACCTGTGATTTGTATCAGTTTCAGAAGCAGAGTTGAAGTAGATATGTACCTTATGTGTAGGACACTCAGGTCTTTTGTTGTGAGCACACTCACGTTTCCTGCTGTCTTATAGACTCTAGACAGCAAGAGCGTGCTTCTTGCTCTAAAGCAGAGTGTGTTTCATGGATGAAAACTGTGCTGTGTGTATCCTTCAGCAATGGAGTTCAATCCCAGGTTCTGTGTCTTCCTAAAAGCAAGAATTTGTTTCAGGTAAACGCAGTCACTTTTCAGCACAAACAAAGCTACATCGTCCACGAAGCTCACACGTTTCTTGCTCTTAAATGAAAAGGATTAGATGTTAGAGGACCTGTGGTTTGTATCAGTTTCAGAAGCAGCGTTGAACTAGATATGGTCCGTATGTGTAGGAAACACCATTCTTTTGTTCTGAGCACACTCACGTTTCCTGATGTATTAGAGACTCTAGAAAGCAAGAGCGTGCTTCTTGCTCTAAAGCATAGTGTGTACCATGGATGAGAACTGTGCTCTGTTTTTTCCTTCAGAAATGGATTTAAATCCCAGGGTCTCTGTCTTCCTACAAACAAGACTTCCTATCAGGTAAGGGCAGTCACTTTTCACCTCAAACAATCTACATCTTTCATGAGCTCAAACGTTTCTCATCTTAACTGGCAAACATTGGATGTTAGAGAACCGGTAGTATGCATGAGTTTCAGAAGTAGAGTTGAAAGATATGGTCCAAATGTGTAGGAAACACTGTTCTTTGGTTCTGAGCACACTCACGTTTCCTGATGTATTAGAGACTCTAGAAAGCAAGAGCGTGCTTCTTGCTCTAAAGCAGAGTGTGTAGCATGGACTAGAACTGTGCTGTGTTTTCACCTTGAGAATTGGAGTTAAATCCCAGGGTCTTTGTCTTCCTACAAGCAAGTCTTCCTTTCAGGTAAGGGCAGTCACTTTTCAGCTCAAATGATCTACATCGTTCATGAAGCTCTAATGTTTCTCGCTCTTAACTGAAAGCATTGTATGTTAGAGGAATTGTAGTTTGCATTAGTTTCAGAAGCAGAGTTGAACTAGAAATTGTCCAAATGTGTAGTAAACACAGTTCTTTTGTTCTGAGCACACTCACGTTTCCTCCTGTATTAGAGAATCTAGAAAACAAGAGCATGCTTCTTGCTCTAAAGCAGAGTGTGGTTCATGGATGAGAACTCTGCTGTGTGTTTTCTTCAGAAACGGAATTAAATCCCAGGCTCTGTGTTTTCCTACAAGCAAGAAATTGTTTCAGGTAAACGCAGTCACTTTTCAGCTCAAACGACGCTACATTGTCCACAAAGCTCACACATTTCTCGCTCTTAACTTAAAAGCATTGGATGTTAGAGTACCTGTGGTTTGTATCAGTTTCAGAAGAAGAGTTGAACTATGTATGGTCCGTATGTGTAGGAAACCCCATTCTTTTGCTCTGAACACACTCACGTTTCCTGCTCTATTAGAGACTCTAGAAAGCAAGATCATGCTTCTTCCTCTAAAGCAGAGTGTGTCCCATGCATGAGATCTGTGCTGTGTTTTTACCTTCAGAAATGGAGTTAAATCCCAGGTTCTGTGTCTTTCTACAAGCAAGTCTTCCATTCAGGTAAGGTCAGTCACTGTTCAGCTCAAAGGATCTACATCATTCATGAAGCTCAAATGTTTCTCATCTTAGCTGGCAAGCATCGGATGTTAGAGGACCTGTGCATTGGATCAATTTAAGAAGCAGAGTTGAACTAGATATGTTCCAAATGTGTAGGAAACACAGTTCTTTTGTTCTGAGCACACTCACATTTCCTGATGTATTAGAGACTCTAGAATGATAGAGCGTGCTCTTGCTCTAAAGCAGAGTGTGTACCATGGATGAGAACTGTACAGTGTTTTACCTTCAGATGGAGTTAAATCCCAGGTTCTGTGTCTTCCTAGAAGCAAGTCTTCCTTTCAGGTAAGGGCAGTAACTTTTCAGCTCAAACGATCTACATCGTTCATGAAGCTCAAACGTTTCTCATCTTAGCTGGCAAGCATTGGATGTTAGAGAACCTTTGGTTTCATCAGTTTAAGAAGCAGAGTTGAACTAGATATGGTCCAAAATGTAGGAAACACAGTTTTTTGTTCTGAGCACACTCACATTTCCTGCAGTATTAGAGACTATAGAAAACAAGAGCATGCTTATTGCTCTAAAGCAGAGTGTGTTTCATGGATGACAACTTTGCTGTGTGTTTCCCTTCAGAAATGGAGTTAAATCCCAGGCTCTGTGTCTTCTTACAAGCAAGACTTAGTTTATCATAAACACAGTCATTTATGCACTCAAAGGAAGCTACATCGTACATGAAGTTCTCACGTTTCTTGCTCTTAACTGAAAAGCATGGAATATTAGAGGACCTGTGATTTGTATCAGTTTCAGAAGCAGAGTTGAAGTAGATAGGTACCGTATGTGTAGGATTCAGAGGTCTTTTGTTTTGAACACACTCACGTTGCCTGCTGCCTTAGAGCCTCTAGAAAGCAAGAGCGTGCTTCTTGCTCTAAAGCAGAGTGTGTTTCATGGATGAAAACTGTGCTGTGTGTTTCCTTCAGAAATGGAGTTAAATCCCAGGTTCTGTGTTTTCCTACAAGCAAGTATTTGTTTCAGGTAAACACAGTCACTTTTCAGCTCAAACAAAGCTACATTGTCCACGAAGCTCACACATTTCTCGCTCTTAACAGAAAAGGATTGGATGTTAGAGGACCTCTGGTTTGTATCAGTTTCAGAAGCAGAGTTGAATTTGGTATGGTCTGTATGTGTAGGAAAAACCATTCTTTTGTTCTGAGCACACTCACGTTTCCTGCTGTATTAGAGATTCTAGAAAGCAAGATCATGCTTCTTCCTCTAAAGCAGAGTGTGTCCCATGCATGAGATCTGTGCTGTGTTTTTACCTTCAGAAATGGAGTTAAATCCCAGGTTCTGTGTCTTTCTACAAGCAAGTCTTCCATTCAGGTAAGGTCAGTCACTGTACAGCTCAAACGATCTACATCGTTCATGAAGCTCAAATGTTTCTCATCTTAGCTGGCAAGCATCGGATGTTAGAGGACCTGTGGTTTGGCTCAATTTAAGAAGCAGAGTTGAACTAGACATGGTCCAAATGTGTAGGAAACACAGTTCTTTTCTTCTGAGCACACTCATGTTTCATGATGTATTAGAGACTCTAGCATGCAAGAGCGTGCTTCTTGCTCTAAAGCATAGTGTGTACCATGGATGAGAACTGTGCAGTGTTTTACCTTCAGAAATGGAGTTAAATCCCAGGTTTTGTGTCTTCCTAGAAGCAAGTCTTCCTTTCAGGTAAGGGCAGTCACTTTTCAGCTCAAACGATCTACATTGTTCATGAAGCTCTAATGTTTCTCGCTCTTAACTGAAAAGCATTGGATGTTAGAGAAATTGTAGTTTGCATCCATTTCAGAAGCAGAGTTGAACTAGATATGGTCCAAATGTGTAGCAAACACTGTTCATTTGTTCTGAGCACACTCATGTTTCCTGCTGTATTAGAGACTCTACAAAGCAAGAGCGAGCTTCTTGCTCTAAAGCAGAGTGTGTTTCATGGATGAAAACTGTGCTGTGTGTTTCCTGCAGAAATGGAATTAAATCCCAGGCTCTGTGTCTTCCTACAAGCAAGAATTTGTTTCAGGTAGACGCAGTCACTTTTCAGCTCAAACGAAGCTACATCGTCCACGAAGCTCACACGTTTCTTGCTCTTAACTGAAAAGGATTGGATGTTAGAGGACCTGTCCTTTATATCAGATTCAGAAGCAGAGTTGAACTAGATATGGTCAGTATTTGTAGGAAACACCATTCTTTTGTTCTGAGCACATTCACATTTCCTGCTGTATCAGAGACTCTAGAAAGCAAGATTGTGCTTCTTGCTCTAAAGCAGAGTGTGTGCCATGGATGAGTACTGTGCTCTGTTTTTACCTTCAGAAATGGAGTTATTCCCAGGGTCTGTGTCTTCCTACAAGCAAGTCTTCCTTTCAGGTAAGGGCAGTCACTTTTCAGCTCAAAGGATCTACATCGTTCATGAAGCTCTCATGTTTCTCACTCTTAACTGAACAGCACTGGATGTTAGAGGACCTGTGGTTTGTATCAGTTTCAGAAGCAGAGTTGAACTAGATATGGTCCGCATGTGTAGGAAACCCCATTCCTTTTTTCTGAGCACACTCACCTTTCCTGCTGTATTAGAGACTCTAGAAAGCAAGATCGTGCTTCTTCCTCTAAAGCAGAGTGTGTACCATGGATGAAAACTGTGCTGTGTGTTTCCTTCAGAAATGGAGTTAAAACCCAGGCTCTGTGTCTTCATACAAGCAAGACATTGTTTCGGGTAAGGGCAGTCACTTTTCAGCTGAAAAGAACTACATCCTTCAAGAAGCTAACACGTTTCTCATCTTAACTGGCAAGCATTGCATGTTAGAGGACCTGTGGTTTGTGTCAGTTTTAGATGCAGAGTTGAACTAGATTTGGTCTGTATGTGAAGGAAACACCTTTCTTTTGTTCAGAGCACACTCATGTTTCCTGCTCTATTAGAGACCCTAGAAAGCAAGAGCGTGCTTCTTGCTCTAAAGCAGAGTGTATTTCATGGATGAGAACTGTGCTGTGTGTTTCGCTTCAGAAATAGAGTTCAATCCCAAGCTCTGAGTCTTCTTACAAGCAAGACTTCATTTCTCGTAACACAGTCATTTTTCCACTCAAAGGAAGCAACACTGTACACGAAGCTCAGATGTTTCTCGCTCTTAATTGAAAAGCATGGAATATTAGAGGACCTGTGATTTGTATCAGTTTCAGAAGCAGAGTTGAAGTAGATATGTACCTTATGTGTAGGACACTCAGGTCTTTTGTTGTGAGCACACTCACGTTTCCTGCTGTCTTATAGACTCTAGACAGCAAGAGCGTGCTTCTTGCTCTAAAGCAGAGTGTGTTTCATGGATGAAAACTGTGCTGTGTGTATCCTTCAGCAATGGAGTTCAATCCCAGGTTCTGTGTCTTCCTAAAAGCAAGAATTTGTTTCAGGTAAACGCAGTCACTTTTCAGCACAAACAAAGCTACATCGTCCACGAAGCTCACACGTTTCTTGCTCTTAAATGAAAAGGATTAGATGTTAGAGGACCTGTGGTTTGTATCAGTTTCAGAAGCAGCGTTGAACTAGATATGGTCCGTATGTGTAGGAAACACCATTCTTTTGTTCTGAGCACACTCACGTTTCCTGATGTATTAGAGACTCTAGAAAGCAAGAGCGTGCTTCTTGCTCTAAAGCATAGTGTGTACCATGGATGAGAACTGTGCTCTGTTTTTTCCTTCAGAAATGGATTTAAATCCCAGGGTCTCTGTCTTCCTACAAACAAGACTTCCTATCAGGTAAGGGCAGTCACTTTTCACCTCAAACAATCTACATCTTTCATGAGCTCAAACGTTTCTCATCTTAACTGGCAAACATTGGATGTTAGAGAACCGGTAGTATGCATGAGTTTCAGAAGTAGAGTTGAAAGATATGGTCCAAATGTGTAGGAAACACTGTTCTTTGGTTCTGAGCACACTCACGTTTCCTGATGTATTAGAGACTCTAGAAAGCAAGAGCGTGCTTCTTGCTCTAAAGCAGAGTGTGTAGCATGGACTAGAACTGTGCTGTGTTTTCACCTTGAGAATTGGAGTTAAATCCCAGGGTCTTTGTCTTCCTACAAGCAAGTCTTCCTTTCAGGTAAGGGCAGTCACTTTTCAGCTCAAATGATCTACATCGTTCATGAAGCTCTAATGTTTCTCGCTCTTAACTGAAAGCATTGTATGTTAGAGGAATTGTAGTTTGCATTAGTTTCAGAAGCAGAGTTGAACTAGAAATTGTCCAAATGTGTAGTAAACACAGTTCTTTTGTTCTGAGCACACTCACGTTTCCTCCTGTATTAGAGAATCTAGAAAACAAGAGCATGCTTCTTGCTCTAAAGCAGAGTGTGGTTCATGGATGAGAACTCTGCTGTGTGTTTTCTTCAGAAACGGAATTAAATCCCAGGCTCTGTGTTTTCCTACAAGCAAGAAATTGTTTCAGGTAAACGCAGTCACTTTTCAGCTCAAACGACGCTACATTGTCCACAAAGCTCACACATTTCTCGCTCTTAACTTAAAAGCATTGGATGTTAGAGTACCTGTGGTTTGTATCAGTTTCAGAAGAAGAGTTGAACTATGTATGGTCCGTATGTGTAGGAAACCCCATTCTTTTGCTCTGAACACACTCACGTTTCCTGCTCTATTAGAGACTCTAGAAAGCAAGATCATGCTTCTTCCTCTAAAGCAGAGTGTGTCCCATGCATGAGATCTGTGCTGTGTTTTTACCTTCAGAAATGGAGTTAAATCCCAGGTTCTGTGTCTTTCTACAAGCAAGTCTTCCATTCAGGTAAGGTCAGTCACTGTTCAGCTCAAAGGATCTACATCATTCATGAAGCTCAAATGTTTCTCATCTTAGCTGGCAAGCATCGGATGTTAGAGGACCTGTGCATTGGATCAATTTAAGAAGCAGAGTTGAACTAGATATGTTCCAAATGTGTAGGAAACACAGTTCTTTTGTTCTGAGCACACTCACATTTCCTGATGTATTAGAGACTCTAGAATGATAGAGCGTGCTCTTGCTCTAAAGCAGAGTGTGTACCATGGATGAGAACTGTACAGTGTTTTACCTTCAGATGGAGTTAAATCCCAGGTTCTGTGTCTTCCTAGAAGCAAGTCTTCCTTTCAGGTAAGGGCAGTAACTTTTCAGCTCAAACGATCTACATCGTTCATGAAGCTCAAACGTTTCTCATCTTAGCTGGCAAGCATTGGATGTTAGAGAACCTTTGGTTTCATCAGTTTAAGAAGCAGAGTTGAACTAGATATGGTCCAAAATGTAGGAAACACAGTTTTTTGTTCTGAGCACACTCACATTTCCTGCAGTATTAGAGACTATAGAAAACAAGAGCATGCTTATTGCTCTAAAGCAGAGTGTGTTTCATGGATGACAACTTTGCTGTGTGTTTCCCTTCAGAAATGGAGTTAAATCCCAGGCTCTGTGTCTTCTTACAAGCAAGACTTAGTTTATCATAAACACAGTCATTTATGCACTCAAAGGAAGCTACATCGTACATGAAGTTCTCACGTTTCTTGCTCTTAACTGAAAAGCATGGAATATTAGAGGACCTGTGATTTGTATCAGTTTCAGAAGCAGAGTTGAAGTAGATAGGTACCGTATGTGTAGGATTCAGAGGTCTTTTGTTTTGAACACACTCACATTGCCTGCTGCCTTAGAGCCTCTAGACAGCAAGAGCGTGCTTCTTGCTCTAAAGCAGAGTGTGTTTCATGGATGAAAACTGTGCTGTGTGTATCCTTCAGCAATGGAGTTCAATCCCAGGTTCTGTGTCTTCCTAAAAGCAAGAATTTGTTTCAGGTAAACGCAGTCACTTTTCAGCACAAACAAAGCTACATCGTCCACGAAGCTCACACGTTTCTTGCTCTTAAATGAAAAGGATTAGATGTTAGAGGACCTGTGGTTTGTATCAGTTTCAGAAGCAGCGTTGAACTAGATATGGTCCGTATGTGTAGGAAACACCATTCTTTTGTTCTGAGCACACTCACGTTTCCTGATGTATTAGAGACTCTAGAAAGCAAGAGCGTGCTTCTTGCTCTAAAGCATAGTGTGTACCATGGATGAGAACTGTGCTCTGTTTTTTCCTTCAGAAATGGATTTAAATCCCAGGGTCTCTGTCTTCCTACAAACAAGACTTCCTATCAGGTAAGGGCAGTCACTTTTCACCTCAAACAATCTACATCTTTCATGAGCTCAAACGTTTCTCATCTTAACTGGCAAACATTGGATGTTAGAGAACCGGTAGTATGCATGAGTTTCAGAAGCAGAGTTGAAAGATATGGTCCAAATGTGTAGGAAACACTGTTCTTTGGTTCTGAGCACACTCACGTTTCCTGATGTATTAGAGACTCTAGAAAGCAAGAGCGTGCTTCTTGCTCTAAAGCAGAGTGTGTAGCATGGACTAGAACTGTGCTGTGTTTTCACCTTGAGAATTGGAGTTAAATCCCAGGGTCTTTGTCTTCCTACAAGCAAGTCTTCCTTTCAGGTAAGGGCAGTCACTTTTCAGCTCAAATGATCTACATCGTTCATGAAGCTCTAATGTTTCTCGCTCTTAACTGAAAGCATTGTATGTTAGAGGAATTGTAGTTTGCATTAGTTTCAGAAGCAGAGTTGAACTAGAAATTGTCCAAATGTGTAGTAAACACAGTTCTTTTGTTCTGAGCACACTCACGTTTCCTCCTGTATTAGAGAATCTAGAAAACAAGAGCATGCTTCTTGCTCTAAAGCAGAGTGTGGTTCATGGATGAGAACTCTGCTGTGTGTTTTCTTCAGAAACGGAATTAAATCCCAGGCTCTGTGTTTTCCTACAAGCAAGAAATTGTTTCAGGTAAACGCAGTCACTTTTCAGCTCAAACGACGCTACATTGTCCACAAAGCTCACACATTTCTCGCTCTTAACTTAAAAGCATTGGATGTTAGAGTACCTGTGGTTTGTATCAGTTTCAGAAGAAGAGTTGAACTATGTATGGTCCGTATGTGTAGGAAACCCCATTCTTTTGCTCTGAACACACTCACGTTTCCTGCTCTATTAGAGACTCTAGAAAGCAAGATCATGCTTCTTCCTCTAAAGCAGAGTGTGTCCCATGCATGAGATCTGTGCTGTGTTTTTACCTTCAGAAATGGAGTTAAATCCCAGGTTCTGTGTCTTTCTACAAGCAAGTCTTCCATTCAGGTAAGGTCAGTCACTGTTCAGCTCAAAGGATCTACATCATTCATGAAGCTCAAATGTTTCTCATCTTAGCTGGCAAGCATCGGATGTTAGAGGACCTGTGCATTGGATCAATTTAAGAAGCAGAGTTGAACTAGATATGTTCCAAATGTGTAGGAAACACAGTTCTTTTGTTCTGAGCACACTCACATTTCCTGATGTATTAGAGACTCTAGAATGATAGAGCGTGCTCTTGCTCTAAAGCAGAGTGTGTACCATGGATGAGAACTGTACAGTGTTTTACCTTCAGATGGAGTTAAATCCCAGGTTCTGTGTCTTCCTAGAAGCAAGTCTTCCTTTCAGGTAAGGGCAGTAACTTTTCAGCTCAAACGATCTACATCGTTCATGAAGCTCAAACGTTTCTCATCTTAGCTGGCAAGCATTGGATGTTAGAGAACCTTTGGTTTCATCAGTTTAAGAAGCAGAGTTGAACTAGATATGGTCCAAAATGTAGGAAACACAGTTTTTTGTTCTGAGCACACTCACATTTCCTGCAGTATTAGAGACTATAGAAAACAAGAGCATGCTTATTGCTCTAAAGCAGAGTGTGTTTCATGGATGACAACTTTGCTGTGTGTTTCCCTTCAGAAATGGAGTTAAATCCCAGGCTCTGTGTCTTCTTACAAGCAAGACTTAGTTTATCATAAACACAGTCATTTATGCACTCAAAGGAAGCTACATCGTACATGAAGTTCTCACGTTTCTTGCTCTTAACTGAAAAGCATGGAATATTAGAGGACCTGTGATTTGTATCAGTTTCAGAAGCAGAGTTGAAGTAGATAGGTACCGTATGTGTAGGATTCAGAGGTCTTTTGTTTTGAACACACTCACATTGCCTGCTGCCTTAGAGCCTCTAGAAAGCAAGAGCGTGCTTCTTGCTCTAAAGCAGAGTGTGTTTCATGGATGAAAACTGTGCTGTGTGTTTCCTTCAGAAATGGAGTTAAATCCCAGGTTCTGTGTTTTCCTACAAGCAAGTATTTGTTTCAGGTAAACACAGTCACTTTTCAGCTCAAACAAAGCTACATTGTCCACGAAGCTCACACATTTCTCGCTCTTAACAGAAAAGGATTGGATGTTAGAGGACCTCTGGTTTGTATCAGTTTCAGAAGCAGAGTTGAATTTGGTATGGTCTGTATGTGTAGGAAACCCCATTCTTTTGTTCTGAGCACACTCACGTTTCCTGCTGTATTAGAGATTCTAGAAAGCAAGATCATGCTTCTTCTTCTAAAGCAGAGTGTGTCCCATGCATGAGATCTGTGCTGTGTTTTTACCTTCAGAAATGGAGTTAAATCCCAGGTTCTGTGTCTTTCTATAAGCAAGTCGTCCATTCAGGTAAGGTCAGTCACTGTTCAGCTCAAACGATCTACAACGTTCATGAATCTCAAATGTTTCTCATCTTAGCTGGCAAGCATCGGATGTTACAGGACCTGTGGTTTGGATCAATTTAAGAAGGAGAGTTGAACTAGATATGGTCCAAATGTGTAGGAAACACAGTTCTATTGTTCTGAGCACACTCACGTATCCTGATGTATTATAGACTCTAGAATGCAAGAGCGTGCTTCTTGCTCTAAAGCAGAGTGTGTACCATGGATGAGAACTGTGCAGTGTTTTACCTTCAGAATGGAGTTAAATCCCAGGTTCTGTGTCTTCCTACAAGCAAGTCTTCCTTTCAGGTAAGGGCAGTCACTTTTCAGCTCAAACGATCTACATTGTTCATGAAGCTCTAATGTTTCTTGCTCTTAACTGAAAAGCATTGGATGTTAGAGAAATTGTAGTTTGCATCCGTTTCAGAAGCAGAGTTGAACTAGATATGGTCCAAATGTGTAGCAAACATCGTTCATTTGTTCTGAGTACACACACGTTTCCTGCTGTATTAGAGACTCTACAAAGCAAGAGCGTGCTTCTTGCTGTAAAGCAGAGTGTGTTTCATGGATGAAAACTGTGCTGTGTGTTTCCTGCAGAAATGGAATTAAATCCCAGGCTCTGTGTCTTCCTACAAGCAAGAATTTGTT
Organism: Onychomys arenicola; assembly: GCA_949786405.1. Taxonomy (NCBI): domain Eukaryota; kingdom Metazoa; phylum Chordata; class Mammalia; order Rodentia; family Cricetidae; genus Onychomys; species Onychomys arenicola. The sequence goes on along the minus strand of CATKUM010000021.1, from coordinate 1,228,335 downwards.
TCAGGTAGACGCAGTCACTTTTCAGCTCAAACGAAGCTACATTGTCCACAAAGCTCACCTGTTTCTCGCTCTTAACTGAAAAGAATTGGATGTTAGAGGACCTGTGTTTTGTATCAGTTTCAGTAGCAGAGTTTTACTAGATATGGTCCAGATGTGTAGGAAACACCATTCTTTTGTTCTGAGCACACTCACATTTCCTGATGTATCAGAGACTCTAGAAAGCAAGATTGTGCTTCTTGCTCTAAAGCAGAGTGTGTGCCATGGATGAGTACTGTGCTGTTTTTACCTTCAGAAATGGAGTTATTCCCAGGGTCTGTGTCTTCCTACAAGCAAGTCTTCCTTTCAGGTAAGGGCAGTCACTTTTCAGCTCAAAGGATATACATCGTTCATGCAGCTCTCATGTTTCTCGCTCCTAACTGAACAGCATTGGATGTTAGAGGACCTGTGGTTTGTATCAGTTTCAGAAGCAGAGTTGAACTAGATATGGTCCGCATGTGTAAGAAACCCCATTCCTTTTTTCTGAGCACACTCACCTTTCCTGCTGTATTAGAGACTCTAGAAAGCAAGATCGTGCTTCTTCCTCTAAAGCAGAGTGTGTACCATGGATGAAAACTGTGCTGTGTGTTTCCTTCAGAAATGGAGTTAAAACCCAGGCTCTGTGTCTTCATACAAGCAAGACATTGTTTCAGGTAAGGGCAGTCACTTTTCAGCTGAAAAGAACTACATCGTCATGAAGCTAACACGTTTCTCATCTTAACTGGCAAGCATTGCATGTTAGAGGACCTGTGGTTTGTATCAGTTTTAGATGCAGAGTTGAACTAGGTATGGTCTGTATGTGAAGGAAACACGGTTCTTTTGTTCCGAGCACACTCACGTTTCCTGCTGTATTAGAGACCCTAGAAAGCAAGAGCGTGCTTCTTGCTCTAAAGCAGAGTGTATTTCATGGATGAGAACTGTGCTGTGTGTTTCGCTTCAGAAATAGAGTTCAATCCCAAGCTCTTAATCTTCTTACAAGCAAGACTTCATTTCTCGTAACACAGTCATTTTTCCACTCAAAGGAAGCAACACTGTACACGAAGCTCAGATGTTTCTAGCTCTTAATTGAAAAGCATGGAATATTAGAGGACCTGTGATTTGTATCACTTTCAGAAGCAGAGTTGAACTAGATATGGTCCGTATGTGTAGGAAACACCATTCTTTTATTCTGAGCAAACTCACGTTTCCTGCTGTATTAGAGATTCTAGAAAGCAAGAGCGTGATGCTTGCTGTAAAGCAGAGTGTCTTTCATGGATGAAAACTGTGTTGTGTGTTTACTTCAGAAATGGAATTAAATCCCAGGCTCTGTGTCTTCCTACAAGCAAGAATTTGTTTCTGGTAAACGCAGTCATCTTTCAGCTCAAACGAAGCTACATCGTCCACAAAACTGACACATTTCTTGCTTTTAACTGAAAAGCATTTGATGTTACAGGACCTGTGGTTTGTATCAGTTTCAGAAGCAGAGTTGAACTAGATATGGTCCAAATGTGTAGGAAACACGGTTTTTTGTTCTGAGCACACTCACGTTTTCTGCTGTTTTAGAGATTGTAGAAAGCAAGAGTGTGCTTCTTGCTCTAAAACAGAGTGTGTTTCATGGATGCGAACTGTGCTGTGTGTTTCCCTTCAGAAATGGAGTTAAATTCCAGGCTCTGTGTCTTCTTACAAGCAAGACATCGTTTCTCATAAACACAGTCATTTTTCCACTCAAAGGAAGCAACATCATACACGAAGCTCACACGTTTCTCGCTCTTACATGAAAAGTATGGAATTATAGAGGACCTGTGATTTGTATCAGTTTCAGAAGCAGAGTTGAAGTAGATATGTACAGTATGTGTAGGACACACAGGTCTTTTGTTGTGAGCACACTCACGTTTCCTGCTGTATTAGAGATCCTAGAAAGCAAGAGCGTGATTCTTGCTGTAAAGTAGAGTGTCTTTCATGGATGAAAACCGTGTTGTGTGTTTACTTCAGAAATGGAATTAAATCCCAGGCTCTGTGTCTTCCTACAAGAAAGAATTTGATTCAGGTAAATGCAGTCATCTTTCAGCTCAAACGAAGCTGCATCGTCCACGAAACTGACACATTTCTTGCTTTTAACTGAAAAGCATTTGATGTTACAAGCCCTGTGGTTTGTATCAGTTTCAGAAGCAGAGTTGAACTAGATATGGTCCAAATGTGTAGGAAACACGGTTTTTTTGTTCTGAGCACACTCACGTTTTCTGCTGTTTTAGAGACTGTAGAAAGCAAGAGTGTGCTTCTTGCTCTAAAACAGAGTGTGTTTCATGGATGCGAACTGTGCTGTGTGTTTCCCTTCAGAAATGGAGTTAAATTCCAGGCTCTGTGTCTTCTTACAAGCAAGACATCGTTTCTCATAAACACAGTCATTTTTCCACTCAAAGGAAGCAACATCATACACGAAGCTCACACGTTTCTCGCTCTTACATGAAAAGTATGGAATTATAGAGGACCTGTGATTTGTATCAGTTTCAGAAGCAGAGTTGAAGTAGATATGTACAGTATGTGTAGGACACACAGGTCTTTTGTTGTGAGCACACTCACGTTTCCTGCTGTATTAGAGATCCTAGAAAGCAAGAGCGTGATTCTTGCTGTAAAGTAGAGTGTCTTTCATGGATGAAAACCGTGTTGTGTGTTTACTTCAGAAATGGAATTAAATCCCAGGCTCTGTGTCTTCCTACAAGAAAGAATTTGATTCAGGTAAATGCAGTCATCTTTCAGCTCAAACGAAGCTGCATCGTCCACGAAACTGACACATTTCTTGCTTTTAACTGAAAAGCATTTGATGTTACAAGCCCTGTGGTTTGTATCAGTTTCAGAAGCAGAGTTGAACTAGATATGGTCCAAATGTGTAGGAAACACGGTTTTTTTGTTCTGAGCACACTCACGTTTTCTGCTGTTTTAGAGACTGTAGAAAGCAAGAGTGTGCTTCTTGCTCTAAAACAGAGTGTGTTTCATGGATGCGAACTGTGCTGTGTGTTTCCCTTCAGATATGGAGTTAAATTCCAGGCTCTGTGTCTTCTTACAAGCAAGACATCGTTTCTCATAAACACAGTCATTTTTCCACTCAAAGGAAGCAACATCATACACGAAGCTCACACGTTTCTCGCTCTTACATGAAAAGTATGGAATTATAGAGGACCTGTGGTTTGTATCAGTTTCAGAAGCAGAGTTGAACTAGATATGGTCCGTATGTGTCGAAACACCATTCTTTTATTCTGAGCACACTCACGTTTCCTGCTCTATTAGAGACTCTACAAGGTAAGAGCATGCTTCTTGCTCTAAAGCAGAGTGTGTTTCATGGATGAAAACTGTGCTGTGTGTTTCCTTCAGAAATGGAGTTAAATCCCAGGCTCTGTGTCTTCCTACAAGGAAGAATTTGTTTCAGGTAGACGCAGGCACGTTTCCGCTCAAACGAATCTACATCGTCCATGAAGCTCACACGTTTGTCGCTCTTAACTGAAAAGGATTGGATGTTAGAGGACCCCTGGTTTGTATCAGTTTCAGAAGCAGAGTTGAACTAGATATGGTCCGTATATGTAGGAAACACCATTCTTCTGTTCTGAGCACACTCACGTTTCCTGATTTATTAGAGAATCTAGAAAGCAAGAATGTGCTTCTTGCTCTAAATCAGAGTGTGTTTCATGGTTGAGAACTGTGCTGTGTGTTTCCCTTCAGAAATGGAGTTAAATCCCAGGTTTTGTGTCTTCTTACAAGCAAGACTTTATTTCTCGTAAACCCAGTCATTTTTCCACTCAAAGGAAGCAACATCGTACACGAAGCTCACACGATTCTTGCTCTTAACTGAAAAGCATGGAATATTAGAGGACCTGTGATTTGTATCAGTTTCAGAAGCAGAGTTGAAGTAGATATGTACAGCATGTGTAGGACACACAGGTCTTTTGTTGTAAGCACACTCACGTTTCCTGTTGTCTAAGAGACTCTAGAAAGCAAGAGCGTGCTTCTTGCTCTAAAGCAGAGTGTGTTTCATGGATGAACACTGTGCTCTGTGTTTTCTTCAGAAATGGAGTTCAATCCCAGGCTCTGTGTCTTCCTACAGGCAAGAATTTGTTTCAGATAAACGCAGTCACTTTTCAGCTCAAACGAAGCTACATCGTCCAAGAAGCTCACACTTTTCTTGCTCTTGACTGAAAAGGATTGGATGTTAGAGGACCTGTGGTTTGTATCAGTTTCAGTAACAAAGATGAACTAGATATGGTCCGGATGTGTAGGAAACCCCATTCTTTATTTCTGAGCACACTCACTTTTCCTGATGTCTTAGAGTATCTAGAAAGCAAGAGCGTGCTTCTTGCTCTTAAGCAGAGAGTGTACCATGGATGTGAACTGTGCTGTGTTTTTACCCTCAGAAATGGAGTTAAATCCCAGGTTCTGTGTCTTCCTACAAGCAAGTCTTCCTTTCAGGTAACGGCAGTCACTTTTCAGCTCAAACGATCTACATTGTTCATGAAGCTCAAACGTTTCTCATCTTAAGTGGCAATCATTGGATTTTAGAGAACCTGTAGTTTGCATCAGTTTCAGAAGCAGAGTTGAACTAGATATGGTCCAAATGTGTAGGAAACTTAGTTCTTTTGTTCTGAGCACACTCACGTTTCCTGCTGTATTAGAGACTCTAGAAAGCAAGAGGGTGATTCTTGCTCTCAAGCAGAGTGTGTACCATGGATGAGAACTGTGCTGTGTTTTTACCTTCAGAAATGGAGTTAATTCCCAGGTTCTGTGTCTCTCTACAAGCAAGTCTTCCTTTCAGGTAAGAGCAGTCACTTTTAAGCTCAAACGTTCTACATCATTCATGAAGCTCTAATGTTTCTCGCTCTTAACTGAAAAGCATTGGATGTTAGAGGACCTGTGGTTTGTATCAGTTTCAGAAGTAGAGTTGAACTAGATATGGTCTGTATGTGTAGAAATCACCATTCTTTTGACCTGAGCACACTCACGTTTCCTGCTGTATTAGAGATTCTAGAAAGCAAGAACGTGCTTCTTGGTCTAAAGCAGAGTGTGTACCATGGATGAGAACTGTGCTGAGTTTCTACCTTCAGAAATGGAGTTAAATCCGGGGTTCTGTGTCTTCCTACAAGCAAGATATCTTTTCAGGTAAACTCAGAAACTTTTCAGCTCAAAGGAAGCTACATCATTCACGAAGCTCACACGTTTCTCACTCTTAACTGGAAAGCATTGCATGTTAATGGAACTGTGGTTTGTATCAGTTTCAGAAGAAGAGTTGACCTAGATATGGTCCGTATGTGTAGGAAACACCGTTATTTTGTTCTGACCACAGTCACGTTTCCTGCTGTATTAGAAACTCTTAGAAAGCAAGAGCGTGCTTCTTGCTCTAAAGCAGAGTGTGTTTCATGGATGAGAACTGTGCTGTGTGTTTCCCTTCAGAGATGGAGTAAAATCCCAGGCTCTGTGTCTTCCTACAAGCAAGACATCTTTTCAGGTAATCTCAGTCACTTTTCAGCTCAATGGAAGCTACATTGTTAATGAAGCTCACACGTTTCTCGCTCTTAAATTGAAAGCATTGCATGTTAATGGAACTGTGCTTTGTATCAGTTTCAGAAGAAGAGTTGACCTAGATATGGTCCGTATGTTAGGAAAAACCGTTATTTTGTTCTGACCACAGTCACATTTCCTGCTGTATTAGAGACTCATAGAAAGCAAGAGCGTGCTTCTTGCTCTAAATCAGAGTGTGTTTCATGGATGAGAACTGTGCTGTGTGTTTCCCTTCAGAAATGGATTTAAATCCCAGGCTCTGTGTCTTCTTACAAGCAAGACTTCTTTTCTCGTAAACGCAGTCATTTTTCCACTCAAAGGAAGCAACATCATACACGAATCTCACACGTTTCTCACTCTTAACTGAAAAGTATAGAATATTAGAGGACCTGTGATTTGTATCAGTTTCAGAAGCAGAGTTGAAGTACATATGTACAGTATGTGTAGGACACACAGGTATTTTGTTGTGAGTACACTCATGTTTCTTGCTGTCTTAGAGACTCTAGAAAGCAAGAGCTTGCTTCTTCTATAAAGCAGAGTGTGTCATGGATGAAAACTGTGCTGTGCGTTTTCTTCAGAAATGGAGTTGAATCCCAGGTTCTGAGTCTTCCTACAAGCAAGTCTTCCTTTCAGGTAAGGGCAGTCACTTTTCAGCTCAAACGATCTACATTGTTCATGAAGCTCTAACGTTTCTCGCTTTTATCTGAAAAGCATTGGATTTTAGAGGACCTGTGGTTCGCATCAGTATCAGAAGGGGAGTTTAACTAGATATGGTCTAAATGTGTAGGAAACACCGTTCATTAGTTCTGAGCACACTCACGTTTCCTGCTGTATTAGAGACTCTACAAAGCAAGAGCATGCTTCTTGCTCTAAAGCAGAGTGTGTTTCATGGATGAAAACTGTGCTGTGTGTTTCCTTCAGAAATGGAGTTCAATCCCAGGCTCTGTGTCTTCCTACAAGCAAGTCATCCTTTCAGGTAAGGGCAGTCACTTTTCAGCTCAAATGATCTACATTGTACATGAACCTCAAACGTTTCTCCTCTTAACTGGCAAGCATTGGATGATAGAGAACCTGTAGTTTTCATCAGTTTCAGAAGCAGAGTTGAACTAGATATGGTCCATATGTGTAGAAAACATAGTTCTTTTGTTCTGAGCACACTCACGTTTCCTGCTGTATTAGAGACTCTAGAAAGCAAGAGCATGCTTCTTGCTCTAAAGCAGAGTGTGTATCATGGATGAGAACTGTGCTGTGTTTTTACCTTCAGAAATGGAGTTAAATCCCAGGTTCTGTGTCTTCCTACAAGCAAGTCTTCCTTTCAGGTAAGAGCAGTCTCTTTTAAGCTCAAACGTTCTACATCATTAATGAAGCTCTAATGTTTCTCACTCTTAACTGAAAAGCATTGGATGTTAGAGGAATTGTAGTTTGCATCAGTTTCAGAAGCAGAGTTGAAATAGATATTGTCCAAATGTGTAGGAAACACCGTTCATTTATTCTGAGCACACTCACGTTTCCTGCTCTATTAGAGACTCTACAAGGTAAGAGCATGCTTCTTGCTTTAAAGCAGAGTGTGTTTCATGGATGAAAACTGTGCTGTGTGTTTCCTTCAGAAATGGAGTTAAATCCCAGGCTCTGTGTCTTCCTACAAGCAAGAATTTGTTTCAGGTAGACGCAGTCACGTTTCAGCTCAAACGAATCTACATCGTCCATGAAGCTCACACGTTTGTCGCTCTTAACTGAAACGGATTGGATGTTAGAGGACCCCTGGTTTGTATCAGTTTCAGAAGCAGAGTTGAACTAGATATGGTCCGTATATGTAGAAAACACCATTCTTCTCTTCTGAGCACACTCACGTTTCCAGCTGTATTAGAGAATCTAGAAAGCAAGAATGTGCTTCTTGCTCTAAATCAGAGTGTGTTTCATGGTTGAGAACTGTGCTGTGTGTTTCCCTTCAGAAATGGAGTTAAATCCCAGGTTTTGTGTCTTCTTACAAGCAAGACTTTATTTCTCGTAAACCCAGTCATTTTTCCACTCAAAGGAAGCAACATCGTACACGAAGCTCACATGTTTCTCACTCTTAACTGAAAAGCATGGAAAATTAGAGGACCTGTGATTTGTATCAGTTTCAGAAGCAGAGTTGAAGAAGATATGTACAGTATGTGTAGGACACACAGGTCTTTTGTTGTGAGCACACTCACATTTCCTGCTGTCTTAGAGATTCTAGAAAGCAAGAGCGTGCTTCTTGCTCTAAAGCAGAGTGTGTTTCATGGATGAAAACTGTGCTATGTGTTTCCTTCAGAAATGGAGTTCAATCCCAGGCTCTGTGTCTTCCTACAAGCAAGAATTTGCTTCAGATAAAGGCATTCACTTTTCAGCTCAAACGAATCTACATGGTCCACGAAGCTCACACGTTTCTCGCTCTTAACTGAAAAGGATTGGATGTTAGAGGACCTGTGGTTTGTATCAGTTTCAGAAGCAGAGTTGATCTAGATATGGTCCGTATTTTTAGGAAACACCATTCATTTGTTCTGAGCACACTCACGTTTCTTGATGTATTAGAGACTCTAGAAAGCAAGAGCGTGCTTCATGCTCTAAAGCAGAGTGTGTACCATGGATGTGAACTGTGCTATCTTTTTACCTTCAGAATTGAGTTAAATCCCAGGGTCTGTGTCTTCCTAAAAGCAAGTCTTCCTTTTAGGTAAGGGCAGTCACTTTTCAGCTCAAACGATCTACATTGTACATGAAGCTCAAACGTTTCTCGCTTTTATCTGAAAAGCATTGGATTTTAGAGGACCTGTGGTTCGCATCAGTATCAAAAGGAGAGTTAACTAGATATGGTCTAAATTTGTAGGAAACACCGCTCAATATTTCTGAGCACACTCACGTTTCCTGCTGTATTAGAGACTCTACAAACAAGAGCGTTCTTCATGCTCTAAAGCAGAGTGTGTTTCATGGATGAAAACTGTGCTGTGTTTTCCTTCAGAAATGGAGTTAAATCCAGACTCTGTGTCTTCCTAGAAGCAAGTCTTCCTTTCAGGTAAGAGCAGTAACTTTTCAGCACAAATGATCTACATCATTCATGAAGATCAAACGTTTCTCTTCTTAATTGGCAAGTATTGGAAGTTAGAGAACCTGTAGTTTGCATCAGTTTCAGAAGCAGAGTTGAACTAGATATGGTCCGTATGTGTAGGAAACACCACTCTTTTGTTCTGAGCACACTCACGTTTCCTGCTGTATTAAAGATTCTAGAAAGCAAGAGCGTGCTTCTTGTTGTAAAGCAGAGTGTCTTTCATGGATGAAAACTGTGTTGTGTGTTTCCTTCAGAAATGGAATTAAATCCCAGGCTCTGTGCCTTCCTACAAGCAAGAATTTGTTTCAGGTAAACACAGTCATTTTTCAGCTCAAATGAAGCTAAATCGTCCATGAAACTGACACATTTCTTGCTTTTAACTGAAAAGCTTTGGATGTTAGAGGATCTGTGGTTTGTATCAGTTTCAGAAGCAGAGTTGAACTACATATGGTCCAAATGTGAAGGAAACAGGGTTTTTTTGTTCGGAGCACACTCACATTTCCTGCTGTATTAGCGACTGTAGAAAGCAAGAGCGTGCTTCTTGCTCTAAAACAGAGTGTTTTTCATGGATGAGAACTGTGCTGTGTGTTTCCCTTCAGAAATGGAGTTAAATCCCAGGCTCTGTGTCTTCTTACAAGAGAGACTTCGTGTCTCGTAAACACAGTCATTTTTGCACTCAAAGGAAGCTACATCATACACGAAGCTCACATGTTTCTCGCTCTTAAAAGAAAAGGACTGGATTTTAGAGGACCTGTGGTTTGCATCAGTTTCAGAAGCAGAGTTGAACTAGATATGGTCCAAATGTGTAGGAAACTTAGTTCTTTTGTTCTGAGCACACTCACGTTTCCTGATGTATTAGAGACTCTAGAAAGCAAGAGCGTGCTTCTTGCTCTAAAGCAGAGTGTGTACCATGGATGTGAACTGTGCTGTGTTTTTCCTTCAGAAATGGAGCTGAATCCCAGGTTCTGTGTCTTCCTACAAGCAACTCTTACTTTCCAGTGAGGGCAGTCACTTTTCAGTTCAAAAGATCTACATTGTACATGAAGCTCTAACGTTTCTAGCTTTTATCTGCAAAGCATTGGATTTTAGAAGACTTGTGGTTCGCATCAGTATCAGAAGGGGAGTTTAACTAGATATGGTCTAAATGTGTAGGAAACACCGTTCATTAGTTCTGAGCACACTCACGTTTCCTGCTGTATTAGAGACTCTACAAAGCAAGAGCATGCTTCTTGCTCTAAAGCAGAGTGTGCTTCATGGATGAAAACTGTGCTGTGTGTTTCCTTCAGAAATGGAGTTCAATCCCAGTGTCTGTGTCTTCCTACAAGCAAGTCTTCCTTTCAGGTAAGGGCAGTCACTTTTCAGCTCAAACGAACTACATTGTTCATGAACCTCAAAAGTTTCTCATCTTAACTGGCAAGCATTGGATGTTAGAGAACCTGTAGTTTGCATCAGTTTCAGAAGCAGAGTTGAACTAGATATGGTCCAAATGTGTCGGAAACATAGTTCTATTGTTCTAAGCACACTCACGTTTCCTGCTCTATTAGAGACTCTAGAAAGCAAGAGCGTGCTTCTTCCTATAAGCAGAGTGTGTTTCACCGTGAGAACTGTGCTGTGTGTTTCCCTTCATAAATGGATATAAATCACAGGCTCTGCATCTTTCTACAAGCAAGAGCAGTCACTTTTAAGCTCAAATGTTTGACATCATTAATGAAGCTCTAATGTTTCTCACTCTTAACTGAAAAGCATTGGATGTTAGAGAAATTGTAGTTATCATCCGTTTCAGAAGCAGAGTTGAACTATATATGGTCCAAATGTGTATCAAACACCGTTCATTTTTTCTGAGCACACTCACGCTTCCTGCTCTATTAGAGACTCTACAAAGCAAGAGCGTGCTTCTTGCTCTAAAGCAGAGTGTGCTTCATGGATGAAAACTGTGCTGTGTGTTTCCTGCAGAAATGGAATAAAATCCCAGGCTCTGTGTCTTCCTACAAAAAAGAATTTGTTTCAGGTAGACGCAGACACTTTTCAGCTCAAACGAAGCTACATCGTCCATAAAGCTCACCTGTTTCTCGCTCTTAACTGTAAAGCATTGGATGTGAGAGGAACTGTGGTTTGTATCAGTTTCAGAAGCAGAGTTGAACTAGCAATGTTCCGTATGTGTAGGAAACACGGTTCATGTGTTCTGAGCACACTTTCAAGTTTCTGGCTCTATTATAGACTCTAGAAAGCAAGAGCGTGCTTCTTGCTTTAAAGCAGAGTGTGTTTCATGGATGAGAACTGTGCTATGTTTTTCCCCTCATAAATGGAGTTAAATCCCAGGCTCTGTCTTCCTACAAGCAAGAAATCTTTTCAGGTAAACTCAGTCAATTTCAGCTCAAAGGAAGCTACATCATTCACGAAGCTCACACGTTTCTCGCTCTTAACTGGAAAGCATTGCATGTTAATGGAACTGTGGTTTGTATCAATTTCAGAAGAAGAGTTGACCTAGATATGGTCCGTATGTGTAGAAAACACCGTTATTTTGCTCTGACCACAGTCAAGTTTCCTGCTGTATTAGAGACTCTTAGAAAGCAAGAGTGTACTTCTTGCTCTACATCAGAGTGTGTTTCAAGGATGAGAACTGTGCTGTGTGTTTCCCTTCAAAAATGGAGTTAATTCCCAGGTTCTGTGTCTTCCTACAAGCAAGACATCTTTTCATGTACTCTAGGTCACTTATCAGCTCAAATGAATCTACATCGTTCACTAAGCTCACACGTTTCTCGCTCTTAACTGAAGAGCATTTGATGTTAGATGACTTGTGGTTTTTATCAGGTTCAGAAGCAGAGTTGAACTAGCTATGGTCTGTATGTGTAGGAAACACCGTTCTTTTGTTCTGAGCACACTCACGTTTCCTGCTCTATTAGAGACTCTCAAAGCAAGAGCGTGCTTCTTCCTATAAGCAGAGTGTGTTGCACCGTGAGAACTGTGCTGTGTGTTTCCCTTCAGAAATGGATATAAATCACAGGCTCTGCATCTTTCTACAAGCAAGACTTCGTTTCACGTAAACTCAGTTACCTTGCACTCAAACAAAGCTATATCGTTCACCTAGCTCACAGGTTTCTTGCTCTTAACTGTAAAGCATTGGAAGTTAGAGGACCTGTGGTTTATATCAGTTTCCAAAGCAGAGTTTAACTAGCAATGGTCCGGATGTGTAGGAAACACCGTTCTTTTGTTCAGTGTACCCTCAAGTTTCTGGTTCTATTAGAGACTATAGAAAGCAAGAGCATGCTTCGTGCTCTAAAGCAGAGTGTGTTTCATGGAAGAGATCTGTGCTGTGTGTTTCCCTTCAGAAATGGAGTTAAATCCCAGGCTCTGTGTCTTCCTACAAGCAAGACATCTTTTCAGGTAAACTCAGTCAATTTCAGCTCAAAGGAAGCTACATCATTCACGAAGCTCACACGTTTCTCGCTCTTAACTGGAAAGCATTGCATGTTAATGGAACTGTGGTTTGTATCAATTTCAGAAGAAGAGTTGACCTAGATATGGTCCGTATGTGTAGAAAACACCGTTATTTTGCTCTGACCACAGTCAAGTTTCCTGCTGTATTAGAGACTCTTAGAAAGCAAGAGTGTACTTCTTGCTCTACATCAGAGTGTGTTTCAAGGATGAGAACTGTGCTGTGTGTTTCCCTTCAAAAATGGAGTTAATTCCCAGGTTCTGTGTCTTCCTACAAGCAAGACATCTTTTCATGTACTCTAGGTCACTTATCAGCTCAAATGAATCTACATCGTTCACTAAGCTCACACGTTTCTCGCTCTTAACTGAAGAGCATTTGATGTTAGATGACTTGTGGTTTTTATCAGGTTCAGAAGCAGAGTTGAACTAGCTATGGTCTGTATGTGTAGGAAACACCGTTCTTTTGTTCTGAGCACACTCACGTTTCCTGCTCTATTAGAGACTCTCAAAGCAAGAGCGTGCTTCTTCCTATAAGCAGAGTGTGTTGCACCGTGAGAACTGTGCTGTGTGTTTCCCTTCAGAAATGGATATAAATCACAGGCTCTGCATCTTTCTACAAGCAAGACTTCGTTTCACGTAAACTCAGTTACCTTGCACTCAAACAAAGCTATATCGTTCACCTAGCTCACAGGTTTCTTGCTCTTAACTGTAAAGCATTGGAAGTTAGAGGACCTGTGGTTTATATCAGTTTCCAAAGCAGAGTTTAACTAGCAATGGTCCGGATGTGTAGGAAACACCGTTCTTTTGTTCAGTGTACCCTCAAGTTTCTGGTTCTATTAGAGACTATAGAAAGCAAGAGCATGCTTCGTGCTCTAAAGCAGAGTGTGTTTCATGGAAGAGATCTGTGCTGTGTGTTTCCCTTCAGAAATGGAGTTAAATCCCAGGCTCTGTGTCTTCCTACAAGCAAGACATCTTTCCAGGTAAACTCAGTCACTCTTCAGCTCAAAGGAAGCTACATCGTTCACGAAGCTCACACGTTTCTTGCTCTTAACTGGAAAGCATTGCATGTTAGAGGAACTGTGGTTTGTATCAGTTTCAGAAGAAGAGTTGACCTAGATATGGTCCATATGTGTAGGAAACACCGTTATTTTGGTGTGACTACAGTCACGTTTCCTGCTCTATTAGAGACTCTTAGAAAGCAAGAGCGTGCTTCTTGCTCTAAAGCAGAGTGTGTTTCATGGATGAGAACTGTGCTGTGTGTTTCCCTTCAGAAATGGAGTTAAATTCAAGGCTCTGTGTCTTCCTACAAGCAAGACATCATTTCAGGTAAAGGCAGTCACTTTTCAGCTCAAATGAAAATACATCGTTTACGAAGCTCACACGTTTCTTGCTCTTAACTAAAAAGCATTGGATATTAGATGACTTGTGGTTTGTATCAGTTTCAAGCAGAGTTGAACTAGCAATGTTCCGTATGTGTAGGAAACACGGTTCATTTGTTCTGAGCACACTTTCAAGTTGCCGGCTCTATTATAGACTCTGGAAAGCAAGAGCGTGCTTCTTCTTATATGCAGAGTGTGTTTCATGGATGTGATCTGTGCTGTGTGTTTCCCTTCAGAAATGGAGTTAAATCACAGGCTCTGCATCTTCCTACAAGCAAGATTTCGTTTCACGTAAACTCAGTCAACTTTCAGCTCAAACAAAGCTACATAGTTCACGTAGCTCACACGTTTCTTGCTCTTAACTGTAAAGCATAGGATGTTAGAGGACCTGTGGTTTGTATCAATTTCAGAAGCAGAATTGATCTAGCAATGGTCCGTATGTGTAGGAAACACCGTTCTTTTGTTCAGTGTACCCTCAAGTTTCTGGTTCTATTAGAGACTATAGAAAGCAAGAGCATGCTTCGTGCTCTAAAGCAGAGTGTGTTTCATGGAAGAGATCTGTGCTGTGTGTTTCCCTTCAGAAATGGAGTTAAATCCCAGGCTCTGTGTCTTCCTACAAGCAAGACATCTTTCCAGGTAAACTCAGTCACTCTTCAGCTCAAAGGAAGCTACATCGTTCACGAAGCTCACACGTTTCTCGCTCTTAACTGGAAAGCATTGCATGTTAGAGGAACTGTGGTTTGTATCAGTTTCAGAAGAAGAGTTGACCTAGATATGGTCCATATGTGTAGGAAACACCGTTATTTTGGTGTGACTACAGTCACGTTTCCTGTTCTATTAGAGACTCTTAGAAAGCAAGAGCGTGCTTCTTGCTCTAAAGCAGAGTGTGTTTCATGGATGAGAACTGTGCTGTGTGTTTCCCTTAAGAAATGGAGTTAAATTCAAGGCTCTGTGTCTTCCTACAAGCAAGACATCATTTCAGGTAAAGGCAGTCACTTTTCAGCTCAAATGAAAATACATCGTTTACGAAGCTCACACGTTTCTTGCTCTTAACTAAAAAGCATTGGATATTAGATGACTTGTGGTTTGTATCAGTTTCAAGCAGAGTTGAACTAGCAATGTTCCGTATGTGTAGGAAACACGGTTCATTTGTTCTGAGCACACTTTCAAGTTGCCGGCTCTATTATAGACTCTGGAAAGCAAGAGCGTGCTTCTTGCTCTAAAGCAGAGTGTCTTTCATGGATGAGAACTGTGCTGTGTTTTTCCCTTCAGAAATTGAGTTAAATCCCAGGCTCTGTATCTTCCTACAAGCAACACTTTGTTTCACGTAAACTCAGTCACCTTGCACTCAAACAAAGCTACATCGTTCACATAGCTCACAGGTTTATTGCTCTTAACTGTAAAGCATTGGAAGTTAGAGGACCTGTGGTTTATATCAGTTTCAGGAGCAGAGTTGAACTAGCAATGGTCCGTATATGTAGGAAACACCATTCTTTTGTTCAGAGTACCCTCAAGTTTCTGGCTGTATTAGAGAATCTAGAAAGCAAGAGAGTGCTTCTTGCTCTAAAGCAGAGTGTGTTTCATGGATGAGAACTGTGCTGTGTTTTTCCCTTCAGAAATGGAGTTAAATCCCAGGCTCTGTGTCTTCCTACAAGCAAGACATCTTTTCAGGTAAACTCCGTCACTTTTCAGCTCGAAGTAAGCTACATCGTTCACGAAGCTCACATGTTTCTCGCACTTAACTGGAAAGCATTGCATGTTAATGGAACTGTGGTTTGTATCAGTTACAGAAGAAGAGTTGACCTAGATATGGTCCGTATGTGTAGGAAACACCGTTATTTTCTTCTGACCACAGTCACGTTTCCTGCTGTATTACAGACTCTTAGAAAGCAAGAGCGTGATTCTTGCTCTAAAGCAGAGTGTGTTTCATGGATGAGAACTGTGCTGTGTGTTTCCCTTCAGAAATGGAATTCAATCCCAGGCTCTGTCTCTTCCTACAAGCAAGACATCTTTTCAGGTAAACTAGGTCACTTTTCAGCTCAAAGGAAGCTACATCATTCATGAAGCTCACACGTTTCTCGCTATTAACTGAAAAGCATTGGATGTTAGATGACTTGTGGTTTGTATCAGGTTCAGAAGCAGAGTTGAACTAGCTATGGTCCATATGTGTAGGAAACACCGTTGTTTTGTACAGAGTACCCTCAATTTTCTGGCTCTATTAGAGACTCTAGAAAGCAAGAGCATGCTACTTGCTCTAAAGCAGAGTGTCTGTCATTGATGAGAACTGTGCAGTGTGTTTCCCTTCAGAAATGGAGTTAAATCCCAGGCTCTGTGTCTTCCTGCAATTAAGACATCTTTTCAGGTAAACTAAGTCATCTTTTAGCTCAAAGAAAGCTACATCGTTCACGAAGCTCACACGTTTCTCGCTCTTAACTTGAAAGCATTGCATGTTAATGGAACTGTACTTTGTATCAGTTTCAGAAGAAGAGTTGAGCTAGATATGGTCCGTATGTGTAGGAAACACCGTTATTTTGTTCTAACCATAGGGACTTTTCCTGCTGTATTAGAGACTCTTAGAAAGCAAGAGCGTGCTTCTTGCTCTAAAGCAGAGTGTGTTTCATGGATGAGAACTGTGCTGTGTGTTTCCCTTCAGAAATGGAGTTAAATTCCAGGCTCTGTGTCTGCCTACAAGCAAGACATCATTTCAGGTAAACACAGTCACTTTTCAGCTCAAATGAATATAAATCGTTTACGAACCTCACACGTTTCTTGCTCTTAACTAAAAAGCATT
This sequence comes from Onychomys arenicola, assembly GCA_949786405.1. Classification (NCBI taxonomy): domain Eukaryota; kingdom Metazoa; phylum Chordata; class Mammalia; order Rodentia; family Cricetidae; genus Onychomys; species Onychomys arenicola. Next base: position 1,212,104 of record CATKUM010000021.1, on the reverse strand, counting down.
GGATGTTAGATGACCTGTGGTTTGTATCAGTTTTAGAAGCAGAGTGGAACTAGCAATGCTACGTATGTGTAGGAAACACTGTTCTTTTGTTCTGAGCACACATTCAAGTTTTGGCTCTATTATAGACTCTAGAAAGCAAGAGCGTGCTTCTTGCTCTAAAGCAGAGTGTCTTTCATGGATGAGAACTGTGCTGTGTTTTTCCCTTCAGAAATGGAGTTAAATCCCAGGCTCTGTGTCTTCCTACAAGCAAGACATCTTTTCAGGTAAACTCAGTCACTTTTTAGCTCAAAGGAATCTACATCGTTCACGAAGCTCACAGGTTTCTCGCTCTTAACTGGAAAGCATTGCATGTTAATGGAACTTTGGTTTGTATCAGTTTCAGAAGAAGTGTTGACCTAGATATGGTCCGTATATGTAGGAAACACCGTTATTTTGTTGTGACCACAGTCACGTTTCTTGCTCTATTAGAGACTCTTAGAAAGCAAGAGCGTCATTCTTGCTCTAAAGCAGAGTGTCTTTCATGGATGAGAACTGCGCTGTGTGTTTCCCTTCAGAAATGGAGTTAAATTACAAGCTCTTTGTCTTCCTACAAGCCAGACGTCTTTTCAGGTAAACGCAGTCACTTTTCAGCTCAAATGAATATAAATCGTTTACGAACCTCACACGTTTTTTGCTCTTAACTAAAAAGCATTGAATGTTAGATGACATGTGGTTTGTATCAGTTTCAGAAGCCGAGTTGAACTAGCAATGGTCCTTATGTGTAGGAAACACCGTTCTTTTGTTCAGAGTACCCTCAAGTTTCTGGCTGTATTATAGAATCTAGAAAGCAAGAGCGTGCTTCTTGCTCTAAAGCAGAGTGTGTTTCATGGATGAGAACTGGGCTGTGTTTTTCCCCTCAGAAATGGAGTTAAATCCCAGGCTCTGTGTCTTCCTACAAGCAAGACATCTTTTCAGGTAAACTCAGTCACTTTTCAGCTCAAAGGAATCTACATCTTTCACGAAGCTCACACGTTTCTCGCTCTTAACTGGAAAGCATTGCATGTTAATGGAACTGTGGTTTGTATCAGTAACAGAAGAAGAGTTGACCTAGATATGGTCCATATGTGCAGGAAACACCGTTATTTTAGTGTGACTACAGTCACGTTTCCTGCTCTATTAGAGACTCTTAGAAAGCAAGATCGTGCTTCTTGCTCTAAAGCAGAGTGTGTTTCATGGATGAGAACTGTGCTGTGTGTTTCCCTTCAGAAATGGAGTTAAATTCAAGGCTCTGTGTCTTCCTACAAGCAAGACATCATTTCAGGTAAAGGCAGTCACTTTTCAGCTCAAATGAAAATACATCGTTTACGAAGCTCACACGTTTCTTGCTCTTAACTAAAAAGCATTGGATATTAGATGACTTGTGGTTTGTATCAGTTTCAAGCAGAGTTGAACTAGCAATGTTCCGTATGTGTAGGAAACACGGTTCATTTGTTCTGAGCACACTTTCAAGTTGCCGGCTTTATTATAGACTCTGGAAAGCAAGAGCGTGCTTCTTGCTCTAAAGCAGAGTGTCTTTCATGGATGAGAACTGTGCTGTGTTTTTCCCTTCAGAAATTGAGTTAAATCCCAGGCTCTGTATCTTCCTACAAGCAAGACTTTGTTTCACGTAAACTCAGTCACCTTGCACTCAAACAAAGCTACATCGTTCACATAGCTCACAGGTTTATTGCTCTTAACTGTAAAGCATTGGAAGTTAGAGGACCTGTGGTTTATATCAGTTTCAGGAGCAGAGTTGAACTAGCAATGGTCCGTATATGTAGGAAACACCATTCTTTTGTTCAGAGTACCCTCAAGTTTCTGGCTGTATTAGAGAATCTAGAAAGCAAGAGAGTGCTTCTTGCTCTAAAGCAGAGTGTGTTTCATGGATGAGAACTGTGCTGTGTTTTTCCCTTCAGAAATGGAGTTAAATCCCAGGCTCTGTGTCTTCCTACAAGCAAGACATCTTTTCAGGTAAACTCCGTCACTTTTCAGCTTGAAGTAAGCTACATCGTTCACGAAGCTCACATGTTTCTCGCTCTTAACTGGAAAGCATTGCATGTTAATGGAACTGTGGTTTGTATCAGTTACAGAAGAAGAGTTGACCTAGATATGGTCCGTATGTGTAGGAAACACCGTTATTTTCTTCTGACCACAGTCACGTTTCCTGCTGTATTAGAGACCCTTAGAAAGCAAGATCATGCTTCTTGCTCTAAAGCAGAGTGTGTTTCATGGATGTGATCTGTGCTGCGTGTTTCACTTCAGAAATGGAGTTAAATCCCAGGCTCTGTGTCTTCCTACAAGCAAGACAACTTTTCAGGTAAACTAGGTCACTTTTCAGCTCAAAGGAAGCTACATCGTTCACGAAGCTCACAGGTTTCTCGCTCTTAACTGAAAAGCATTGGATGTTAGATGAATTGTAGTTTGTATCAGATTCATAAGTGGAGTTGAACTATCGATGGTCCGTATGTGTAGAAAACACCGTTATTTTGCTCTGACCACAGTCATGTTTCCTGCTGTATTAGAGACTCTTAGAAAGCAAGAGTGTACTTCTTGCTCTAAATCAGAGTGTGTTTCATGGATGAGCACTGTGCTGTGTGTTTCCCATCAGAAAGGGAGTTGAATCCCAGGCTCTGTGTCTTCCTACAAGCAAGACAACTTTTCAGGTAAACTACGTCACTTTTCAGCTCAAAGGAAGCTACATCGTTCACGAAGCTCACGCGTTTCACGCTCTTAACTGAAAAGCATTGGATGTTAGATGAATTGTAGTTTGTATCAGATTCATAAGCGGAGTTGAACTATCGATGGTCCGTATGTGTAGGAAACACCGTTCTTTTGTTATGAGCACACTCACGTTTCCTGCTCTGTTAGAGACTCTAGAAAGCAAGAGCGTGCTTCTTCTTATATGCAGAGTGTGTTTCATGGATGTGATCTGTGCTGTGTGTTTCCCTTCAGAAATGGAGTTAAATCACAGGCTCTGCATCTTCCTACAAGCAAGATTTCGTTTCACGTAAACTCAGTCAACTTTCAGCTCAAACAAAGCTACATAGTTCACGTAGATCACACGTTTCTTGCTCTTAACTGTAAAGCATAGGATGTTAGAGGACCTGTGGTTTGTATCAATTTCAGAAGCAGAATTGAACTAGCAATGGTCCGTATGTGTAGGAAACACCGTTCTTTTGTTCAGTGTACCCTCAAGTTTCTGGTTCTATTAGAGACTATAGAAAGCAAGAGCATGCTTCGTGCTCTAAAGCAGAGTGTGTTTCATGGAAGAGATCTGTGCTGTGGGTTTCCCTTCAGAAATGGAGTTAAATCCCAGGCTCTGAGTCTTCCTACAAGCAAGACATCTTTCCAGGTAAACTCAGTCACTCTTCAGCTCAAAGGAAGCTACATCGTTCACGAAGCTCACACGTTTCTCGCTCTTAACTGGAAAGCATTGCATGTTAGAGGAACTGTGGTTTGTATCAGTTTCAGAAGAAGAGTTGACCTAGCTATGGTCCATATGTGTAGGAAACACCGTTATTTTGGTGTGACTACAGTCACGTTTCCTGCTCTATTAGAGACTCTTAGAAAGCAAGAGCGTGCTTCTTGCTCTAAAGCAGAGTGTGTTTCATGGATGAGAACTGTGCTGTGTGTTTCCCTTCAGAAATGGAGTTAAATTCAAGGCTCTGGGTCTTCCTACAAGCAAGACATCATTTCAGGTAAAGGCAGTCACTTTTCAGCTCAAATGAAAATACATCGTTTACGAAGCTCACACGTTTCTTGCTCTTAACTAAAAAGCATTGGATATTAGATGACTTGTGGTTTGTATCAGTTTCAAGCAGAGTTGAACTAGCAATGTTCCGTATGTGTAGGAAACACGGTTCATTTGTTCTGAGCACACTTTCAAGTTGCCGGCTCTATTATAGACTCTGGAAAGCAAGAGCGTGCTTCTTGCTCTAAAGCAGAGTGTCTTTCATGGATGAGAACTGTGCTGTGTTTTTCCCTTCAGAAATTGAGTTAAATCCCAGGCTCTGTATCTTCCTACAAGCAAGACTTTGTTTCACGTAAACTCAGTCACCTTGCACTCAAACAAAGCTACATCGTTCACAAGCTCACAGGTTTATTGCTCTTAACTGTAAAGCATTGGAAGTTAGAGGACCTGTGGTTTATATCAGTTTCAGGAGCAGAGTTGAACTAGCAATGGTCCGTATATGTAGGAAACACCATTCTTTTGTTCAGAGTACCCTCAAGTTTCTGGCTGTATTAGAGAATCTAGAAAGCAAGAGAGTGCTTCTTGCTCTAAAGCAGAGTGTGTTTCATGGATGAGAACTGTGCTGTGTTTTTCCCTTCAGAAATGGAGTTAAATCCCAGGCTCTGTGTCTTCCTACAAGCAAGACATCTTTTCAGGTAAACTCCGTCACTTTTCAGCTCGAAGTAAGCTACATCGTTCACGAAGCTCAAATGTTTCTAGCTCTTAACTGGAAAGCATTGCATGTTAATGGAACTGTGGTTTGTATCAGTTACAGAAGAAGAGTTGACCTAGATATGGTCCGTATGTGTAGGAAACACCGTTATTTTCTTCTGACCACAGTCACGTTTCCTGCTGTATTACAGACCCTTAGAAAGCAAGAGCGTGATTCTTGCTCTAAAGCAGAGTGTGTTTCATGGATGAGAACTGTGCTGTGTGTTTCCCTTCAGAAATGGAATTAAATCCCAGGCTCTGTTCTTCCTACAAGCAAGACATCTTTTCAGGTAAACTAGGTCACTTTTCAACTCAAAGGAAGCTACATCATTCATGAAGCTCACACGTTTCTCGCTATTAACTGAAAAGCATTGGATGTTAGATGACTTGTGGTTTGTATCAGGTTCAGAAGCAGAGTTGAACTAGCTATGGTCCATATGTGTAGGAAACACCGTTGTTTTGTACAGAGTACCCTCAATTTTCTGGCTCTATTAGAGACTCTAGAAAGCAAGAGCAGGCTACTTGCTCTAAAGCAGAGTGTCTGTCATGGATGAGAACTGTGCTGTGTGTTTCCCTTCAGAAATGGAGTTAAATCCCGGCTCTGTGTCTTCCTGCAATTAAGACATCTTTTCAGGTAAACTCAGTCACTTTTTAGCTCAAAGAAAACTACATCGTTCACGAAGCTCACACGTTTCTCGCTCTTAACTTGAAAGCATTGCATGTTAATGGAACTGTACTTTGTATCAGTTTCAGAAGAAGAGTTGAGCTAGATATGGTCCGTATGTGTAGGAAACACCGTTATTTTGTTCTAACCATAGGGACATTTCCTGCTGTATTAGAGGCTCTTAGAAAGCAAGAGCGTGCTTCTTGCTCTAAAGCAGAGTGTGTTTCATGGATGAGAACTGTGCTGTGTGTTTCCCTTCAGAAATGGAGTTAAATTCCAGGCTCTGTGTCTGCCTACAAGCAAGACATCATTTCAGGTAAACACAGTCACTTTTCAGCTCTAATGAATATAAATCGTTTACGAACCTCACACGTTTCTTGCTCTTAACTAAAAAGCATTGGATGTTAGATGACCTGTGGTTTGTATCAGTTTTAGAAGCAGAGTGGAACTAGCAATGCTACGTATGTGTAGGAAACACTGTTCTTTTGTTCTGAGCACACATTCAAGTTTTGGCTCTATTATAGACTCTAGAAAGCAAGAGCGTGCTTCTTGCTCTAAAGCAGAGTGTCTTTCATGGATGAGAACTGTGCTGTGTTTTTCCCTTCAGAAATGGAGTTAAATCCCAGGCTCTGTGTCTTCCTACAAGCAAGGCATCTTTTCAGGTAACCTCAGTCACTTTTCAGCTCAAAGTAAGCTACATCGTTCACGAAGCTCACACGTTTCTCGCTCTTAACTGGAAAGCATTGCATGTTAATGGAACTGTGGTTTGTATCAGTTTCAGAAGAAGTGTTGACCTAGATATGGTCCGTATATGTAGGAAACACCGCTATTTTGTTGTGACCACAGTCACGTTTCTTGCTCTATTAGAGACTCTTAGAAAGCAAGAGCATCATTCTTGCTCTAAAGCAGAGTATCTTTCATGGATGAGAACTGCGCTGTGTGTTTCCCTTCAGAAATGGAGTTAAATTACAAGCTCTGTTTCTTCCTACAAGCCAGATATCTTTTCAGGTAAATGCAGTCACTTTTCAGCTCAAATGAATATAAATCGTTTACGAACCTCACACGTTTTTTGCTCTTAACTAAAAAGCATTGAATGTTAGATGACTTGTGGTTTGTATCAGTTTCAGATGCCGAGTTGAACTAGCTATGGTCCTTATGTGTAGGAAACACCGTTCTTTTGTTCAGAGTACCCTCAAGTTTCTGGCTGTATTATAGAATCTAGAAAGCAAGAGCGTGCTTCTTGCTCTAAAGCAGAGAGTGTTTCATGGATGAGAACTGGGCTGTGTTTTTCCCCTCAGAAATGGAGTTAAATCCCAGGCTCTGTGTCTTCCTAAAAGCAAGACATCTTTTCAGGTAAACTCAGTCACTTTTCAGCTCAAAGGAATCTACATCTTTCATGAAGCTCACACGTTTCTCGCTCTTAACTGGAAAGCATTGCATGTTAATGGAACTGTGGTTTGTATCAGTAACAGAAGAAGAGTTGACCTAGATATGGTCCGTATGTGTAGGAAACATCGTTATTTTGCTCTGACACCAGTACGTTTCTTGCTGTATTAGAGACTCTTAGAGAGCAAGAGCGTGCTTCTTGCTCTAAAGCAGACTGTGTTTCATGGATGAGAACTGTGCTGTGTGTTTCCCTTCAGAAATGGAGTTAAATTCCAGGCTCTGTGTCTGCCTACAAGCAAGACATCATTTCAGGTAAACGCAGTGACTTTTCAGCTCAAATGAATATAATTCGTTTACGAAGCTCACACGTTTCTTTCTCTTAACCAAAAAGCATTGGATGTTAGATGACTTGTGGTTTGTATCAGTTTCAGAAGCAGAGTTGAACTAGCAACGGTCCTTATGTGTAGGAAACACCGTTCTTTTGTTCAGAGTACCCTCAAGTTTCTGGCTGTATTAGACAATCTAGAAAGCAAGAGTGTGCTTCTTGCTCTAAAGCAGAGTGTGTTTCATGGATGAGAACTGTGCTGTTTGTTTCCCATCAGAAATGGAGTTAAATCCCAGGCTCTGTGTCTTCCTACAAACAAGACAACTTTTCAGGAAAACTAGGTCAATTTTCAACTCAAAGGAAGCTACATCGTTCATGAAGCTCACACGTTTCTCGCTCTTAACTGAAAAGCATTGGATGATAGATGAATTGTGGTTTGTATCAGGTTCAGAAGCAGAGTTGAACTAGCTATGGTCCGTATGTGTAGGAAAGACCGTTCTTTTGTTCAAAGTACCCTCAATTTTCTGGCTCTATTAGAGACTCTAAAAAGCAAGAGCATGCTTCATACTCTAAAGGAGAGTGTGTTTCATGGATTAGATCTGTGCTTTGTGTTTCACTTCAGAAATGGAGTTAAATCCCAGGCTCTGTGTCTTCCTACAAGCAAGGCATCTTTTCAGGTAACCTAAGTCACTTTTCAGCTCAAAGTAAGCTACATCGTTCACGATGCTCAGACGTTTCTCGCTCTTAACTTGAAAGCATTGCAAGTTAATGGAACTGTGCTTGTATCAGTTTCAGAAGAAGAGTTGACCTAGATATGGGCCGTATGTGTAGGAAACACCGTTATTTTGCTCTGACAACAGTCACGTTTCTTGCTGTATTAGAGACTCTTAGAAAAAAAGAGCGTGCTTCTTGCTCCAAAGCAGAGTGTGTTTCATGGATGAGAACTGTGCTGTGTGTTCCCCTTCAGAAATGGAGTTAAATCACAGGCTCTGCATCTTCCTACAAGCACGACTTCGTTTCATGTAAACTCAGTCACCATTCATCTCAAACAAAGCTACATCCTTCACGTAGCTCACACGTTTCTTGTTCTTAACATTAAAGCATTGGATGTTAGAGGACCTGTGGTTTTTATCAGTTTCAGAAGCAGAGTTGAACAAGCAATGGTCCGTATGTGTAGGAAACACCATTCTTTTGTTCTGAGCACACTTTTAAGTTTCTGGCTCTATTATAGACTCCAGAAAGCAAGAGCGTGCTTCTTTCTCTAAAGCAGAGTGTGTTTCATGGATGAGAACTGTGCTGTGTTTTTCCTTTGAGAAATGGAGTTTCAACGAAGGCTCTGTGTCTTCCTACAAGCAAGGCATCTTTTCAGGTAACCTCAGTCACTTTTCAGCTCAAAGTAAGCTACATCGTTCACGAAGCTCACACGTTTCTCGCTCTTAACTGGAAAGCATTGCATGTTAATGGAACTGTGGTTTGTATCAGTTTCAGAAGAAGAGTTGACCTAGATATGGTCCGTATGTGTAGGAAACACCGGTATTTTGTTCTGACCACAGTCATGTTTCCTGCTGTATTAGAGACTCTTAGAAAGCAAGAGCGAGATTCTTGCTCTAAAGCAGAGTGTGTTTCATGGATGAGAACTGTGCTGTGTGTTTCCCTTCAGAAATGGAATTAAATCCCAGGCTCTGTCTCTTCCTACAAGCAAGACATCTTTTCAGGTAAACTATGTCAATTTTCAGCTCAAAGGAAGCTACATCATTCATGAAGCTCACACGTTTCTCGCTATTAACTGAAAAGCATTGGATGTTAGATGACTTGTGGTTTGTATCAGGTTCAGAAGCAGAGTTGAACTAGCTATGGTCCCTATGTGTAGGAAACATCGTTGTTTTGTACAGAGTACCCTCAATTTTCTGGCTCTATTAGAGACTCTAGAAAGCTAGAGCATGCTACTTGCTCTAAAGCAGAGTGTCTGTCATGGATGAGAACTGTGCTGTGTATTTCCCTTCAGAAATGGAGTTAAATCCCAGGCTCTGTGTCTTCCTGCAATTAAGAGATCTTTTCAGGTAAACTCAGTCACATTTAGCTCAAAGGAAGCTACATTGTTCACGAAGCTCACACGTTTCTCACTCTTAACTTGAAAGCATTGCATGTTAATGGAACTGTACTTTGTATCAGTTTGAGAAGAAGAGTTGAGCTAGATATGGTCCGTATGTGTAGGAAACACCGTTATTTTGTTCTAACCATAGGGACATTTCCTGCTCTATTAGAGACTCTTAGAAAACAAGAGCGTGCTTCTTGCTCTAAAGCAGAGTGTGTTTCATGGATGAGAACTGTGCTGTGTGTTTCCCTTCAGAAATGGAGTTAAATTCCAGGCTCTGTGTCTTCCTACAAGCAAGACATCATTTCAGGTAAACACAGTCACTTTTCAGCTCAAATGAATATAAATCGTTTACGAAGCTCACACGTTTCTTGCTCTTAACTAAAAAGCATTGGATGTTAGATGACCTGTGGTTTGTATCAGTTTTAGAAGCAGTGTGGAACTAGCAATGCTACGTATGTGTAGGAAACACTGTTCTTTTGTTCTGAGCACACATTCAAGTTTTGGCTCTATTATAGACTCTAGAAAGGAAGAGCGTGCTCCTTGCTCTAAAGCAGAGTGTCTTTCATGGATGAGAACTGTGCTGTGTTTTTCCCTTCAGAAATGGAGTTAAATCCCAGGCTCTGTGTCTTCCTACAAGCAAGACATCTTTTCAGGTAAACTCAGTCACTTTTTAGCTCAAAGGAAGCTACATCGTTCACGAAGCTCACACGTTTCTCGCTCTTAACTGGAAAGCATTGCATGTTAATGGAACTGTGGTTTGTATCAGTTTCAGAAGAAGTGTTGACCTAGATATGGTCCGTATATGTAGGAAACACCGTTATTTTGTTGTGACCACAGTCACGTTTCTTGCTCTATTAGAGACTCTTAGAAAGCAAGAGCGTCCTTCTTGCTCTAAAGCAGAGTGTGTTTCATGGATGAGAACTGCGCTGTGTGTTTCCCTTCAGAAATGGAGTTAAATTACAAGCTCTGTGTCCTCCTACAAGCCTGACATCTTTTCAGGTAAACGCAGTCACTTTTCAGCTCAAATGAATATAAATCGTTTACGAACCTCACACGTTTTTTGCTCTTAACTAAAATGCATTGAATGTTAGATGACTTGTGGTTTGTATCAGTTTCAGAAGCCGGGTTGAACTAGCAATGGTCCTTATGTATAGGAAACACCGTTCTTTTGTTCAGGGTACCCTCAAGTTTCTGGCTGTATTAGAGAATCTAGAAAGCAAGAGCGTGCTTCTTGCTGTAAAGCAGAGTGTCTTTCATGGATGAGAACTGGGCTGTGTTTTTCCCTTCAAAAATGGGGTTAAATCCCAGGCTCTGTGTCTTCCTACAAGCAAGACATTTTTTCAGGGAAACTCAGTCACTTTTCAGCTCAAAGGAATCTACATCTTTCACGAAGCTCACACGTTTCTCGCTCTTATCTGGAAAGCGTTGCATGTTAATGGAACTGTGGTTTGTATCAGTAACAGAAGAAGAGTTGACCTAGATATGGTCCGTATGTGTAGGAAACACCGTTATTTTGTTCTGACCACAGTCACGTTTCCTCCTGTATTAGAGACTCTTAGAAAGCAAGATCGTGCTTCTTGCTCTAAAGCAGAGTGTGTTTCAAGGATAAGAACTGTGCTGTGTGTTTCCCATCAGAAATGGAATTAAATCCCAGGCTCTCTGTCTTCCTACAAGCAAGACATCTTTTCAGGTGAACTAAGTCACTTTTCAGCTCAAATGAATATAAATCGTTTACCAAGCTCACACGTTTCTCCCTCTTAACTGAAAAGCAATGGATGTTAGATGACTTGTGGTTTGTATAAGTTTCAGAAGCACAGTTGAACTAGCAATGGTCCGTATGTCTAGGAAACACCGTTCTTTTGTTCTGAGCACACTCATGTTTCCTGCTCTATTAGAGAGTCTAGAAAGCAAGAGCATGCTTCTTCTTATATGCAGAGTGTGTGTCATCGTCAGAACAGTGCTGTGTGTTTCCCTTCAGAAATGGAGTTAAATCACAGGCTCTGTGTCTTCCTACAAGCAAGACAACTTTTCAGGTAAACTAGGTACTTTTCAGGAAAAAGGAAGCTACATCGTTCATGAAGCTCACATGTTTCTCGCTCTTAACTGAAAAGCATTGCATGTTAATGGAACTGTGCTTTGTATCAGTTTCAGAAGAAGACTTGACCTAGATATGGTCCGTATGTGTAGGAAACACCGTTATTTTGTTCTAACCACAGTGACGTTTCCTGCTCTATTAGAGATTCTTAGAAAACAAGAGCGTGCTTCTTGCTCTAAAACAGAGTGTGTTTCCTGGATGAGATCTGTGCTGTGTGTTTCCCTTCAGAAATGCAGTTAAATCCCAGGCTCTGGGTCTTCCTACAAGCAAGACAACTTTTCAGGTAAACTATGTCACTTTTCAGCTCCAAGGAAGCTACATCGTTCACGAAGCTCACACGTTTCTCGCTCTTAACTGAAAAGCATTGGATGTTAGATGAATTGCGGTTTGTATCAGATTCAGAAGCAGAGTTGAACTAACTATGGTCCGTATGTGTAGGAAACACTGTTCTTTTGTTCAGAGTTCCCTCAATTTTCTGCCTCTATTAGAGAATCTAGAAAGCCAGAGCATGCTTCGTGCTCTAAAGTAGAGTGTGTTTCATGGATGAGAACTGTGCTGTGTGTTTCCCTTCACAAATGGAGTTAAATCACTGGTTCTGTGTCTTCCTATAAGCAAAACATCTTTACAGGTAAACCCAGTCACTATTCAACTCAAATGAATATAAATCGTTTACAAAGATCACATGTTTCTCGCTCTTCACTGAAAAGCATTGGACGTTAGATGACTTGTGGTTTGTATCAGTTTCCGAAGCAGAGTTGAACTAGCGATGGTCCCTATGTGTAGGAAAAACCGTTCTTTTTTTCAGAGTACCCTCAAATTTCTGGCTCTATTAGAAACTCTGCAAAGCAACAGCATGCTACTAGCTCTAAAACAGAGTGTGGGTCATGGATGAGAACTGTGCTGTGTGTTTCCCTTCAGAAATGGAGTTAAATCCCAGGCTCTGTGTCTGCCTACAATTAAGACATCTTTTCAGGTAAACGCATTCACTTTTCAGCTCAAAGGAAGCTACATCGTTCACGAAGCTCACATGTTTCTCGCTCTTAACTTGACAGCATTCCATGTTAATGGAACTTTGCT